>CM060391.1:56299736-56780392 GCA_030545235.1 Helianthus tuberosus | reverse complement strand
ATCTTGTAGGATAATTTTGTAAAATGATCTCGTAGGGTAATTTTGATCTTGTAGGGTAATTACGAAAATATCACCGCGTTTTTTACTTTTCCACGCCATTCGTACGTTTTGTACGATAAGTCTATTTGTACAGGATTTTTACTCATATATAGATATAGAGTCAGGATATATTAGGAAGTTTATTTGGGTATGAAGATTAGAAAGTAATCTTGACTATCAATTGAGTAATCAAGGGCTTGGATTAAATGAATTGAATTGAACAAAAACAAGGAGGCGCGTGAGATTTTTAGGGGTATTCTAGTCCATTAAAGGTAATAGTTTTCCTCTCCTCCAATTCCCTCCGTTTTTAAAACGTTAATAACTCTTTTATATAACATTATTTTCTTATAAAAATTCCACCAAGCTTTTTTTATATTTAAAACGAGTATACTATTGCTATAATTTTATTTTTTTATAACTCAGATGCATAAAACGCAATGGAATCTAAACACAAAAAATGTTTTTTTTTTTGTTCTAAAACGCAATGGACTAAAAACACAAAAAATATGTTTTTTTTCCTATCTAAAATGCAATAGATTAAAAACACAAAAATATATTATTTTAAAACGCAATGGCTAAAAACACAAAAAAATGTGTACACAAAGAAAATGTGTTTTTCTAAAACGCAATAGACTAAAATACACAGATAATGTGTTTTTTTAAAGGTAATAGACTAAAAACAATTTTTTTTTTTTCTAAAACACAATGGATTACAAACATAAAGAAAATGTGTTTTTTAAAACGCATTGGACTAAACACAAAAATGTGTTTTTTTCTTCTTAAAACGCGATGAACTAAAAACACAAAAAATGATTTTTCGTTGTGTTATAAAACGCAATGGACAAAAAAAATAGTTTTTCATTGTGTTATAACAAATCTTGCTTTTAAATGATAATTCTCTAAAACGTAACGCTAAAAGATCAACTTGCTTAAAACGCAATGATAAAAATATGATATACGTCACTTTATAATTCTTAACAATATACTAGCCGTTCGAAAGAAAAAAAAAAAATTACTTAGAGGGTTTATAATTCTCCTATATATTAATTTTAGAACTGAATGAACAGTAAGTTCATTAGGGGATTACCTAATAGTATTGGGTACCGGTACTGGTATCCGCTTTTACCAAATCGGGTGTATTTTCGGTACCGGTATTCACCGATTTTTATTCTCAAATACCGGTGTCGTATCAGTACCGAGCCGTACCGTACCAGGTATATTCGGTACCGGTACACACTTTTGGAGATTTCGGTTACGGTATTTTCGGTAACGGTATTTTCGGTAACGGTATTTTCGGTACCGGTTGGTACCGAGCTCATCAAATCCTGTAGCAACGTAGCAATGCAAGTAATTGCACCGTTTAGATTACTTTTCATACACACAGTAAATAAACTGTATTTTGTTTGATTGAGATTTTATATACACAACAACTTATTTTGCTTTCTTTTTTGCCTTTTTTCTGTAATGAATGAACCGGTTGGTACCGAGCTCATCAAATCCTGTAGCAACGTAGCAATGCAAGTAATTGCACCGTTTAGATTACTTTTCATACACACAGTAAATAAACTGTATTTTGTTTGATTGAGATTTTATATACACAACAACTTATTTTGCTTTCTTTTTTGCCTTTTTTCTGTAATGAATGAATTGTAGCATGTAAAATTAACTTGGATATTTAGATCATTGATGAGCAAATCGTATCAAATCCTGTAATCAAACCGATATCGTATCGGTACCAAATTTACTATTACCAAATCATTTTCGTTACCAATTTGGTACCCACCTTTTGGCGCTTTCAGAATCGTTACTTTCGGTTCGACACCGCTCTAGCACCATACCTGTATTTATTGATTTTTACCTTCAAATACCATACCGTATTGTACCGAGCATTTTCGGTGCCGGTACCTAATTTCGATGATTTTTCGGATCGGTACTTTCGGTGCCGTTACCGGTACCGAGCTCATCCATATTTTAACGTGTTAGCACCGTAATAACTAAATTGAAAACAACCGAATTTTCAACTTTGTAGGACGTGTGGGTCATATTATTATATATTAGGTTATTTAAAATCGTTTTTTTAGGACGGAGTGACCATCCTTACCACGTCATTTTTATTTATGTTTTGATATTCGGTATCTACTGCTGTCACGCGTTTTGCAGACATTGGGTCCCCGCCGCAACGCGCGGGCGGAAAATCAACTAGTTTATGACAATTTGACATTTAATAGGGAAACGTTACCCACAAAAATGTAGCTACAGTAGTTGTATGTTCAGAGAAGTCGAACTTTTTCGATTCAATCTCCTTGAATATTCTTCAACCCCTTTGTACCTGAACTCGCAACAAGCACCACTATTAATAAGGAATATAACTGAAGAAACACGGAACTAATCGAGTGATTAGTTTGGCATTGTTCCTCGATAAATAAGATTAATTTTCTTTGCCTTGTCTGAGCTGTTGTGGAAGTCTTCCTGTAAAACACTAAACACCCCGTTAAGCTCGTTAAGAGGAGGGGAATAGGTGAGTTCTCCTCTTAAGCACTCTTCGGCGTGAGAATAAGTATGTGTATTGAGTATTAAGTATGTAATTAAGAGTGAGAGAGCAAGGAAGTGGATCCATAAACCTGTGGAAGGAGGTCTATATTTATAGCCGGAGTAGTGTAGAAAGAGATGGGCTGATGGGCCTTGGGCTTTGAGGTCGACAACAAGGAATATTCGTTTTGTCTCCTCTGCCACGACCGTTGGTGCTTCTAGGCGAGAAGAGAGCTGGCGCACGTTGATTGGATCCACGTGGCCTGACCATTGTCCTTGTTGTCTGCTCTGTCATCAGCGGCTAAATGGAGATCATGGTGCAGTTGTCGGCGCACGCTGATTGGTGCCACGTAAGCGTCCTTTTGTACCTTCTTGTCTCCTGTACGATCGCTAATCGTGGAGCACGATTGTGTGCAACCTGTTGGACGCTCATTGGCCAATTGTTCTGCCACTTGTACCATCTGTACTTGTCCCGAGGTGAGTTGCGCTTCTGCTTCCCGCGCAACCCTCAGAGAAAGTCCTGAGTAGCCGACACGAAGTGAAGGTTTTTCACCCAAGGAGCCAAGTATGAGATCTGGTCTTAGGTTTGCCTTGTCCCCGTGCGCGTCCAATGTCAGGTCTGTTTGGTCGGCGCACGGTCAGGAAAGCTGCTAGATTGATTAGTGAAGGGTATGGTCTCGCCCGCGACCTAGGTCAGGCCTATTTAGTCGGCACAGATTTGGGACCATACCCCTTCAATAACAGTTGCAGAGATGTGGTGGTTAACGGGGTGGAGGTTGCCGTGGTGGTTATGGTAGTGGTGGCGGTGGCGATGGGTGATAGTGTGGTGGTGTAGCATTGAGTTGAAGAGTAAGGAAATGAGTTTTTTTAGATCTGAATGTATTTAAGATCTTTTTTGGAGTAAAATACCTTTGTTATTTTTGATATCTGCCATATGTCTTTTTATTATTGTTTTCTATCCTTTCTATCCCAAATTATATTTCCTGTTTAATCCTTACCCTATAAACATATATGTGTGTTTTTGAGTCTCAGTGATAATCAATTAGGAATCACTGAGCACTGAAGGCTTTCCCGGTTTCCACTTCGTTTCCTCTTAAAAAAGACATTTTTTATTAAAATACATATTAAAAGATAGGATGGTAATGTAAAATCATGGTTTACCAAACACAATAATAAGAGTGAATTTCAAGAATTGTCCTTTATCTTTATACCAATTTTCAGGCGTTGTCCTTTATGTTCAAAATTGACGAGTTTTGTCCTTTATGTTTTCATATCATACACGTTTTGTCCTTTAGACATAACCCAGTTAATTTTTCAGTTAAATTTGGTCATGTGCTTTGCACATGAAGGCATTTTTGTCAATTCAAAGGTAAGTTCAACAGCAGATTTACAGCTCAAAGCTTTTACAACCTTTGAATTGACAAAAGTGCCCTCATTTGCAAAGCACATGACCATATTTAACTGAAAAAACTAACTGGGTTAGGCCTAAAGAACAAAACGTGTATGATATGAAAACATAAAGGACAAAGCTCGTCAATTTTGAACATAAAAGATAGTGTCTGAAAATAGGTATAAAGATAAAGGACAATCCTTGAAATTCACTCCAATAATAATTGGTTAAACTTTAGGGAGATCTACCCTTCCACCAGCCGTCATTCTGGTATTTGGATGGGTAAGAGGAAAACATGTCTGCGTGGATCTAACAAGGGTTTCTCCGCTTGTAGGCTTAGGGGGTAGTGCTTTCACGGTGGGTCAGACTGTTTTAAAGACTGCTTCGGATAAAGTGACCAATCATGAGAAAACGTGCCTTGACAACCAGCACGTGTTTAACCCATTTGCTTTTGATACTTTTGGTTTGCTAGTGTCAGAGGCTGTGGACCTACTTAGTCGAGTTCAAAAAGCCATGCATAGTAATGTTATAACCCTGAGATCTATGAACGTAGTTTTAAAAAACTTAGTTTTGCTATTTAAAAAGATCTAGCGGCGCAGCTTGTTAAAAAAAAAAAAAAAAAAACTATTTCGATTTACATTCATAACACGAAAAATAATTGATATAATATGATAACCTTAGTATATTTTATTTTAAGTCAATAATTAAGCAGACATGTTAAGCGCACACCACTACTACACCAGTATTATTATTATTATTATATTAATAATAATAAAATAAAAATAATCAGATCTACCCAGTGGTCCCAGTTCACCCACCCCCACCCTCTATATATATCCCTCTTCCTCCACTCTCCAATTCGTGTCCTCCATTCCATTCTTCTCTCCCCCCTCTCGGAAGATCCAATTCCATTTCATTCGGAACTTCCATTCTCACCTTCTCACAGGTACGCCACTCATTCACTCACTTCTTAAATTCCACTTGAATTTAATTCTCCACCTGACTGATGATCTTAATCTATAAAATTTGTAGCAATTAATACGAATCACATCTTCTTCAATTGAAATTAACTGAATCTGTTAACTTTACCGTTAGATCTAGTGGTAACCGTCCGTGATCTGTTAGTTACACTTATGTATCTATATCTATATCCGTAGTTAAGTGATCTGTGGGCCCCACTGGTGATTTTTGGGGTTTAATTAGGGTTTAAAAGTAAGATCTGATGTTTCTAGGGTTTTGCGAACTGCAGATCTACCTTTCAGATCTATTGTTTTAATCCAAATCGGTTCATTGTGGAATGATTTTGTTTAGTTCTGTCACTTGTGTGAGATTCCGCTTCACTGTAAAAGAAAGAAATTTGAATCTGGTTCAGATTTCTAAAGTGAAATTTTCTATTAGGTATGCTATATACTGAACTGTTCAGAACTCTAGATGTTGTTTTATTTAGTCAGTATGTTGGCTTACATTGATTTGAGTATCTGATCATGTATATTGTCCTGTTTGGATAGCAAACAAGTAGCTTTTGTTGTTGGTGGATTAACAAATAATTTTTAGGGTTGGTGGGTTAGTGGGTAGGTGGATCTCTCTTGCTTATGAAAACCGCAATCAATTTTTAAACAAATAATTTAATATTAGTTATCTGTTGGATCGTAATTGATCAGGTTTAGATTTATATGGTTTATAAATAACTGAATGAGGATCAAGTTTATTGAAACTTTAGATGTGAATTGCTGTTGGTTGGTATGATTAAGTTTATATGAGTTGTGATTAAGCAGATCAATGGCGTCTCACATTGTCGGTTATCCCCGTATGGGTCCCAAGAGAGAGTTGAAATTCGCTCTTGAATCGTTCTGGGATGGCAAGAGCAGTGCTGAGGATCTGCAGACTGTTGCTGCTGATCTCAGATCATCCATTTGGAAACAGATGGCTGCTGCTGGCATCAAGTACATTCCCAGCAACACTTTCTCGTACTACGATCAGGTTCTTGACACAACCACCATGATTGGTGCGGTCCCACCGAGGTACAACTGGAACGGTGGTGAAATTGGTTTCGATACTTACTTCTCGATGGCTAGAGGAAATGCCTCTGTCCCTGCTATGGAAATGACCAAGTGGTTCGACACCAACTAGTAAGTTGGTTTGTGAATCTTATTGTTTTGCATTGTTGATGTTGAAATATTAGTTGTTAAATATATAATAAAATGGATATTACTGTTTTTGATCTGATGTACAGCCATTACATTGTCCCTGAGTTGGGCCCTGAAGTGAAATTTACATATGCTTCCCACAAGGCCGTGAATGAATACAAGGAGGCTAAAGCTGTATGTGTTATTTATATGTTCTTTAAACATTTAAGGTTATATTTGCATCCAAGTCTTATGTTGATTACTTCTTTTATGCAGCTTGGAGTTGATACCGTCCCAGTATTTGTTGGCCCAGTCAGCTACTTGTTGCTTTCTAAGCCTGCAAAGGGTGTTGAGAAAACTTTCGATCTTCTTTCCCTTCTTGACAAAATCCTTCCAATCTACAAGTATGTTTTCTTTTGATCATATTCATAATATTTACAGTAACTATACTAGATATGAATTTCGACATGTTTACTAATGAATGGGTCTGATTTGAGCTGTTTTTTTTATATCAAACGGGTCAGATCAAAAGTTAGCTAAACGAGGAACATGTTAAAACTGTTGTTCACACCATAACAAAGGGTTAACCTTGCAGGGAAGTGATTGCTGAGTTGAAGGAAGCTGGTGCAACATGGATCCAGTTTGATGAAGCTACCCTCGTGAAGGACCTTGAGGCCCACCAATTGCAAGCTTTCACCAAGGCTTACGCAGATCTTGAATCAGCTTGCTCTGGTCTTAATGTCCTTGTTGCCACCTACTTTGCTGATGTTCCTGCTGATGCATTCAAAACCCTAACCACCTTACCCGGAGTCGCCGGTTACACTTTCGATTTGGTCCGTGGTGAACAGACTCTTGATTTAATCAAGACCAGCTTCCCATCAGGCAAATACCTCTTCGCTGGTGTTGTTGATGGAAGAAACATCTGGGCTAACGACCTTGCAGCATCTCTTAAAGTCCTCGAGTCTCTTGAGGCCATTGTCGGCAAAGGTAGTTTTATTTATCGATTAAATATAATATTTTGGAGTGGCAATATGGAGTTCCAGATAGTTTTATTATTCATAATATAAAATGTGATTTATACAGATAAACTAGTTGTGTCCACCTCATCATCACTCCAACACACTGCTGTGGACCTTGTGAACGAAACCAAGTTGGACGATGAGATCAAGTCTTGGCTCGCATTTGCTGCTCAAAAGGTGGTTGAAGTTGGTGCTTTGGCCAAAGCTCTTGCTGGTCAGAAGGACGAGGTAATTAAAATTATAAATTATTATTTAACCCATTTATAATTCTAGATACACAGGTAACTGATCTTTTAACGTTTTGTCTTTTTCAGGCATTCTTTGCTGCTAATGCTGCTGCTCAGGCCTCAAGGAAGTGCTCACCAAGAGTCACCAATGAAGCCGTCCAGAAGGCTGTAAGTGATACTAATCATTGAATCTCAGTTATTTTTTATTTATGATAAAAACCAACTTTTTCACGTGTACTTATAAACGTGTGCTCATTTTGGTTTCTCAGGCGGCAGCTTTGAGGGGTTCTGACCACCGTCGTGCCACCAACGTGAGTGCCAGATTGGATGCCCAACAAAAGAAACTTAATCTCCCAATTCTCCCCACCACCACCATTGGTTCTTTCCCTCAAACCATTGAGCTCAGGAGAGTTCGCCGTGAGTACAAGGCTAAAAAGTGAGTAATTTCAAGTTATTTTCAACTAGTTAATCCATGTTTTGTTCTTTCATTAGCTTAATTATACTCTTATGTTCTCACAAATTCATTGGTTTGTTTATTGTAGGATCTCTGAGAAAGAATACATTAAAGCCATCAAAGAGGAAATCTTCAAAGTTGTCCAATTACAAGAAGAGCTTGACATTGATGTGCTTGTTCATGGAGAACCTGAGGTACATCATATAAATATCTTATTTTCTTTTTCTTTTATTTAGTCCGTAGAAACTTTTGGTTAAAAGTTTTTTGTTTGTTTATTGTAGAGAAACGATATGGTTGAGTACTTTGGTGAACAATTGTCTGGTTTTGCCTTCACTGCTAACGGATGGGTGCAATCCTACGGATCCCGATGTGTCAAACCACCAATCATCTATGGTGATGTCAGCCGCCCCAAGGCCATGACTGTCTTCTGGTCAACCATGGCTCAAGAAATGACCAAACGCCCCATGAAGGGTATGCTCACTGGTCCAGTCACCATCCTCAACTGGTCTTTTGTCCGTAACGACCAGCCCAGGTATACATACATATCATGATCCCATTCCCGCTGAGTTTAAAAAAGCGACATATTATTAATATTTTTTTTGTTCTTTTTAGATTTGAAACTTGCTACCAGATTGCTTTGGCAATTAAGGATGAAGTTGAGGATCTTGAGAAGGCCGGAATCACAGTCATCCAGATCGATGAAGCCGCTTTAAGAGAAGGATTGCCCCTTAGGAAAGCCGAGCATGCTTTCTACTTAGACTGGGCAGTCCACTCGTTCAGAATCACCAACGTTGGGGTCCAAGACACCACCCAGATCCACACACACATGTGCTACTCAAACTTCAATGACATCATCCATTCCATCATCAACATGGATGCTGATGTCATCACCATTGAGAACTCAAGGTCTGATGAGAAGCTGCTTTCCGTGTTCCGTGAGGGAGTCAAGTACGGTGCTGGAATCGGTCCTGGTGTCTATGACATCCACTCCCCAAGAATTCCATCCACTGAGGAAATTCACGACAGAATCAACAAAATGCTTGCGGTTTTGGAAACCAATATCTTGTGGGTGAACCCCGACTGCGGGCTCAAGACCCGTAAGTATGCTGAGGTTAAGCCCGCACTCGAGAACATGGTTGCAGCCGCGAAGAAGCTTCGTGCCGCTCTTGCCAAGTGAGGAGATTTAGACCCGAAGGCGGACACACTACGAGATTGATGTGAATTATATTTTATGTTACAGTGATGGAATAACTAATGTGGTTGGTGATGGCATGTTTTAGGTTTTGAATTCTGTTTATCTTGTTTTTTGGCTTTTTTTGGTTGTGTACCTTTTCTGGAGGGCCTTTGCATACCCCCAATGAATCGAGTTCTAAAGATGATATTTTGTTGGTTTGCAAACGTTAGAAACTTGTAATAAGTGGAGTAAGTTGGGCCAAAAGCATTTCAAGTAGAAGCTGTGAAAAATCTGGCTACACAGACTGACCCATAAGTCTATAATCCAAATGCCATTGGGCCTTTTAAGCAAACTTGTTAATTTTGATAAAAACGTCTAAAACAAAAGGCAAGTTGATGGTTTGAACTAGAGGTGCGCCAAAAACCTGTACCGGGAACCTGACCCGAGAAAAAAAATCCCGGAACTAGTTATTTTTTTACCCGGGTAATTTATATCCGTTATCGAATACGACCCTACCCGAGGGTATGGACATTTTGAGCTCAATACTCGTAACTGAAACTGACCCGATTTATACCCAAAAATGCCCGGGACCGGTTTTTTTTAATACCCGGATTTTTAAAGTATATATTTATGTTTTTTTTACAACTTTTATATTTAAGTTTCTTAAAAATACATATTCTAAAACAAATAATTTATACATGAGTGAATTTATATGTTTGTAACTTATTTTTATTATTTTTAGAAATTAAAAACCAAAATTATTTTTAAATGAATTTATTTGTGTAAAATAATGAAAAAAAAAACTTACCTTTTAAAACCAGGTATTAATACCCAGACCCATACCCATACCCATACCCAGTTCTAATACCTGGTTATACCCAAATCCAATCATACGGTACATAGGGTATCGTTTTCCTCCTCGATACCCGTACACGAATCCTACCCGGTTCTCTCAATACCTGACTTTAAATACCCGATCATACCCGGAACCAGTTTCATCCCCAGAACCGGATATTAACAAAAACCTGATTTGTGCACCTCTATTTTGAACTTTAATTATGCTGTTTAATTTATCGTTCGGATTTGATGAACTTACAATTTATTAGTCTTGTTGATTGTTTGGTACTTGAAACTTCTATTTTTAATTTTTATTGTTTCACTTTTGAACACCCCTAAGTTGTAGCTTTATGTTTTTTTATTTTTATTTAATATAAAGTTTATTTAAACTGAATAAAATAACATAACAAGTGTCGTCAACACCGTCCCCTTGTTCTTGGGGTACCTTTTCTTGTCTCTTCCATTTTCATATATTATATTTTTAGTTTTTGTGGATTTTACAAGAAACAGATAAATTCTATAAATACTATTTAATTTACAAGCATTTTAAACCAAACTCAAAGACGCGTTAAAAAGAACATCTTTTTAAACCGTAATGGCTTTCTTCAACCACATTATGGTTGTTTTAACCCTTTTTGTTGTCGTGCTACTTCCGACCGCCACCATAGCAACGGAGTATACAGTTGGAGATGACAGTGGTTGGACCGTTCAATATGATTATCAAGCTTGGGCCAAAAATAAAGATTTTAAAGTTGGTGACACGTTAGGTAAAAAAAATTAGTGTATATGATTTTGTATTAAACACGCCCTTTATATTATTTTGTGAATCAACTTTAACGTCAATTTTAACAATACAGTGTTTAATTATCCGAAAGGGATACATAATGTGTTCAAAGTGAATGGAAGTTCGTATGCTGATTGCATTATTCCACCGCCAGATCAAGCTTACACCTCTGGGCACGATGTTATACCACTCTCGGTCACAGGCAAAGCGTGGTTTATTTGTGGTGTGGGAGTACATTGTTCTGCATTGAACCAAAAGCTAGCCATAGACGTTAAAGCGTGATTGCAAGTTACCAAGCGAGGAAGCTCATATTGATTTATTGTACTTCACACTGTCTATTTTAATGTGTTAAACAATTAACTTCTTAAGTTATGTTTTGATATCTAATTATTAACTTTGGAATATGATGTTTTACTCCAAAAGTCTAGTAGTTGGTATGACTTTGCTAAACGAGGCTAGTGGCTAGAGCCGTATGGGTATGGCTGTTCAAATCGCTCGCCGCACGCTCGACGCTCGTTCGGAAATTGCTCGGAAAATGCTCGTTCGATTTGATGCTCGGTTGTAAACGAGCCGTTCTGCTCGGTTCAGTTTGTAAATGAGCCAAGCATGAGCAAAGGTTCGCTCAGCTCGGTTCGGCTCGAATTATTATTTTTAATTAATAATTAGTATATATGTACATACACATATACACATACATATATAACCATGTATATACACATATAAATTATACAAATATATGCACATACACCTATATATACACACACATTACACATACATATATACTTAAATATAAGAGTGAATTGCAAGGATTGTCCTTTTTCTTTATACTCATTTGCAGGCGCTGTCCTTTATGTTTAAAATTGACGAGTTTTGTACTTTATGTTTTCAAATCATACACGTTTTGCCCTTTAGCCCTAACCCAATTAGATTTTTCTGTCAAATCTGATCATGTGCAATGCACATGAGGGTAAAATTGTCTTTTCACCCTATTCTTTAAAAATAGATATAAAAGAAAAAAAATATTACTCTCTCTTTCACAACCTACTGCAATCTTCAAACCAATTCTTAATCCCTCAGGCGACACCGGTTTTGTAACCTTCAAACCAATTCTTAATCCTTCAAACCAATTCGAATCCGGTTTTGTAACCAGGTCGGCAACCTTCAAACCAATTCTTACTCAATTTTCTCAAAAAATGGGAACTGGGTATTTCAACCAGCCACCACCACCAGGTCCACCACCACCCACCCCTTACAACCCTCCGGCGACACCATCAACCATCGCAACCCCCTCTCTTTCTCAATCCCTTAGGCGACACCGACAACCGTCACAACGCCACCACTTCCACTACCCCACCCGCCACTCCACCGCCGCAACACCACCACCGCCACTCCTCCCCCCTCTCAAACGGATACATCGATTCCGTCATGGAGGCGATGAGCCGATTTGGTGGAATTGGGTTCTGAAATCGCCCACCCGAGACCTGTCTCATCCTGCCGGAAAAGCTTCCGATGTACAGATCCATGTGGTTAGGGGTGAGCAAAAGGAAAAACCCGACCCTACCCGACTATTACCCGACCCGACTCGAGAACCGATCAAACATAAAATACAGAACCGATTCACTACCCTAAATATAGGGTCGGTTCCGGTCCATAGGTCCAAGTCGGGTTTCACCATGAAAAGAACCGAGAACCGACCCGACCCGACCCTATTTTATATGAAAAATTAGAACCGATCTAAATACCTAGGTACTTGAGTTCGGGTCGGGTTGGGTATATATTCGGTTCGGTTCTCGGTTATTTTCGGTCCGGACCTAAATTTGCTCACCCCTACATGTGGTATGTTGTCGGATGATAGTGATGATGAAATTAATTATTCCAGTGATTTTGATAATGATGATGATATTAAATTATTAATTTTTCTGTTTTCCTCAAGATTTGTTTTTGCAAACTTTGGTTCTTATTTAGATTTGAGGGTTTGGGGGACGGGTCCCTACAAAGAAATTGTGAAAATATTGTAGTAGGTTGTTGGGAGAGAGAGATAGTTGAGATATGAAATATAATATTTTTTCTTTTATTTGTATTTTTAAATAATATAGTGAAAAGACAATTTTACCCTCATATGCATTGCACATGACAAGATTTGACAGAAAAATCTAACTGGGTTAGAGCTAAAGGACAAAACGTGTATGATTTGAAAACATAAAGTACAAAACTCGTCAAATTTAAACATAAAGAACAACGCCTGCAAATGGGTATAAAGATAAAGGACAATCCTTGCAATTCACTCTAAATATAAATTAAATTTATAGTTTTATATGTAAGATTAAATATATTACGTATTAATATTTAATCTGTAGCCATTATAATCATTTACATTATATAGATCAAAATATATAACAATCCTATTAAATAATTAGTTGGTAATTGTTGATGGACCATATTACCCTTATTAACTAATTAGGGTTTCCTCCTGGGTGCTTATATAAAGGAGTCTTATGTAGAGGTTGGGGGTTACTCAGTTGCACACCCCATAAGCATAACATCAATCTCGACCTCCTCTCCTAAGCTGATACCCCTTTTCGGTTTTCATAAGTCCCCATCATTAGATTGCACCCTAAGGAGGAACCAGATCAAGCTGACAATCATGTCAAACACTACTGCTGGCCTATCTGATGCAATCAAAGGTACGTTTTCATGTTTTACATTATGTTCAAAACAGAACTGAACCAACATGTGGTATCAGAGCGTATGTTGATTAGTTGGTTCTGTTTTGAATCTGAAAATCTGGATTAAATCTGGAAAACCTTAATAAAATTCCGTGTTTTGTCATCCGAAATCATCATTACGGATCATTACGGACGATTTCGGATGATCACGGGTCTGTTTTCATCATCTTGAATGCATTTCGGATCACTACAGATCCATTACGGATGCATCACGGATGAATATCTTCAAATAATTTTATCCGAAATGCCATTCCGGATCATCACAGATCCATTACGGATCATCAAAGATCCATTACGGATCATCACGGATGAATTCGGATGATTACGGATATGAGTTTCATCATCTCGAATACATTCCGGATCATTACGGATGCATCTCATATCATTACGGATCATATCTGATCATTACGGATCATTACGGATGATTTCGGATCTGAGGTTTCATCATTACGGATCATTTCGGATGTGGAGTTTCATCATTACGGAGCATCACTGATCATTACGGACGATTTCGGATCTAAGTTTCATCATTACGGATCATCTCTAATCATTACGGATGATTTCGGATCATTACCGATGCATTTCGGATGAATGTTTGAATTTTTATTTTTATCACTTGTTCATCAGAAAGTTCGAAATTTCCCTTAGTTTTGGAATGATTTAGGATTATTGGGTGTTTGTTCCTGTTTGATTTATTTTTTATCTAATTAGAATTTTCGAAATCTGTTATTTTATTAATGGATAAAATTTTTTCGAAATAAACAGATAAAAATAACTAACTTTTAAACAGGAAACTTAATCCCATGATCCCTAAGATTTCGGATTTGAACCTTATCAATTAGTAACTGCTTAAATTAAGGGTTTTATAGCTTGAGGAACACATTTCGGATGATCTTTACGGATCATCACGGATCAATAACTAATTGATCATTCCGGATGAACATCTATTTGTCCATTACGGATCAATAACTGTCTGATCATCCGAAATCATGAGTGTTCATAAAATTTCAAGACTTATTCGAAATCCTGTTACTTTATTGAGCAGTTAATGTAAACTAAATTTAGCTCGGGGCTCTGCCCCGAACCCCGTGCGGGGGCGCGCTGCCCCGCAAACCCCAGCGAACTCACCGCGGAGTTCGATCCGCGCTAACGGGTGGTTTGCTATTAAATAATTGGTTTTGTAAATATTTAGTTAATTAATAAGGATCAAATAATGTTTTACAAAACCAAAATGGCTTAACTTGAATGAGCTTTTGATGTATCATTTCTGGCCAAAGCTGACTTGATACATCTACTTATCGTTCAAGTATTACGAAAGCTATGTTAAGTATGCATCATAAGCATGAGTGTCTTAATTTCTGGCCAAAGCTGATTTAATTCATTCATAGATGGTATACTTAACGAGTGCATAACTAAAGTGATTGTCTCCATTTCTGGCCAAAGCTGATTTGTTACAACCACTTTGCACATATGCTTAAATGATTACACTTCTGGCCAAAGCTGTTTTGTCTTCGTTTAAGTAGAATTTTTAGCTAAGTCTATTATTTTGATGTTAGTAATAGACATATCACAACCTCTTCATTTATTAAATGATCCTTATATTAATGATCCTTAATTAAGTTTTATGATCATTTCGTCTGCCTTATTCTTAGTACCCATAATTTTTTCACTCACTATAATGTTTCTTCTATAAGTCTATATCTCACCCACTCTAATTCCTAAATCTAATATGTTTTGCTTAAAGTTTCTATTAGAATTAGCTCTTAAATTAAATCCTTGATTATCTCTTAAGGCACGATAATCCTATTGCTCTCTTCTGATAAAGCACTACAGAAGAAAAGTAGAGCATGATGATTAGGATAAATCGAACATGATGTCTCTTATGATAATCAAGAATAAGTGCTGTCACTAAAAGGTTATTCCAGATTAAGTCTTTCCTAAGACTAATCTATTATGTGTGGAATAATCACTAGAACTCCTAAGATGCATGCCTTCATTTAAATTATAAACTATAAGCTAAGTGGTATATGTGAATACATAATAATGTACAAAACTGTAGGTCCGGCTAGGGGAGGATCTAGTCGCCTAATCCTTGTATACGAACCACTCCGGTTGTGCGGAATCCAACCGAAATAGCAAACCGAGATAGAACACACAATAATACGACACGCAAAGTTCAACGATTAACACCACTTGTATTAAACGTATGAAAGGTCCAGTTACAGCTCAATGTTTACAAATCAGTCCTGTAAACTCTCTAAGTGTGTGTGTGTTCTCTGCTAACTGTCATCTCTCGAAATGAACACAACACACGGGTATTTATACCCGAACACTGCAGGTCTGGTCGAAGGATCATGCAGACCGGTCGAAAGATCATCTTTCGACCAGGAACAGCTCGAACGATCCATATGAATCACGAAAGATGGGATCTTTCGTGGTCCATCTATCGAAGGTCCATCTTTCGAGCTCATCATCGAAGGATCCATGCAATCCTTCGATGGTGCATCCTTCGACCCAGCCATCTTACAAACATAATGTTGACTGTTTGGCCAAGTCAAACCAGGAGGATGGTTGACTTGGTCAAACTTACAAGACTAACAAGACATCGTTTTACATTGTGACCGAATACAGACAAAGTGCAGACATAAGTGCACCAACAAACTCCCCCTTGGCTGTAGCTTTGTCTGGCTTATCAATAATCAGCTGTTGCTTTATCTCGATCTTCGATCTTGTAAGTTCTCGTGTCTTCAAGTCTTTGACTTCTATTCAAGTCTTCAATGTTGGAGGATCTTCAAAGTCTTCACGTCTTGAAAGCAGAAAGTGTACCAACAAACTCCCCTGGTTCAGGTAGGAAGTGTGTTGACAAACTCCCCCTTAACATAAGCTCCCCCTTGAGTTATGCTCGTGAAAGTCTTTATCTTTATGAAGTGAGATCCTTGTGGTGTTGATGATGGTCAGCGGCAACTCGATCATCTTCATCATTTGAGTGCCTTCACGTCGTGTCTTCATTCCGAAGCTTGTCATCGACCATGTTCTCCTAGCCTTTAGAATCTGCACATGCAAGAAATCTAAACGCGTAATGAGAACAACCGCTTGGAATATCATAAGCAAACAACACACATGTGACCATTGTTTTAAAACAAACACCGTCCGACAGTTTGAAAGTTTAACAAATTTTATCAATTTCAATTTTAACTTTCAACACTTGCAAGTTTCGACCGTTTATGAAGATTTAGTCATTTTCGGTTTTCGTTCAGGTTTCAGGTAACGAAGACTCGAGCTCCAACATCGTACGATCGAAAATAAGATAGAAATAAAATCTTTTTGGCTTTTATAAAGTTTATATTAAAACACACCTAAAATCTTTTTGGTATTTTTGAATATTTCAAATGTAAAGACTGAAAGCAATAAATAAATATATACAGACATTCTTTTTGTGAGTTTCGAGGGTAAGAGAATCATATCAGTGTACGGTCATGCCAAAACGCTCTTGTTTGTTCATTTAGTTAACATTAAGATAAGCATCCTATAACAATTATCGGTATTGTTGTCCACTTAAGCTCAACTTATCATTTGTAATCATGACGAGGGGATACGTTAAGGTATGATTTATACTTACCGACCGGTGTTCATCCACATCACGACACATTCCCGTATCAAGGTATGCACGAGGGTTCATCTTACCGGTGAGTATACCGATTATCATCTGTTTGACCGTATATGATGTGAGATACTCACTTATTTTGATTTGAAAACAAGCCCTATGTGATATAATCACTTATTGATGAGGAACTTGGTTTTCGATGCATGAGGGCACAGGAGCAAGTCCGTGAACAGGTCAGTACTTTCGTACAGCAGAGAGACGAACTTGACACCCGGAAAGAATTTGTGATATATTATCACTTATTTGTTTGGACATGTGATTGTTGATCACTTATTGAGGTCGTATGCAATATGTACACGTATGTATAGTATCATGGAAGATCTAGACTTGCGTCCCCGTTATTTTTCGGTAAAAGATACAACCATGATACCCAGATGATAAGCAGCATAAAGACCGAATATCTCAGAACCTCGGCAATCTCTCAAACGAAATTTCGGTACTAAGACCATATGCCAATGAATGGTTCCCACCCAGTCTTCAGTCGATTTAAGTTTATATCACCCTGCACACTTTAAAATGATTGTGAGCCTACCGATACATCTTATATAGAGCTGCTTATCGTTTTTCATTTAAGGTTTAAAGAGGCTTAGACAGACCACTGATGTACTATCATTTTCTCTTTTGCTCGCCAGGAAACTCATTTTTGCTTTTCTATTGTTTTTGTGTTTTTGAAATTTTTCAATGTTTTTGGATTTTCAAATTTTGGATTTACTCCCCCTAAAATCAATAAACTAAGACAAATTTAAAACACAAAGATATTTACAAAAATGATTTTCCGATGTTGGTTTTACTCTTGCTTGACCTTAATGCCGTTTACCAATAAAAGATAGTCAAATCTTGATTTGTCAAAAGCTTTGGTAAAAAGGTCGGCATGTTGGTCATCGGTGTGGACGTAAGCAACATCGATTAGCCTTTTCTCAAAGCAATCACGTATAAAATGATACTTAATGTCGATGTGCTTAGTCTTTGAATGCTGCACAGGATTTTTAGTGATCTGTAATGCAGCAGAATTATCAACGTAAATAGGAGTAGTTAGGAATTCAAAACCGTAATCACGCATTTGTTGTTGGATCCATAGGACTTGGGAGCAACAACTTGAGGCAGCAATGTATTCAGCTTCGCATGTTGACGTAGCGACGCACGTCTGCTTCTTGCACTGCCATGTGACTAGGCGATTTCCCAAAAACTGACATCCAGCCGTTGTGGATTTGCCGTCGATTTTGCATCCGCCAAAATCAGAATCACTGAATGCGATCAAGTCAAAGTTATTATCCCTAGGGTACCACAGACCGGTGTCAGGGTAACCCTTCAAATAACGAAAAATCCTTTTTACAGCTGCAAGATGTGAGGCCTTCGGGTTCACTTGATATCTGGCAAGCAGGCACGTTGGGTACATTATATCTGGTCTTGATGCTGTGAGGTACATAAGAGATCCAATCATCGCGCGGTAGTATGAGGGGCTAACATCTTGACCCTTCAAGTCTGGAGTAATTCCGTGATTTTATGGCAATGGGGTACCGATGGGCGTTGCATCAGACATCTGGAACCGGCTCAAGATGTCACCAACATATTTAGTCTGATGGATGAATATCCCAGACTCTGTTTGTTGTACTTGTAGGCCCAAAAAGAAAATCATTTCCCCCATAGCACTCATCTCGAATTTATCCTGCATTACACGCTCGAAATCCCTACACAAAACATCGTTAGTAGAACCAAATATAATATCATCAACGTATACCTGTACCAGTAGAAGATCTCCATCTTGTTCTTTGATGAAAATAGTACAGTCGATAAGACCTCTGCGAAATCCATTCTCCAGCAGATAATTAGATAAGGTTGCGTACCAAGCTCGCGGTGCTTGATGTAGACCATATAGAGCTTTGTTGAGCAACCAAACCCGATCGGGATGGATAGGATCTTCAAAACCTGGAGGCTGCTCGACGTACACCTCTTCTTCTACCACACCATGTAAGAAAGCACTCTTCACGTCCATCTGGTATACCTTGAAACCTTTGAATGAGGCATAAGCCAGAAAGATCCGAATGGCTTCTAGACGTGCAACAGGTGCATACACTTCGTTGTAGTCGATCCCTTCAATCTGACGAAAACCTTGAACGACTAGCCTTGCTTTGTTCCGGATAACGATCCCACGGTCATCCTTTTTGCATTTAAACACCCAACGGGTACCAATCTTCTTGTATCCAGCAGGTTTCTCTACGAGTTTCCAGACTCCAAGCTTCTGGAATTGTTGCAGTTCTTCCTGCATCGCTTCAACCCATGAGCTATCCTTCAAAGCATCTTTCCAAGTTCTTGGCTCTTCCTGTGAGACATAACACGCGAAAGACCAATCATTCTGTTGACCAGATTCTCGGATAGTTGCATACAAGCCTGCATTGTTGTTGTTTCGCAACATGTTTCTTGTTTGAACGCCACTTTGTACATTTCCTATGATGTTCTGTTGAGGATGGGTATTATGAATCCTTGTTTCTGGATTATCTTGAACTGGAATATTTGTACCCAGATTGTTGAGATTGAGATCAGCAATCAATTCAAGTCCCGGAATTGACGAAGAGGATGATGCAGAGGTTTCAGCTGTTCGAGGGACATCCACTGGAGGTGTACCCTCTGAAATACCATGAACTGCTGTTGGAGCTTCTTGATCTGCATCGAGAAATTCATCATCCTCTGAAGATTCGTTCAATTCGGTAGCATCTTGAAAATCCTCATTGTCGAGAGCATTGTTGTTCACTGAAGATGGTTCTTGATTGACTATAATGGGACGAACCAACGGTGAATCTGTTGCATTGTCGCTCTCGAAAAACATCCTTGCCGCAGCACTTTCTTCAACGGCTTCAACATTGATCGAATTGAAAAAGTCATCGTACTCAAACATCCAAGGCTGACCAGGATTTCTAACTGGTAAAGTGTGCCTTTGTACTCTGACTTCAGACCATTCCTCGACCCTTTTAGTCTCTAGATTCCAGACTCTTAAGTTTGGGGTGGAATACCCAAGAAAGTATCCCTCAATGGCTCTAGCCCCAAACTTTCCATTAGGATCGATAATTGTGCAAGGAGCTCCAAACGGTTCGAGATAAGACAAGTCTGGTTTCCGTTTGTTGATAAGCTCAAAGCAGGTCTTGTTGTGTCTTTTGACTGTAAGGACTCGGTTCAAAGTATAGCATGCAGAGGATACAGCTTCAGTCCAGAATGGAATGGGCAGCTGCGACTCTACCAACATAGTCCTAGCAGTCTCGATCAATGTGCGGTTTTTACGTTCAGCGACGCCATTCTGCTGAGGAGTGTAAGCTGCACTAAATTCGTGAAGAATACCTTTTGAAGTGCAAAACTCCGCCATGGCATGATTTTTGAATTCAGTACCATTGTCGCTACGTATCCGCCTAACCTTCAAGTTGTAAAGATTCTCAATCTGAATGATCAAGTTTTTGATAATACCGAAGGTTTCACTCTTGTGTGCCATGAACGCCACCCAAGAAAATCTTGAATAATCATCAGTAATCACGAGGCAATATTGATCATTCCTAATGCTTTTGTGTTTGACAGGACCGAACAAATCCATGTGCAAACGCTCAAGAGGAACAGCCACCGTGTTGACTTTCTTTGTAGGGTGTCGCTTCTTCGTTTGTTTTCCTTTCTGGCACGAAACACAGACGTCTTGAAGATGGAAATTTTTAAGAGGAACACCATTCACCAATTCATTTGATACCAAATGATTCATTTTGCGTAAGTGAATGTGGCCCATTCGTCTGTGCCAAGAGATTGTGTCTTTTTCTGTGGCTTTGGAAACGAAACATGTTGCTTGTGCAGACGTTGTGATAGCTTGGCTCATATCAAGGACATACAGATCATTTATCCTTGGAGCCGACAAGAGAATCCATTCTTTTGGAATTTTGAAGCCGGGTTTCAGCACATAACATCCATTAGCATCAAAGTGTACTGAGAACTGCTTGTCACAAATTTGAGAAACACTAAGAAGATTGTGATCAAGTTGTTGCACAAAGTTGATCTTGTCAAAGCTAACAACCCCGTTGGAAATCATTCCTTCACCCGTTATATATCCGCCCTTGTCTCCAGCAAAAGCAACATAACCTCCTCTAATAGATTTGACGTCGTAGAGAAGCTTCATGTCGCCTGTCATGTGCCTGGATGCCCCACTATCAACAATCCAATGACTACTAATAGTTCCTCCTGGAACACCCTGCACATGAACTCAGTTAATTAGTTGGAGATGGGGACCCAAGCCATTGTGGTCTTGGGTCTTCCATTTTCATCAACAACAATTACTTCTATTCTTTGATGATTGGAAAATTGTGATGGTCCCCCTGATTCAGTAACCGTTTTTGGTTTCCAAGTCTGTTTTGTTATACCAGTGTTATTCTTTAAAAACTTAACTTCATGGTTGTCTGAAGTTTTTAAATTGTTTGGTTTGACAGAAACAGATGGTTTGTGAACCACATTGGTTTTAATTGCCTTTTCAATTTTCTTGACCTGTTGGCGTTTCTGTTTCTTTTCCCTTTCTCTTATGAGTCGGGGATCTTGTTTTACAGAAACAGATCGCTTGCGGTCAATGTGGTCACGGGGAATATCAACTATGCCTTTTTGTTTATGAAGATACGGGCAATTGCGAATGACATGCCCAATTGTACCACATTCAAAACATGATCTTCGTTCAACAAACCCCGAAGTATCATGTGATCTTCTTGCCGATGATGAACTTTGTGAACCCGAGGTACTAGGTTTTGAACTACTTGGTTCATTCCTTTTCATCACTGTTGCCTTTTGGACAAAATCTAAGTTAGATTGATTTGCAAACTTTTCAATTTTGTCCGTTCCCTTCGATTTCACAAAGTTCACATTCTTCTTCTTCTTCTGATTCGGCTTCTTTTGACTTTGAGTCGGTGCCTTACCATTTGTTTTGGTATGGTTTTGCTGTTTTGGCACTGTTGGTAATTTCTTGTTCCCAAACTGTTTTCTAACTTCAGCCTTTGGGATAGGAGGACACTGTGTGACTGTAACATGTGGTCCTGTCTTTCCCAAAAACTTACTTGTCGAATTTTCAAAGACTTTACTTATTAAAGATTGATTAACATTCTTAATAGGAAAATCTTTGTCTGAGTAAATTTATCATCACCAACAAGAGTGTACAGCAAATCCACACTCTCCGACTCTTTTGCTGATGTGGACTCGGTTGGAACAGTCTTAGCAGGTTTTGTGGGAGGATCACACAGGATATGATTCTCAAGAGGTATGTCCTCTTCTTTGATTACTGCATTAGACTTTTCCGAATCAGTATCATCAGACTCATCATCAGAAGAATCAGCATCCTCAATCACAACTGGAGGATCCTGATTCTGTTCAGCAGTTACAAATGTATCCGCTGACACATCTGAATCGGATGATACTTCTTTCTTGTATCCGAGCCCTGTTGCAAATTCCTCAACGTCCAAAGGAACAGATGGCTCAAAGTGAGTCCTATACTCCTCATCAGGCAAAGCATCAAAATTGTTTCTCACGGGTGGTGGACATTTCTTATAGCCTATGCATGTGACATCCTTTTTCTCTTTTTGAACATCAATGATGTGATCCAACACATAGCTAGAACTCAAATAACTGTCTAACTTGAGTCGGATCGCCTCACTTTCTGTTTTAACACAAGCCATTTCTTTTTGCATCACCTCAAGGCGAGTGATATACAAGTTTATGTCGGTTTGTTTTCTGGAGACCATTTTAGTCAACTCAGTTTTATCTTTCTTTAATGTTTCAATCATTGACTTAAATTCCTTTTCATGGTTTCCATAAAACATGTTGGCTTCAGTGCACTTTGAAAGATCCACTGTTAATTTCTGATTGTGAATGAATGTCACATCATATTTCTCTTGCAAAGCCTCGTGTTTGCTTTGCAATTCACACCACCTATCATTCACAGAAACATGTTTGTCTTGCAATTCAAACAGACTAGCTTGTAAAGCATCGTGTTTGCCTTGCAACTCAGACATGCTTGCTTCCAACTCAGCACATCTCACATGCAAACTATCACAGTTATTACAGCTAACAGAAGTGGGTTCGTCGACACATACCTGACTTGATGAACTGTCGACATTCGCCATAAAGGCTGAATGGAGAGAAGACGAAGAATAAGCAGCTTGATCCACCAAAATAGATCTTCTTTGAATTCCTGCTGCAACTTCATCCAAAAGCTCATCAATATTTGCATCGACTGACGCACTTGATGTGTCATCCACATGATCATCGCCTGAAGCGGAGGACTCTTCATCTGAACTTCCACTATAACCGGAAGAGTCTTCATCCTCAGAAGATTCACTGCCATTGGTGGAAGATTCTCCACCACTGGCGTGTTTAAGATCATTAACCACTTCAGCAAAACAAGCTGTTCCATCTGGTGCATCATTTCCCAACTGGATTGACCAATCACAGCCTTCATCTACTTGAACCACAAGTGCCTGGTTGGCATTTGATGGTCCTGCTTGGGTCTGGTTGTTGACAGGCACCAGTGTGCGATCATTGTTCCTCGCTTGGTTCTGATTGGCCCTGTTTCCTTGACCTCTGAAGGGATTCTGGTTCCCATGCTGAGCTGGTCTTGTACATTCACGCTTGAAATGACCACGTTCACCACAATTGAAGCATTTAACAGCTTGTTTATCGAACCCATACTTGGTGTCTTTCTTGCTTTCCAAGCTGGTTCGGCCTGTTCTTTCCATAAAATCCTTTGCTCGCCTAACAGCACTGGCAAAGGCCCACTTAATATCCATCATCTCCATCTCCTCTTTATCTATCTGCTGATAGTCTTCTTGTGTCAGATTAATATTACCAATCTGACCCTCCACTAATCCACAGTATGCGCTCACCACAGTGTTTAGTAGCTCCATATGTTCTTTTGCTACTTCGACACTGACTTTAGAAAAGCTTGAGGTGTCGAGCCGTACTGTATTTGGCTTTGATTGTTGACCAGCAGATGATGTACTTCCATAACAAGCTTGCTGTTGCTGTTGAGGAGGAAGTGGATTTCCGAGTATATCAGTTGTTCTGATTTGCTGTTGCTGTTGTGGTGCTGGTTGAGGAGCTGGATTAAGCGGATTTCCAAACATATCTGTTGTTGGAGGAGGAGTACCATACAAGCTCGTGCTAGACACAAATGCTGTTTGAAGTGGAGCGTGTGAAGATGGTTTTGCAGAAGTGCTAGAAGTTCCATAATAAATTTCAGGATTTTGTGGCACTGCAACTCTTTTTGCCTTTAGAGTTTCTTCCTGATTCTTGTTTTCCAGGAGTTGAGCAAAATCACCGAAGCTTGTTGTATCCAAAGTGCCATTGTACTTCATGATTTCTATGAAATTACTCCATTGAGGTGGCAGTGCATCTGCAAACTTCTTCACTATCTCTACTGAAGTTGTTACAACCCCAGTATTTGCCAATTCAGTCAGCAAATGGGTAAATCGACTTGTCAAATCTCCTAGAGATTCATTCTGCATACAAACAAAACCATCAAACTCTTTCTTTAGCAGATCTTTTCTTAATTGACGTGTTGCTTCATTTCCTATGCCCCTTATCTTCAATGCGTCCCACAACTGCTTCGTTGTCTTGAAACTGACGAATTGATGATAAATATCTTTGTTTAATGCCTGAGTAAGAATGGCATTTGCTTTCTTCTCCAAATCATAGACTTTCTTTTGATCTTCGGTAAGATCTGCAAATGTAGCAGCAGATGATGCAGCAACCTCTATTGTTTGATCAAAATCTGTGATGAACCGCAACCACAACTCTGTATTTTGACCAAGGACATATGTATGAAATCTGTCAAACCATCCCGGATATTCACTTAAATGCATCAACTTTGGAGGCCTATTCAAACTTCCCGTTTCACTTTCGCTTAGTAAAATGCTTTGAACACTTGGAGCTTGATTTGATACGAATGCCCATTGACCGGTAGATGTAGCATTGGCTTGCGAACCCGAATCCGGAGTTGGAGTACCAAAATACATCTCTGTATTTACCGGAACACCCCACATCGAATTCATTTTTGATCAGCCGAAGGATACCTGTCGAAAGACACTTGAAAAATACAAACTGTTAAATACAAACAGACTAAGGATCGAAAGATCAACACCTGTTCGAAAGATCAACAAGGTTCGAAAGATCACTGTTGAGTTTCGAACAATGTTTTCGAAAGATTCTCCAACGAAGGATCCTTATCCTTCGAAAACGTACTGTAGACCGAAAGATAAATCACGAAAGATGACTTCGAAAGACTCCCCAATCGAAGGATCCTAGTCTTTCGAAAATGAACAGTAGACCGAAAGATGAAAGTTTCGAAATGATTCCTTGGTTCGAAGGATGATGATCTATCGAACCTCCACTGATCGAAAGATGGTCTTTCGAGTTCGAAGGATATCTTTCGAATGGTTCTGACACAGTTGACAATCGGTGACAAGTTGGTGAAAAAGTTGACGGGTTGGTAGAAACTTTCTGCAGAAAGTATGTTCAGACCATATCTTCTGAACATGCAGGTTTCACCAAACAAGTAATGATCAAATATTTTAATCAGTTTACAACTTCCAACACACAAACACTTCTCAATATTCAATTTTAAGATCAAAAGTGTAGTTTTTATGAAGAACACTATGAAGATTTCAAGAACACTTATAAATTTTCGGTGAAATATAAAATTCCAAACACAAGATTTTGCTAAAATGTTTAATGAAAACCAAAAACAACAAGGTTTTCAACAAAACACCAAGCAAAAACAGTCCGGTTTTCCAGAAAATATAAACTTTAAGAACCCGAAAATCAGCAAGAACACCTCGGTTTTAACAAGGATAAGAGCCAAGGCTCTGATACCACTTGTAGGTCCGGCTAGGGGAGGATCTAGTCGCCTAATCCTTGTATACGAACCACTCCGGTTGTGCGGAATCCAACCGAAATAGCAAACCGAGATAGAACACACAATAATACGACACGCAAAGTTCAACGATTAACACCACTTGTATTAAACGTATGAAAGGTCCAGTTACAGCTCAATGTTTACAAATCAGTCCTGTAAACTCTCTAAGTGTGTGTGTGTTCTCTGCTAACTGTCATCTCTCGAAATGAACACAACACACGGGTATTTATACCCGAACACTGCAGGTCTGGTCGAAGGATCATGCAGACCGGTCGAAAGATCATCTTTCGACCAGGAACAGCTCGAACGATCCATATGAATCACGAAAGATGGGATCTTTCGTGGTCCATCTATCGAAGGTCCATCTTTCGAGCTCATCATCGAAGGATCCATGCAATCCTTCGATGGTGCATCCTTCGACCCAGCCATCTTACAAACATAATGTTGACTGTTTGGCCAAGTCAAACCAGGAGGATGGTTGACTTGGTCAAACTTACAAGACTAACAAGACATCGTTTTACATTGTGACCGAATACAGACAAAGTGCAGACATAAGTGCACCAACAAAAACCATGACCCATAAAGTTAAGGGCATACGCGTGGAAATAAGTACATTTTTCCAGTACATTACATACTAAGATTTTCACTTGTACAATTTGATGCATTATAAATCAACTACAACACTCAAAAGTACCAAAGTATAATGAGTGTGTTGATAAGCAACATATGTACAAAGAAATAAATGTTTGAAACTGGAAAATAAGATGTTATTCACCTTACAACCACTAATAGTTTAAAAGAGGATTGTTCTAAGGTCCATAGACAAATTACAAGTGCTAATCCCAACTCTAAGGTTCTTCAAGGGAAAATCTCAATGCATAATTATGTCATTAGACTAGCCATAAGCAACGAGACTATCCTTTATTCTAAAGAACAGTTGGATAAATTAATTAGATAGTCACTTACTAATGATATTTAAGTCTGATAATTTTAATATTCCAATTAACACATGATTAGTTGACTCTAGTTCCATACGTTTCCTTACCAGAACTCGACAAATAACTAACATGAGAGTTAGTGACAAAATTAAATGTTAAGGCTATAAGAACCATAATAAGCAGTCTTCTAACAAAGCTTTTCGATACCTTACATATTCTGAAGATTCATCAGAATACAGTATCATTACTTAGGCTATGTCATGAAGGTTGTGAGGTTTGCATAGTCAACATAAAGTCACACTTATCTTAAACTCTCATTTTATTTGTTCTAAATATCTGGATTGAAACATTACTAAGATGGAACTAGATGATACCTTACGCTTTCACAACTTTTGTCATCATGCAAATAAGAATTTGACAAAAGGAAAATGAGACTTATAAATTTCGTCCATTATAACCAAAATTCATGAGAAATCATGACATGGTTAATAAGGATGATTTTTTCATTTAATCTCATTCTAAGTGATTTTAAATCATGACGTTATAGCCCTAAATATGACTTGGCTTAAGGAATAAGTATGGGTCCATCATAAGTCATTCATTGACATTCGTGGAACTTATTCCAAATGGAATATTCAGACATAATTCATTTATCATTTAAAAGACTATCAACTTGTATCTAAATTTTGTCGCATATGGCTCACGGTCTTAGAAGAAATCTATTCATATATATATACTTAATAAGATTTCTATTAGATATGTCCCTAAAGTTTCTTATGATATCTGGACATTAAAGAAATCAAATAAAGTTTAACGTATATATGATAGGTTCCCACATCACGTAGCTCATTGAAACTTCTCTTGTAGCATTTTAGAGATATCAAAGATCAGTGGGAGCATTAAGTGCCTTAATAATAACTTGCAATAGTTGCAAGACACTGCTCCATTATGACACTGTTCTATCATAACTTATCTCCTTAAATCTAATGCTACTCTTACAAAAGTTTCATTGTTGCTTACTTGTGGGCACACTTAGATTTCTTACCTGAACTAACATAATCCTCAACAAGAGAAATCACAACGACTAACGTCATTAATTTGTGTTTCTTTATTAGAATTTGTTGGTCGTTACATATTGACCCTAAGCATGCTGAGTTCCTAAAGATTTCTAAGGTCAGTGGGAGCAGTCAAAGTCCTTATTATGATTTGCAAGGAATACAAGAGGCGGGGGGAAGAGTGTCATTAAATTTCACTCCGAATTTAACTCCGATTACACCTCTTGTACACCATACTGCACCAACTCTTACAAACTTAGAATGAAAATGATAGCAACCTAACCAAGAGCTAATCTATAAAACTGAAACTTCTAATGAACCCAAGAATCAACTCAGGAGGTCATCTAGGTTTAAAAGCCTACTAACTTTGATGATTACATAACCTCCCTAATTGAAGTTGAAATGGATTTTGGAAATGTTTACTGATCCTATCTCTTCAAATTAAGCCATTAGTGTCAATCAATATTCTGAATGGAATAAAACAGTTTTCTAGTAAAACTGATTTTATGTGTTCGTATAACGTTTGGGATTTGATTGAATTACCTAAGAGTGTTCATAACTAAACCAAATCCTAATATAAGCGTTAAGACACGAAGAAGCTTGATTGATTGTCAAAGGTTGTACTCAGGAAGAGATAAATTATTAAAGAATCTTTATTACATATCTAACAAAAGTTTTCTTTGATGATCATCACTGTTCTAGTAGCTTATAATAATTTAAAGCTACATTAGATGAACATTATAAACAATTTTCCATAACAAATGGCTGACACATTTACATGTTCATTAGATAACAACCTAAAGTTTCAAACTGAAGGTTAAAGAACACTTCATTTGTAAGCCAATAATATCCATATATGGGTTAATGCAAACATCATAATGTGATGAAAAGCTAACGTAATTATTTTCATCAACAATCAAGTGGATTAATGTACCTACCTCAAGATGAGTGGGAGCAACTAAGATAAACTTGTTTATATAGATGATATTCTTTTGACAAGTATATGTTACATAAGTCAAAGCATTGTTAACACAAACTTTGATATAATAGATCTCAGAGATATCTCTTACGTAATAGATATCATAACAAGCCGAGATAGACCCAATGGGACATTAGTTCTGTTCCATAAGTTTAACACTAAATGGGTCCTTACGTATGTAACAAACAATACTGCTCCCCTTCAGAGGATAATAGGATAAAAGAGATTATTTATTTACGCTTCATTAATTAGAAGCCTTATGTAAGTTTAAGTCTATACTCGTTTAGATATTACTCAAATTGCAACACACTAGATATGTCTAGATTAATGTGAAGCATCTAATGGAGTATTAAAATATCTTTAAAGAAACGAGAGGCTATGATTTGAAGAAGAAGTGAGAACTCAAACCGGTTTATTACTTTAGCTTTGAGATATTCAAAGATGACAGAATGTAATTTCGGGTATATCTTTATGTCAGCAGACAAAACCTATTTTATGGAGGAGTCATAATGCACTGATATTAACAACCTAAGTTATAACGACATAATATAGTCACTAAATGTTGTTGGAAGTTTATCAGTGGACTCATAAGTTTAATGACTCCATATAATGTTGTGAAGACTTAGTGTGATAAAGTCAGCTACCATGACTCCTTGAACAGTAACAGTTCAAGAGGTGCTGCATTAATTTTCGATACGCAATTAATTATTCGTTTATGAACGAATTGAGGAAACTAAGTTTGTATCGAATACATTCATGATATGCTTAAGGATCCTATAACTGAATGGCTATTACCCATAAGTCTTATTAAGAGAGCTCATAGACGGGTACTAATTGATGGCCGTGCGCAATTGCATATCGTACTATGAATGACTAAGTATTAGTTAATTTTCCTCATCAGTTTGATTTTGTATGTCTCTAAGAATATGTCAAGCTAGCATAACGGCATATAGACAAATATAGTTACAAATCAAACAAAGGGCTTATGCGTATTTTGATCATAACGATTAGGTTTTAAATTAAGGCTATAGTATGATTAATGGGGGTCCTGAGTCGCATAATGATTCAACGGCTGTATTTTTCTGCTATAGTACTTGTTTAAGGCTAAAATGAGTGTTAACTCCTGATCAGGCTTATCTAATACTCATAGTAAATGATTACTCGGCTAAGTGGGAGAATGTAAGATTAAATATATTACGTATTAATATTTAATCTGTAGCCATTATAATCATTTACATTATATAGATGAAAATATATAACAATCCTATTAAATAATTAGTTGGTAATTGTTGATGGACCATATTACCCTTATTAACTAATTAGGGTTTCCTCCTGGGTGCTTATATAAAGGAGTCTTATGTAGAGGTTGGGGGTTACTCAGTTGCACACCCCATAAGCATAACATCAATCTCGACCTCCTCTCCTAAGCTGATACCCCTTTTCGGTTTTCATAAGTCCCCATCATTAGATTGCACCCTAAGGAGGAACCAGATCAAGCTGACTATCATGTCAAACACTACTGCTGGCCTATCTGATGCAATCAAAGGTACGTTTTCATGTTTTACATTATGTTCAAAACAGAACTGAACCAACATGTGGTATCAGAGCGTATGTTGATTAGTTGGTTCTGTTTTGAATCTGAAAATCTGGATTAAATCTGGAAAACCTTAATAAAATTCCGTGTTTTGTCATCCGAAATCATCATTACGGATCATTACGGACGATTTCGGATGATCACAGGTGTGTTTTCATCATCTTGAATGCATTTCGGATCACTACGGATCCATTACGGATGCATCACGGATGAATATCTTCAAATAATTTTATCCGAAATGCCATTCCGGATCATCACAGATCCATTACGGATCATCAAAGATCCATTACGGATCATCACGGATGAATTCGGATGATTACGGATATGAGTTTCATCATCTCGAATACATTCCGGATCATTACGGATGCATCTCATATCATTACGGATCATATCTGATCATTACGGATCATTACGGATGATTTCGGATCTGAGGTTTCATCATTACGGATCATTTCGGATGTGGAGTTTCATCATTACGGAGCATCACTGATCATTACGGACGATTTCGGATCTAAGTTTCATCATTACGGATCATCTCTAATCATTACGGATGATTTCGGATCATTACCGATGCATTTCGGATGAATGTTTGAATTTTTATTTTTATCACTTGTTCATCAGAAAGTTCGAAATTTCCCTTAGTTTTGGAATGATTTAGGATTATTGGGTGTTTGTTCCTGTTTGATTTATTTTTTATCTAATTAGAATTTTTGAAATCTGTTATTTTATTAATGGATAAAATTTTTTCGAAATAAACAGATAAAAATAACTAACTTTTAAACAGGAAACTTAATCCCATGATCCCTAAGATTTCGGATTTGAACCTTATCAATTAGTAACTGCTTAAATTAAGGGTTTTATAGCTTGAGGAACACATTTCGGATGATCTTTACGGATCATCACGGATCAATAACTAATTGATCATTCCGGATGAACATCTATTTGTCCATTACGGATCAATAACTGTCTGATCATCCGAAATCATGAGTGTTCATAAAATTTCAAGACTTATTCGAAATCCTGTTACTTTATTGAGCAGTTAATGTAAACTAAATTTAGCTCGGGGCTCTGCCCCGAACCCCGTGCGGGGGCGCGCTGCCCCGCAAACCCCAGCGAACTCACCGCGGAGTTCGATCCGCGCTAACGGGTGGTTTGCTATTAAATAATTGGTTTTGTAAATATTTAGTTAATTAATAAGGATCAAATAATGTTTTACAAAACCAAAATGGCTTAACTTGAATGAGCTTTTGATGTATCATTTCTGGCCAAAGCTGACTTGATACATCTACTTATCGTTCAAGTATTACGAAAGCTTTGTTAAGTATGCATCATAAGCATGAGTGTCTTAATTTCTGGCCAAAGCTGATTTAATTCATTCATAGATGGTATACTTAACGAGTGCATAACTAAAGTGATTGTCTCCATTTCTGGCCAAAGCTGATTTGTTACAACCACTTTGCACATATGCTTAAATGATTACACTTCTGGCCAAAGCTGTTTTGTCTTCGTTTAAGTAGAATTTTTAGCTAAGTCTATTATTTTGATGTTAGTAATAGACATATCACAACCTCTTCATTTATTAAATGATCCTTATATTAATGATCCTTAATTAAGTTTTATGATCATTTCGTCTGCCTTATTCTTAGTACCCATAATTTTTTCACTCACTATAATGTTTCTTCTATAAGTCTATATCTCACCCACTCTAATTCCTAAATCTAATATGTTTTGCTTAAAGTTTCTATTAGAATTAGCTCTTAAATTAAATCCTTGATTATCTCTTAAGGCACGATAATCCTATTGCTCTCTTCTGATAAAGCACTACAGAAGAAAAGTAGAGCATGATGATTAGGATAAATCGAACATGATGTCTCTTATGATAATCAAGAATAAGTGCTGTCACTAAAAGGTTATTCCAGATTAAGTCTTTCCTAAGACTAATCTATTATGTGTGGAATAATCACTAGAACTCCTAAGATGCATGCCTTCATTTAAATTATAAACTATAAGCTAAGTGGTATATGTGAATACATAATAATGTACAAAACCATGACCCATAAAGTTAAGGGCATACGCGTGGAAATAAGTACATTTTTCCAGTACATTACATACTAAGATTTTCACTTGTACAATTTGATGCATTATAAATCAACTACAACACTCAAAAGTACCAAAGTATAATGAGTGTGTTGATAAGCAACATATGTACAAAGAAATAAATGTTTGAAACTGGAAAATAAGATGTTATTCACCTTACAACCACTAATAGTTTAAAAGAGGATTGTTCTAAGGTCCATAGACAAATTACAAGTGCTAATCCCAACTCTAAGGTTCTTCAAGGGAAAATCTCAATGCATAATTATGTCATTAGACTAGCCATGTTTAACCAACCAATTTCCACGATGAACAATCGTGGGATGTTCACTGTTCCATTATCTCTACTCACAGCTGAAGACGGACGCAACAAGCGTAGCCAACAACTTTCCCGCACCCGGGCGACAGGTAAGCCTAAAACTCAATCTTTACTGTCGAGCACTCCTAACAAGTCTAGTACTCCTCCCACGCTTGCACGCGGGAGCAGCACTAGACTGGGGGACATGATGGGGTATGGTATTAGACCCAACCCGAACGTCCGGACATATCCGTTACTTATCGCCTTTTATTATAATATTTATTATTATTGTGTACTAACCCGCGAAGCCTATCGCGTTGTAGTTTACACTACACTAGGTTGTGGGCTTGTAGAGATAACCCCTAACTGGGCCTGGCCCATTGAAGTTAGGGGTGGCCCATGTCTCCTATATAAAGAGGTGTTCACCTCATTATTAGGGCACAAGATATGGAGCCGCCACACTTTTGTTACTGGAAACAAGGGATTATTTCCTCTACCGGTCATCTCTACAGCTCCAACTTCTTGTTTCCTCCATTGCAGATCTAGGTTCAAGAGGAAGAACAAGGTGTGATTCTTCACCCTCATTGAGAAAGCGGTCTGAAGGGCTATGGTCCCAAATGCTGCATAAGTCATACGGGCATTGGGCCCTAACCACACTTAATCGCCAAAACTCAGCCTGTTCCAAGACTCATGCATGTGACCTAACCACGTACGCACAACCTGGACAAGCTCATGGTAATGCGCTGGTACAAAGGGCAACTGCCTACAACCAATCAGCGTGCGCCATGTTTAACCAACCAATTTCCACGATGAACAATCGTGGGATGTTCACTGTTCCATTATCTCTACTCACAGCTGACGACGGACGCAACAAGCGTAGCCAACAACTTTCCCGCACCCGGGCGACAGGTAAGCCTAAAACTCAATCTTTACTTTCGAGCACTCCTAACAAGTCTAGTACTCCTCCCACGCTTGCACGCGGGAGCAAACTACAACGCGCTAGGCTTCGTGGGTTAGTACACAATAATAATAAATATTATAATAAAAGGCGATAAGTAACGGATATGTCCGGACGTTCGGGTTGGGTCTAATACCATACCCCATCAAATTACAAAATAGATTCATAGGCTCCACGCCCGTGTTCCTAAATTTTAATTTCATTTTGTAACTAATACTAATTTGTCATTGTGTTGAAGAATAGAACAAACCTTATGTTGACTTGGAGTTTTGACTGCGATAGTAGGCAAGGATGTGGGGAGTTCAGAGAGAAAAAAATGTGCAATTGGGACACTGGCTATCGATTAGAATAACAAGAAGTAATGTATAAATTGGGGATAGAAAATCGATTATGATTATGAGATATAAAAGGCAATCTAGTTGATTTTGAAACACTACTCCTTGTATCTTTTTTGCTATGCTCCATCTCATCTTGGTTATCTTTGTTATGATCCTCATACGCCTCGTATGTATACTTATCGACATGTTAGATTCCATGAGCCAATTTTTGACATTCCGGGGAGTTCTACTACTCCCACAGCTTCTTCAGATTCTATTCCTTTCTCCATTCCTCCTCCTTCGCTTTCTACTTCTGTTTCTTCTCTTTCTTCTTCATCTTCTCCTATTATTCCTTCCTCATCTTCTCATGTTATTCCCCCTCCTGATATTACTTCACCTTATTTTCTTCCTTGTCCTCCTCCTCCTCCTCCTACTCCTACTGCTACTGCTGCTACTGCTGCTGCTGCTACTGTTGCTGCTCTACTGCTACTGCTGCTACTGCTCCTGCTACTGCTCTACTGCTACTGCTACTCCTACTACTACTTACTCTTGTTCCGACTCACCCGATGGTTACACGATCTCGTGATCATACACGGAAGCCGCGTCAGTTTCCTGATCATGTTCTTTTTCATGTCTCTACTACTCCCACCACTGAGCCTTCCACATTTCGGCAGGCTCAGCAGTATTCTGTTTGGTGGGATGCGATGCGTGCTGAGATTGATGCTCTTCATGCCAACCAGACTTGGCGTCTGGTTCAGGCTCCCACTGACGCCAACATTGTTTATTGTAAGTGGGTTTATAGGATTAAACATAATCCAGATGGATCGGTGAGTCGTTATAAAGCCCGACTTGTTGCCAAGGGCTTTCATTAGACTAAGGGTATTGACTACACTGAGACTTTTAGTCCTGTGGTCAAACCTACTACTATTCGTCTAGTTCTTTCAGTCGCTTTCTCTCGAGGGTGGTCTATTCGTCAGGTTTATGTCAACAATGCGTTCTTACATGGGGATCTTTCTGAGACTGTGTATATGACCCAGCCCCCAGGCTTTGTTGACTCATCTAGACCACATTATGTTTGTCGCCTGCACAAGGCTCTTTATGGCCTACAGCAGGCTCCTAAAGCTTGGTTTTACAAGCTATCCACCACTCTGCTTGCTGATGGTTTTACCCAGTGTCTTTCAGATGTATCTCTCTTTGTTTACAGTCGAGATTCGATACTCTATTATGTCTTGATCTATGTTGATGACATCATTATTACTGGGAGCTCATCTGATTTTGTTACTGGTTTGATTGGGCGCTTGCACTCTCAGTTTGCACTCAAGGATTTGGGACAGTTATCATATTTTCTGGGTATTCAGGCTACGTTTTCTGAGGACGTCTTACATTTATCACAGCAGCGCTACTTACCTGATTTGTTACAGCGCACGGGTCTTGCTGATTGTCATCCATTATCTACACCTGTCTCTTCTGGTAGACATCTTTTTTGGCACACTGGTGATCCTTTGTCTGATCCTACTATGTATCGGAGCACTGTCGGTGCATTACAGTATCTTGTGTTGACACGACCAGAGATTGCTTATGCGGTTAGTAAGGTGTCACAGTTTCTTCAGACACCTACTGATCGACACTGGGTTGCTGTCAAACGGATTTTGCGGTATCTTAAGGGTACCGTTTCTCATGGGTTGTGTATACGTCCGTCTACTTGTGTTGATTTACATGCTTTTAGTGATGCTGACTGGGCTGGGTGTCCTGATGATCGACGTTCTACCACAGGTTATTGTGTTTTTCTTGGGCCCAACCTCATCAGTTGGAGTTCCAAGAAACAACATACAGTTGCAAGGTCGAGTACTGAGGCTGAGTATCGAGCTCTTGCTCATACAGCTGCTGAGTTACGATGGAGTACATCTGTACTACATGAGTTACATATCACGATGACTTATCCACCGTCTCTTTGATGCGATAATATTGGAGCTACATATCTTGTAGTCAACCCAGTGTTTCATCAGCGCACCAAACACTTGGAGATTGACTTGCATTTTATTCGGGACATGGTTTTGGGTGGTACTTTACATGTTCGGTATGTTCCCACTACATTTCAGATTGCAAATATTTTGACCAAAGGATTGTCTGGTGTTCGTTTCTACAGTCTGAGGTTTAAGCTTCACGTGGATGCTCCCCATTCAGCTTGAGGGGGCATGTTAGAGTATATAGAGGTGGCTAGATAATTAGAGCATGTGAGTTAGTTGAGTTAGTTAGCATGATTAGTTGTATAGTTGTTCTCCTAGATATAGAGGTGATTGTATTGATATTACTTACTTCTTATGATATGAGTTTGATATTCTTGAGCCTGATATTTTCTTCATGGTATCAGAGCTCTCAGACGATCTTCCATAATTTCCGGCCAGTTCTGTTACTTTTCCGGCTAAACCTCCATGTTTTCCGATCATCTCTGACTCTTCCGATCTTCTCTGTTTGTTTTCCTTCTTCATCATGACAACATCAAGTGATGTTTCTTCAAATTCTTCTTCTATTTCTACACCAAATCTCACTCAGTTAGTCTCAATAAAGCTTGATGAATCAAATTCTTCTTCTATTTCTTCATCATGACATACCATCGAGGATGTATTGATGTCGTTTGTACACCAGCACGAGTCGCATGAGCAGCGACTACAGGAGTTGGAGAGAGCCCGTCTGCAGCCATGTCAGTGCCATGGCCGGGTACCCTCTCCGTTACAGCCGTTTCGACCATTACCCCCTGACTATGCTGCTCGTCTTACTACTTTGGAGCAGCAGATTGCTTCCATTATTCGCACACAGCAGGCGATGGAGGCGGACTGGTTACAGTTGCGCCGTTTGTTTTATACCCATTTTCCTCCTCCACCACCCTCTGCTTAGAGCTCATCGGTGCCACATGGGTAGGCGAAGTGAGAAGGCGGCGATTGCTTTTTGACTGCACAGCTTTTTGGGAGACTACGTTATGACTTGACTTTTGTTATGTACTTGATGTTGTATTGATACTGATGTAGCTTTTGACAGGGGTGATGTAGCCCCTAGTGATTGATGATTATATGTATACACTTACGATGTGGTCTCATTTATATGGCAATCGCAGTTTTCTCACCATATTTGGATTCGCTTGATTATATTTTATGACATGGAATGTTGTGTGATTTATGATTGTGATGTGTGATATCATGAGATGTTATGTGATTATACTATTACTACCGTTATATACGTACACTATATTACGAACTGATTTACGTATTATAACAACGGAGCCTTATTATGGCCTAACCAACTTAAACCATCTTTTAGAAAGATGCCGCCAAGACGTCAACAACAGCCTATGCCTACCACACAGGAAGAGCTACAACAAATCATTGCTGCTGCCATAGCGCAGTACGCAGCTTCTCAGCCAGGAGGGAGCGGGAGTGTGAACCAAGGCAATAGCAATCCACCTCACGGTAATACCACGCCATTCGAACCTACCATGAACTAGTTGGGGATTTTAGCGGTGATGCTAATGCCAAACACATGTTTTAACATACGTGCAGGATGCACCTACAAGCAGTTCTTAGACTGCAAACCAGTTAACTTCGATGGCACAGGAGGTGCAGTTGCCTTCACCCGCTGGGCTGAGAAAACCGATTCTGTCTTACGCATGAGCAAATGCGCGGAAGATCAGCAAGTCACGTATATTTCAGGGCTATTTCTGGACGGAGCCCTATCTTGGTGGAACTTACAAGTCCAAACACTAGGCGAAGCTGCCGCCTACGCCCTGACTTGGGCCGAGTTGAAAGAACTAATGCGCAAAAAGTACTGTTCACGCGCAGAAATTCAAAGGTTGGAGACTGAATTTTGGCACTTAAAGATGGATGGACCAAAGATTGCGGAGTACGTCCAGAGGTTTCACGACTTATCTCAAGTGGTTCCTTACATGGTTACGCCTGAATACAAGCGAATCGAGCGCTTCATTTGGGGTTTGGCTCCCCAAATAATAAGCATGGTAACCTCCTCCAAACCAGCGACTATCACTGAAGCCATCGATTTGAGCGTGGCTCTCACCGAGGAGGCGATTCGTTTAAACAAGTTTGATGAAGTCAAGGCAAAGAAGACAGAGACTCACGTTGAGTCCTCGGGGGTTAACAAAAGAAAGTTTTCGAACTTCAAACAAAGTGTTAGCGGGGATGGCAAGAGAGGAGCACCAAGCACGCCAGCTCAGGGTGCAGCTGGCAGTGGAAGGAGAGGAAAGGGATATATGGGCACTCAGCCCAAGTGCAACGCCTGCCAGCGTCACCATTCTGGCCGATGTGGTTTGAGAGTATGTGATTCGTGTGGAAAACCTGGCCACTTGAAGGATTCTTGTTGGGCCACTGCTGGCCGCGGAGGCCAGGGAGGATATGGAAATAGGAATGATAACCGTGGTGGCAATGGAAACCGCCTACAAGGAAATTTTGGAGGAAACAGAAACCGAAGCAACAATGCAAATCCGGCTGGCAATGTCAACCAGAACAACACCCCAGCTGGAAATGGGGATGGAAACGGGCAGAGACTCGGATGTTATAACTGCGGGGAAATCGGGCATTTTAAGAAGAATTGCCCAACACTGAATCAAGCCCGTGGTAGAGTGTTCCAGCTCGAAGCTAGAGAAGCACGCCAAGATCCAAATGTTGTTACGGGTACGTTCCCTATCAATCAACGCTATGCATCCGTTTTATTTGATACTGGTGCCGATTATAGCTTCGTATCATTAGAATTTAAGAATATGCTTGGGTTAGCTGCTAATAAGTTAGACATTCCCTACTCAATCGAATTAGCTAATGGGAAGTTAGTTGGAGCCGACGAAGTAATCAGAGGTTGTGTGATAGAATTGGGAGAACGCGAGTTTACTCTGGATCTACTACCAGTCCAATTGGGAAGTTTCGACGTGGTAGTAGGAATGGATTGGTTATCCGGAAACAAGGCTGAGATAGTATGTCACGAGAAAGTTGTTCGCATCCCAACCGATGATGGTGAGACGATTGTGGTTCACGGAGAGAAGCGTGACACACCGCTAAGATTTATCAGCTGCTTGAAAGCAAGGAAGTGTTTACAGAAAGGATGTGTTGCTTTTCTAGCACTCATCGTGGATAAGAAGGCTGCTGAACCAAGAATCGAAGACATCCCTGTCGTAAGGGAGTATCCAGAAGTCTTCCCAGAAGACTTACCCGGACTGCCACCTCAGAGGCAAGTGGAGTTTCACATTGACTTAGTTCCAGGCGCAGCGCCTGTAGCTAAGGCGCCTTACAGACTTGCGCCGTCTGAGATGCAGGAATTGTCGACACAACTTCAAGAGTTGTTAGACAAGGGCTTTATCCGACCAAGCTTCTCGCCTTGGGGAGCTCCGGTCTTGTTTGTCAAGAAGAAGGACGGAAGTTTCCGCATGTGTATTGACTACAGAGAATTGAACAAGCTGACGATCAAGAACAGGTATCCTCTGCCTAGAATCGACGATCTGTTCGATCAACTTCAAGGTTCAAGCTGTTACTCTAAGATCGATCTTCGATCTGGGTACCATCAACTAAAGATACAGGAGGAAAGTATCCCGAAAACAGCCTTCCGAACTCGTTATGGACACTACGAGTTCCTCGTTATGCCATTTGGTTTGACGAACGCGCCTGCGGTATTCATGGATCTAATGAATAGGGTTTGCAAGCCATACTTAGACAAGTTCGTGATTGTATTCATCGACGACATCTTGATTTACTCAAAGACGAAGGCTGAACACGAACAACATCTTAGAACCATATTGGAGCTGCTAAAGAAGGAGCAGCTGTACGCCAAATTCTCCAAGTGTGAGTTTTGGTTACGCGAAGTCCAGTTTCTTGGACATGTGGTTAATGGGGATGGAATTCATGTTGATCCCACAAAGATCGAGGCGATCAAGGATTGGGAAACGCCAAGGACGCCAACCGAGATTCGGCAATTCTTGGGTTTGGCTGGCTACTATCGGAGGTTCATCGAGGATTTTTCAAAGATCGCTCAACCATTGACACTCCTCACGCAGAAGGATAAGACGTTTGATTGGGGAATCAAACAGGAGGAAGCATTTCAGGTATTGAAGGATAAGCTTTGTAACGCGCCAATCTTAGCTCTACCAGAAGGTACTGATGACTTTGTGGTATACTGCGACGCATCGCGTCAGGGTTTGGGTTGTGTGTTGATGCAACGCCAAAAGGTCATTGCTTACGCATCACGCCAACTGAAAGTGCACGAAAAGAACTATACCACACACGATTTAGAGCTTGGCACAGTGGTTTTCGCTTTAAAGATCTGGAGACACTACCTGTACGGTACGAAGTGCACAATCTTCACAGATCACAAAAGCCTTCAGCATATATTCAACCAGAAGGAGTTGAATATGAGGCAAAGACGATGGGTTGAATTGTTAAACGACTACGACTGCGAGATAAAGTATCACCCAGGGAAGGCGAATGTAGTTGCCGATGCCCTAAGTCGTAAAGAAAGAATCAAGCCCATAAGGGTTAGAGCATTGGAAATGATTATACGAACCGATCTCTCCTCGCGCATTCGCGCTGCACAAAAAGAAGCTCTCAAGGAGGGAAACCTTGAGGAAGAATATCTCCGTGGAATGGAGAAGCTTTTGGTACCAAACGAGGAAGGGACGCTATGTTTTGAGAAAAGGATTTGGGTTCCTCTGTTTGGTGGATTAAGGGAAGTTGTTTTCGACGAAGCGCACAAGTCACGGTACTCTATCCACCCTGGATCGGATAAGATGTACCAAGATCTCAAGGATTACTATTGGTGGCCTAGGATGAAAGGCGACGTTGCTGTTTACGTGAGCAAATGTTTAACGTGCGCTAAGGTCAAGGCGGAATACCAGAAGCCTTCGGGACTTCTGCAACAACCTGAGATTCCCAAGTGGAAATGGGAACAAATCTCAATGGATTTTGTTACAAAACTGCCAAGAACGCCAAGAGGCCATGATATGATTTGGGTGATTGTTGACCGCCTAACAAAGTCCGCACACTTTCTGCCAATCAAGGAGAAAGACAGTACTAGCAAACTTGCGGAAATTTACTTGAGAGAGATCGTAGCACGTCATGGAGTACCACTCTCGATCATCTCTGATAGAGACGGAAGATTTGTGTCAAGAATATGGCAATCTTTCCAAGAATCTTTTGGCTCACAATTGAATCTGAGCACTGCGTTCCATCCGCAAACTGACGGCCAGAGCGAGCGAACGATACAAACTTTGGAAGACATGCTGAGGGCATGTGTTATGGATTTAGGCGGTAGCTGGGATAAACACTTACCTTTGGTCGAATTTTCATACAACAACAGCTACCACACCAGTATCGGTGTCGCGCCATTTGAGGCCCTATACGGACGCAAGTGCCGATCACCACTATGTTGGTCTGACGCGGGTGATAGGCAGCTTGCTGGTCCCGAGATCGTCCAAGAGACGACAGACAAGATTGCGCAAATACTTAAACGCATCGAAGCTGCTCGCCACAGGCAAAAGGCCTACGCGGATCCAAACCGGAAGCATGTGGACTTCCAAGTCGGAGAAATGGTGTTGTTAAAGGTTTCACCTTGGAAAGGGGTAGCACGCTTTGGAAAGCGTGGAAAGTTAAATCCGCGCTACATTGGTCCCTTCAGAATTCTGGAAAGAATTGGGACAGTAGCATACAAGTTGGACCTACCTGCTGAACTGAATGGTGTTCACGATACATTTCACGTATCCAATCTAAAGAAATGTTGAAGATTCATTTAATCAGCAGGTTTTTGCAAAACAAACCAATTTCGAACTCAATTTCACCTTTTAAAACAGAATTCGAAGTCTGTTACCGATGCTGCCAATTGCTATCACCGATTTAGTCCTATTGATTCATCATCCTACAATCGGAATAATGGTGGTCGCTGGCGAGGTGGACATGGTCGTAAGGGTGGTAGAAACGGTGGTCAACGAGGTCAACGGTGGCAGAACGGTGGTAGTCACTTCTCTGCCAATCTTGCTGAAATGGGATCTAGGGTTTTCTCTGAGATGGGATCTCCTGCTACGCAACCTAATGTGCATCTTGGTCAACAGGCCTCTGTCTTGGGTCATGGCCCATCTGTATCTTCTAATGCTAATTAGGTACATGGCCCAAACACTTCATTCATTACTACGAGTTTTATTGGGCCATCTTATCAGGGAATTGGGCCTGTTTCTGGATCTGGGCCACTTATGAGTGTTTCTGGTTTAGGATTTGATCAGCCTTCGGGGCTTCATGATGCTACTTGTGACAACCCGCACTAAACCAGGTATCCGTACAACTTAATTAATGATTAATTACTACTTGATTACTGTGCTTGTTTGAAACTAGCTGATAAACTGCTACCTGCATACTGATACATGCACTTACTTGCATCATACTTTATATGCTGTCACTACATTATTTACATACGGCACCTTAGTGACAAACATGATGCACAAAAAGCACAGTAGCACTAAACGGATACACGGCAAACATGCTGATATGACCAGCATCAGGCAGACACTGCCTCTAAGGCCTGTTAAGAGCCTCATATATTTTGACTACACTGGTAGTGAGTGTAGGGATATAAGGGTTATGGTACCGCGTCTCTAGGGATAAGATACACTGATTCGGATGTGCCAAAAACGTACTTTAAGTACCAAACACAGCACTTTAAAAATTAAACCAGCTTCTAGCTGGCTAATAAAGTGCCAGAACATGAGAAAATATTACTAGACACTTTCTAAAGTGTCGGGAAAACAAACTGTGTCACTAAAAATAATATAACGACACTTTAAAGCTTTTGTAACACTTTAACGGATTCCTATCCAACCGGACACCCGGACTTTACCCGGAACATGAAAATATTATTATTTTCACTTTTTATATTTTTCTGAGCCAGTTAGGGTCCCTGATTACCCTAACACCCGTCATAACACGCTTTATATTACTAACTAAGTTAAACACCTAAACTAACTTAGTTAACCTAACTTCTCCCTAACTAAACAAGTTTAAACCGAACTAACCCAACCCCCATCCCATAACCGGCCCCAAACTAGGGGGACACCCCTAAGTACAACTTTGATTATTTTATTTCCTATGTTGGGTATCAAGCAAGCACAAGAACCATGGGGTAATTAACTCTAATATTGTCTATAAGATCTTGCATTATCATAACATTATCACCTCACCACAAAACAAACAACACAAAAATTACTCTCTCTTCTCTTCTCTTGGCTCACGGCCGAACCCCAACCCACACACCATCATATTTTCGATTTTTGATCTCATCATTCCAAGATCATTCAAGCTTCACGGGTTACATATTAGGAGCTCTTGTGCACTCGGAACGCGAAGGACCACAACCGTTAGCTTTTATCCACCCCGTTTTCGTCACGATTCTTCCCTAGCCCCGAGCTAGAGGTATATTGTTTAAAACTCATATTTAAGCTTGTCTAAAGTGGTTAAAAGAGCTTTCGTCGGTTAAATATCGTAAACATGCGTTTTGGAACTTTAAAGTCTAGTAAAATCACAAAAATGGAGGTTAATAGCATATAACTTGTGTAAAAGTCGTAGGACTTGAAATTTGTGTTTATTGAGACCCGATCTATGATGTGGTAGCTCGGATCTTCGTTTAACCCGACTTTGTAAAATCATGTGTCTTCACATAAGCTTGTTTTTGACTAAATACAAGGGTTAAAGGTGAAACACTACCACACAAGATACATGAACTTGTGTAGAAATATTTTACTTGTATAAAAGTGATTTAACCGGTAAATTGGTGTTTAAAACTAGCGGATCTACGTGTCCGCAAGTGGTATTTTTGAAAGACCACACTTTAAAGAAATCATATTTTTCTAAAGATGAATCTTACACTAATAAATATGGTTTTATAAACCACAAGTGTGTAAACACTTGTGAAACAAAGAGATCCGACAAGGAAGTAAGTTTGTCACTTGTTACTAGAAGTTGTAAAGGCAGATTTCTCTAAACACGAGGTTTTTATGAGATTAAAGTTACTTTATATAAAGATCTACACATATAAAGGTGATTTACAATATAGATTCGGAAAAACTACAAGTTCATGCGATTATGCGATTTACATATTTATTGACTTGTTTGATGTGTCGGAAATTGTTTGATTGAATAAAGAAGTTGATTGATTTGATTATTAAAAGAAAATGATACGCTTGAAAGCGTGGCCACCTCCAGTTACAGAGGAAACTCTGGCGAAATTTTCTTAAAAACCTAACACTTAGACTTTTTACACAACAAGTGTTAGAACTATCTTTGGACATACTTTCGAAACATAAATTTCGCCAGCACTATATTTTACTAAATATTCGGAGGTGGGATTTTCACAAAGATTAACGTGACAAATATACTTGTCACAACACTGTTTATGATTATTTTGTGAAAATACATAAATATTATTTTAGAATAAAAATAATATTTACAAGCGTTATTGATTCCAAAACTTTACGAACGCTTCCACAAAATATAAGTTACACCGGTAATTACATTACCACAAGATTGATAAAACGTAACTTACGCACATGTATTGTATCTCCCATCCTTGGGAAGAAGAATAACTACCAAGTGTATACGGAACATAAACACGAAATAGTTGTCTAACTATTTCCCAAAAACATAAACTTTAAAGCTAAGGCACGGCCGTCCGTCTAATAAAATTAGCACTTGTAGGTCGTTGCACAGCTTACTGTATTGGAGACACTTGGTAGAGACGCGCATTCACTGTGAGTTCATGTCCCCCTTTTCTCTAACTGTTTTCAGTTTTCTTAACTGCGGGGGTGAAATACATGTTACTTTGTTTACAAGTACTATTATACACGGTATGATTAACGTAAGAAGGTTTTAGATCATGTGAATGGGTAGTTAGAACACCGAGGGACAGGAGCGGTAGATCTATCTGGGTGTAGCGAGCCCAGCCCCAGGCCAAACAGAACGGACCTTGGGGTGACTTTGTGCCCAACGCATAAATCCGCTAGGTTTGAGTCTTCCTACTTGCATATCACAACATGCTAATGGCTTTGCAAACCATTGGTGATCACAAGTCCTCTTACACTGCTACATACCAGGAAACTTTTATACTTACAGGTGTTTTACTTACTCACTTACACATGAACTCGCTCAACATTATTGTTGATTTTTCAACTCACATGTATTTCAGGAAATTAAACGGATCTGGCACGGTATGGAACGTTTTCCGCTGCGTATTGTCATGAAGTCATCAGGGTTTAGGGGATGTGTCTCTTACCTGGACAAGACACAGTCCCTAAATCACGTTTATGTTTATGTTATAAGTTGTTATGTCTTTTGAACAAGGTTATTGTTGTTGGAGTATGTTTTCGTCAAACAATGGTATTGTATGTTATTTTCAAACTTAATGGATGACTTGCATGGTTTTTAAATTCATATAGCTTGTTATGGTTAAGCTATGGTATTAAGAAGTCACACCAAAGTTAACCACGCTTCCGCAAAGCCAGGGTGTGACAGCTTGGTATCAGAGCTCTGATCATAGCGAACTAGGATTCTGTCTCGAGTCTAGACTATGATCACTAGGGCTCTCACGAAAACATTTTTCTGCATACCACTTAAGTCCAGATCCACACTTTTTTTTTACAAACAAATGTTGAGCACATTTTATTAATTATAAGTTCAGCTTGGAGGGCTGAGGATCGATCTGGAGGATCGAGGTGATTAAGGTAGTCGAACACGTTGGTTGGTTATAGGATCGATCTGGAGGATCGAGGCTTGGTCTAGGTGACCAAGATAGTGGGCTAGCAAGGCTAGGAAGAAAAGGTTCAGCCTGGAGGGCTAAGGATCGATCTGGAGGATCGAGGTTTGGTTTAAGTAAAGGATAGAGCAGTCTGGTAGACTGGATGGCATTGGCTAGTAAGACTAGGAGGATTATGTGATGCCTTACTTGATGACTTATGTGATTACTTGATTTATGATTGACTATTTGTGCATGTTGTGTATATGTTACAGACACATGGATTCGGCAGACACGGGCGGTTCGGGCACCACCGGCCCCAGACCCATTGTATCGGATGACTTGGAGTCCTCGGAGCACGAGGTTTACACGTCAGACTTCACCAGCACGGATGATGATGACTTTCAGCCATTCGCCTTACCCGACGGCGTTGATGAGCTCCCAGTTGACCTTCCAGCAGGGGATCTACCACTCGTTGTGATCCCTGCTCCAGTACCCCTTGCAGCATACCCTGTTTTACCCATCGACGACGAGGAGGACGACGTCGATATGTTTGAGGAGGAGCCTTTGGAGGATGCTCAGGGCGAGGCCCTACCTGCTGTTGCTCCCTTACTGATCGCAGATGCTCCAGCTGCGGAGTCACCTGCACATTCCCCAGTCGCGGACTCCTTTGAGTCTGTGGCTTCTGTACCCACACATGCTCATAGTTCGCAGCACTTTTCCCATGGGTCCGATTCTGACCAGGCTTTTTCTGTTGCTTCCATACCTGGACTTGTTTTTTACCATGACGACGAGGAGGATTCAGATCCTATGTTCCCACCAGGATTTGATCCTGACCGTGATTTAGAGTATGTCCCGATGGACGAGTTGATGGAGGATCCAGTAGACGCTGTTGACCCTTTTGATCCGATTGATCCTGATTTCGATTTTGACATGGCGTTTGATGACTTTGAGCCTGCCGTTGCTCCTGAGCAGGCAGCCGCTCTTGATCCTTTACCAGAGCATGACCCTGCGCATGCTGATGTACCTTTTGAGCCCATTGCTGATGATCACCACATAGATGTTCCTGTTGATCCCATTGGTCCTTTACCCGTTATTGCTGTACCAGTTGACCCCCCTTTCGAGCACTTGGCACCCGTTCACCCTGTTGTTGCTCCCTTATTTGATCCCGTTCCCATAGAGCCCGGACATGCACCGTTCGCGGCACGTATGGATCCACCAGATGAGTCTGCACAGCATGGCTGGATACCGGCAGACGAGGACGTTCCCCCATTCCCTCCACGGATTCCTGTTGCACCACATACTGACTTTTCGTTTCAGGTTCCTATGTTTATACCTCCAGCAGGGCCTGGAGAGGGCTCTTCAGCACACCCTGATGGGCATGTACCGATGCCCATGCCTTTCATGCCTCAGATTCCTTTTGTTCCACCTACTACAGCTCCTTTTGGGGTGGCACCCTTTGACCCCACACGAGAGCCACTGCTGTGGTCACCGTTTTCCCCCATGCCACCCACTGATCCATACCACAGGTTCCACGTGGGACATACCATCGAGGATGTATTGATGTCGTTTGTACACCAGCACGAGTCGCATGAGCAGCGACTACAGGAGTTGGAGAGAGCCCGTCTGCAGCCATGTCAGTGCCATGGCCGGGTACCCTCTCCGTTACAGCCGTTTCGACCATTACCCCCTGACTATGCTGCTCGTCTTACTACTTTGGAGCAGCAGATTGCTTCCATTATTCGCACACAGCAGGCGATGGAGGCGGACTGGTTACAGTTGCGCCGTTTGTTTTATACCCATTTTCCTCCTCCACCACCCTCTGCTTAGAGCTCATCGGTGCCACATGGGTAGGCGAAGTGAGAAGGCGGCGATTGCTTTTTGACTGCACAGCTTTTTGGGAGACTACGTTATGACTTGACTTTTGTTATGTACTTGATGTTGTATTGATACTGATGTAGCTTTTGACAGGGGTGATGTAGCCCCTAGTGATTGATGATTATATGTATACACTTACGATGTGGTCTCATTTATATGGCAATCGCAGTTTTCTCACCATATTTGGATTCGCTTGATTATATTTTATGACATGGAATGTTGTGTGATTTATGATTGTGATGTGTGATATCATGAGATGTTATGTGATTATACTATTACTACCGTTATATACGTACACTATATTACGAACTGATTTACGTATTATAACAACGGAGCCTTATTATGGCCTAACCAACTTAAACCATCTTTTAGAAAGATGCCGCCAAGACGTCAACAACAGCCTATGCCTACCACACAGGAAGAGCTACAACAAATCATTGCTGCTGCCATAGCGCAGTACGCAGCTTCTCAGCCAGGAGGGAGCGGGAGTGTGAACCAAGGCAATAGCAATCCACCTCACGGTAATACCACGCCATTCGAACCTACCATGAACTAGTTGGGGATTTTAGCGGTGATGCTAATGCCAAACACATGTTTTAACATACGTGCAGGATGCACCTACAAGCAGTTCTTAGACTGCAAACCAGTTAACTTCGATGGCACAGGAGGTGCAGTTGCCTTCACCCGCTGGGCTGAGAAAACCGATTCTGTCTTACGCATGAGCAAATGCGCGGAAGATCAGCAAGTCACGTATATTTCAGGGCTATTTCTGGACGGAGCCCTATCTTGGTGGAACTTACAAGTCCAAACACTAGGCAAAGCTGCCGCCTACGCCCTGACTTGGGCCGAGTTGAAAGAACTAATGCGCAAAAAGTACTGTTCACGCGCAGAAATTCAAAGGTTGGAGACTGAATTTTGGCACTTAAAGATGGATGGACCAAAGATTGCGGAGTACGTCCAGAGGTTTCACGACTTATCTCAAGTGGTTCCTTACATGGTTACGCCTGAATACAAGCGAATCGAGCGCTTCATTTGGGGTTTGGCTCCCCAAATAATAAGCATGGTAACCTCCTCCAAACCAGCGACTATCACTGAAGCCATCGATTTGAGCGTGGCTCTCACCGAGGAGGCGATTCGTTTAAACAAGTTTGATGAAGTCAAGGCAAAGAAGACAGAGACTCACGTTGAGTCCTCGGGGGTTAACAAAAGAAAGTTTTCGAACTTCAAACAAAGTGTTAGCGGGGATGGCAAGAGAGGAGCACCAAGCACGCCAGCTCAGGGTGCAGCTGGCAGTGGAAGGAGAGGAAAGGGATATATGGGCACTCAGCCCAAGTGCAACGCCTGCCAGCGTCACCATTCTGGCCGATGTGGTTTGAGAGTATGTGATTCGTGTGGAAAACCTGGCCACTTGAAGGATTCTTGTTGGGCCACTGCTGGCCGCGGAGGCCAGGGAGGATATGGAAATAGGAATGATAACCGTGGTGGCAATGGAAACCGCCTACAAGGAAATTTTGGAGGAAACAGAAACCGAAGCAACAATGCAAATCCGGCTGGCAATGTCAACCAGAACAACACCCCAGCTGGAAATGGGGATGGAAACGGGCAGAGACTCGGATGTTATAACTGCGGGGAAATCGGGCATTTTAAGAAGAATTGCCCAACACTGAATCAAGCCCGTGGTAGAGTGTTCCAGCTCGAAGCTAGAGAAGCACGCCAAGATCCAAATGTTGTTACGGGTACGTTCCCTATCAATCAACGCTATGCATCCGTTTTATTTGATACTGGTGCCGATTATAGCTTCGTATCATTAGAATTTAAGAATATGCTTGGGTTAGCTGCTAATAAGTTAGACATTCCCTACTCAATCGAATTAGCTAATGGGAAGTTAGTTGGAGCCGACGAAGTAATCAGAGGTTGTGTGATAGAATTGGGAGAACGCGAGTTTACTCTGGATCTACTACCAGTCCAATTGGGAAGTTTCGACGTGGTAGTAGGAATGGATTGGTTATCCGGAAACAAGGCTGAGATAGTATGTCACGAGAAAGTTGTTCGCATCCCAACCGATGATGGTGAGACGATTGTGGTTCACGGAGAGAAGCGTGACACACCGCTAAGATTTATCAGCTGCTTGAAAGCAAGGAAGTGTTTACAGAAAGGATGTGTTGCTTTTCTAGCACTCATCGTGGATAAGAAGGCTGCTGAACCAAGAATCGAAGACATCCCTGTCGTAAGGGAGTATCCAGAAGTCTTCCCAGAAGACTTACCCGGACTGCCACCTCAGAGGCAAGTGGAGTTTCACATTGACTTAGTTCCAGGCGCAGCGCCTGTAGCTAAGGCGCCTTACAGACTTGCGCCGTCTGAGATGCAGGAATTGTCGACACAACTTCAAGAGTTGTTAGACAAGGGCTTTATCCGACCAAGCTTCTCGCCTTGGGGAGCTCCGGTCTTGTTTGTCAAGAAGAAGGACGGAAGTTTCCGCATGTGTATTGACTACAGAGAATTGAACAAGCTGACGATCAAGAACAGGTATCCTCTGCCTAGAATCGACGATCTGTTCGATCAACTTCAAGGTTCAAGCTGTTACTCTAAGATCGATCTTCGATCTGGGTACCATCAACTAAAGATACAGGAGGAAAGTATCCCGAAAACAGCCTTCCGAACTCGTTATGGACACTACGAGTTCCTCGTTATGCCATTTGGTTTGACGAACGCGCCTGCGGTATTCATGGATCTAATGAATAGGGTTTGCAAGCCATACTTAGACAAGTTCGTGATTGTATTCATCGACGACATCTTGATTTACTCAAAGACGAAGGCTGAACACGAACAACATCTTAGAACCATATTGGAGCTGCTAAAGAAGGAGCAGCTGTACGCCAAATTCTCCAAGTGTGAGTTTTGGTTACGCGAAGTCCAGTTTCTTGGACATGTGGTTAATGGGGATGGAATTCATGTTGATCCCACAAAGATCGAGGCGATCAAGGATTGGGAAACGCCAAGGACGCCAACCGAGATTCGGCAATTCTTGGGTTTGGCTGGCTACTATCGGAGGTTCATCGAGGATTTTTCAAAGATCGCTCAACCATTGACACTCCTCACGCAGAAGGATAAGACGTTTGATTGGGGAATCAAACAGGAGGAAGCATTTCAGGTATTGAAGGATAAGCTTTGTAACGCGCCAATCTTAGCTCTACCAGAAGGTACTGATGACTTTGTGGTATACTGCGACGCATCGCGTCAGGGTTTGGGTTGTGTGTTGATGCAACGCCAAAAGGTCATTGCTTACGCATCACGCCAACTGAAAGTGCACGAAAAGAACTATACCACACACGATTTAGAGCTTGGCACAGTGGTTTTCGCTTTAAAGATCTGGAGACACTACCTGTACGGTACGAAGTGCACAATCTTCACAGATCACAAAAGCCTTCAGCATATATTCAACCAGAAGGAGTTGAATATGAGGCAAAGACGATGGGTTGAATTGTTAAACGACTACGACTGCGAGATAAAGTATCACCCAGGGAAGGCGAATGTAGTTGCCGATGCCCTAAGTCGTAAAGAAAGAATCAAGCCCATAAGGGTTAGAGCATTGGAAATGATTATACGAACCGATCTCTCCTCGCGCATTCGCGCTGCACAAAAAGAAGCTCTCAAGGAGGGAAACCTTGAGGAAGAATATCTCCGTGGAATGGAGAAGCTTTTGGTACCAAACGAGGAAGGGACGCTATGTTTTGAGAAAAGGATTTGGGTTCCTCTGTTTGGTGGATTAAGGGAAGTTGTTTTCGACGAAGCGCACAAGTCACGGTACTCTATCCACCCTGGATCGGATAAGATGTACCAAGATCTCAAGGATTACTATTGGTGGCCTAGGATGAAAGGCGACGTTGCTGTTTACGTGAGCAAATGTTTAACGTGCGCTAAGGTCAAGGCGGAATACCAGAAGCCTTCGGGACTTCTGCAACAACCTGAGATTCCCAAGTGGAAATGGGAACAAATCTCAATGGATTTTGTTACAAAACTGCCAAGAACGCCAAGAGGCCATGATATGATTTGGGTGATTGTTGACCGCCTAACAAAGTCCGCACACTTTCTGCCAATCAAGGAGAAAGACAGTACTAGCAAACTTGCGGAAATTTACTTGAGAGAGATCGTAGCACGTCATGGAGTACCACTCTCGATCATCTCTGATAGAGACGGAAGATTTGTGTCAAGAATATGGCAATCTTTCCAAGAATCTTTTGGCTCACAATTGAATCTGAGCACTGCGTTCCATCCGCAAACTGACGGCCAGAGCGAGCGAACGATACAAACTTTGGAAGACATGCTGAGGGCATGTGTTATGGATTTAGGCGGTAGCTGGGATAAACACTTACCTTTGGTCGAATTTTCATACAACAACAGCTACCACACCAGTATCGGTGTCGCGCCATTTGAGGCCCTATACGGACGCAAGTGCCGATCACCACTATGTTGGTCTGACGCGGGTGATAGGCAGCTTGCTGGTCCCGAGATCGTCCAAGAGACGACAGACAAGATTGCGCAAATACTTAAACGCATCGAAGCTGCTCGCCACAGGCAAAAGGCCTACGCGGATCCAAACCGGAAGCATGTGGACTTCCAAGTCGGAGAAATGGTGTTGTTAAAGGTTTCACCTTGGAAAGGGGTAGCACGCTTTGGAAAGCGTGGAAAGTTAAATCCGCGCTACATTGGTCCCTTCAGAATTCTGGAAAGAATTGGGACAGTAGCATACAAGTTGGACCTACCTGCTGAACTGAATGGTGTTCACGATACATTTCACGTATCCAATCTAAAGAAATGTTGAAGATTCATTTAATCAGCAGGTTTTTGCAAAACAAACCAATTTCGAACTCAATTTCACCTTTTAAAACAGAATTCGAAGTCTGTTACCGATGCTGCCAATTGCTATCACCGATTTAGTCCTATTGATTCATCATCCTACAATCGGAATAATGGTGGTCGCTGGCGAGGTGGACATGGTCGTAAGGGTGGTAGAAACGGTGGTCAACGAGGTCAACGGTGGCAGAACGGTGGTAGTCACTTCTCTGCCAATCTTGCTGAAATGGGATCTAGGGTTTTCTCTGAGATGGGATCTCCTGCTACGCAACCTAATGTGCATCTTGGTCAACAGGCCTCTGTCTTGGGTCATGGCCCATCTGTATCTTCTAATGCTAATTAGGTACATGGCCCAAACACTTCATTCATTACTACGAGTTTTATTGGGCCATCTTATCAGGGAATTGGGCCTGTTTCTGGATCTGGGCCACTTATGAGTGTTTCTGGTTTAGGATTTGATCAGCCTTCGGGGCTTCATGATGCTACTTGTGACAACCCGCACTAAACCAGGTATCCGTACAACTTAATTAATGATTAATTACTACTTGATTACTGTGCTTGTTTGAAACTAGCTGATAAACTGCTACCTGCATACTGATACATGCACTTACTTGCATCATACTTTATATGCTGTCACTACATTATTTACATACGGCACCTTAGTGACAAACATGATGCACAAAAAGCACAGTAGCACTAAACGGATACACGGCAAACATGCTGATATGACCAGCATCAGGCAGACACTGCCTCTAAGGCCTGTTAAGAGCCTCATATATTTTGACTACACTGGTAGTGAGTGTAGGGATATAAGGGTTATGGTACCGCGTCTCTAGGGATAAGATACACTGATTCGGATGTGCCAAAAACGTACTTTAAGTACCAAACACAGCACTTTAAAAATTAAACCAGCTTCTAGCTGGCTAATAAAGTGCCAGAACATGAGAAAATATTACTAGACACTTTCTAAAGTGTCGGGAAAACAAACTGTGTCACTAAAAATAATATAACGACACTTTAAAGCTTTTGTAACACTTTAACGGATTCCTATCCAACCGGACACCCGGACTTTACCCGGAACATGAAAATATTATTATTTTCACTTTTTATATTTTTCTGAGCCAGTTAGGGTCCCTGATTACCCTAACACCCGTCATAACACGCTTTATATTACTAACTAAGTTAAACACCTAAACTAACTTAGTTAACCTAACTTCTCCCTAACTAAACAAGTTTAAACCGAACTAACCCAACCCCCATCCCATAACCGGCCCCAAACTAGGGGGACACCCCTAAGTACAACTTTGATTATTTTATTTCCTATGTTGGGTATCAAGCAAGCACAAGAACCATGGGGTAATTAACTCTAATATTGTCTATAAGATCTTGCATTATCATAACATTATCACCTCACCACAAAACAAACAACACAAAAATTACTCTCTCTTCTCTTCTCTTGGCTCACGGCCGAACCCCAACCCACACACCATCATATTTTCGATTTTTGATCTCATCATTCCAAGATCATTCAAGCTTCACGGGTTACATATTAGGAGCTCTTGTGCACTCGGAACGCGAAGGACCACAACCGTTAGCTTTTATCCACCCCGTTTTCGTCACGATTCTTCCCTAGCCCCGAGCTAGAGGTATATTGTTTAAAACTCATATTTAAGCTTGTCTAAAGTGGTTAAAAGAGCTTTCGTCGGTTAAATATCGTAAACATGCGTTTTGGAACTTTAAAGTCTAGTAAAATCACAAAAATGGAGGTTAATAGCATATAACTTGTGTAAAAGTCGTAGGACTTGAAATTTGTGTTTATTGAGACCCGATCTATGATGTGGTAGCTCGGATCTTCGTTTAACCCGACTTTGTAAAATCATGTGTCTTCACATAAGCTTGTTTTTGACTAAATACAAGGGTTAAAGGTGAAACACTACCACACAAGATACATGAACTTGTGTAGAAATATTTTACTTGTATAAAAGTGATTTAACCGGTAAATTGGTGTTTAAAACTAGCGGATCTACGTGTCCGCAAGTGGTATTTTTGAAAGACCACACTTTAAAGAAATCATATTTTTCTAAAGATGAATCTTACACTAATAAATATGGTTTTATAAACCACAAGTGTGTAAACACTTGTGAAACAAAGAGATCCGACAAGGAAGTAAGTTTGTCACTTGTTACTAGAAGTTGTAAAGGCAGATTTCTCTAAACACGAGGTTTTTATGAGATTAAAGTTACTTTATATAAAGATCTACACATATAAAGGTGATTTACAATATAGATTCGGAAAAACTACAAGTTCATGCGATTATGCGATTTACATATTTATTGACTTGTTTGATGTGTCGGAAATTGTTTGATTGAATAAAGAAGTTGATTGATTTGATTATTAAAAGAAAATGATACGCTTGAAAGCGTGGCCACCTCCAGTTACAGAGGAAACTCTGGCGAAATTTTCTTAAAAACCTAACACTTAGACTTTTTACACAACAAGTGTTAGAACTATCTTTGGACATACTTTCGAAACATAAATTTCGCCAGCACTATATTTTACTAAATATTCGGAGGTGGGATTTTCACAAAGATTAACGTGACAAATATACTTGTCACAACACTGTTTATGATTATTTTGTGAAAATACATAAATATTATTTTAGAATAAAAATAATATTTACAAGCGTTATTGATTCCAAAACTTTACGAACGCTTCCACAAAATATAAGTTACACCGGTAATTACATTACCACAAGATTGATAAAACGTAACTTACGCACATGTATTGTATCTCCCATCCTTGGGAAGAAGAATAACTACCAAGTGTATACGGAACATAAACACGAAATAGTTGTCTAACTATTTCCCAAAAACATAAACTTTAAAGCTAAGGCACGGCCGTCCGTCTAATAAAATTAGCACTTGTAGGTCGTTGCACAGCTTACTGTATTGGAGACACTTGGTAGAGACGCGCATTCACTGTGAGTTCATGTCCCCCTTTTCTCTAACTGTTTTCAGTTTTCTTAACTGCGGGGGTGAAATACATGTTACTTTGTTTACAAGTACTATTATACACGGTATGATTAACGTAAGAAGGTTTTAGATCATGTGAATGGGTAGTTAGAACACCAAGGGACAGGAGCGGTAGATCTATCTGGGTGTAGCGAGCCCAGCCCCAGGCCAAACAGAACGGACCTTGGGGTAACTTTGTGCCCAACGCATAAATCCGCTAGGTTTGAGTCTTCCTACTTGCATATCACAATATGCTAATGGCTTTGCAAACCATTGGTGATCACAAGTCCTCTTACACTGCTACATACCAGGAAACTTTTATACTTACAAGTGTTTTACTTACTCACTTACACATGAACTCGCTCAACATTATTGTTGATTTTTCAACTCACATGTATTTCAGGAAATTAAACGGATCTGGCACGGTATGGAACATTTTCCGCTGCGTATTGTCATGAAGTCATCAGGGTTTAGGGGATGTGTCTCTTACCTGGACAAGACACAGTCCCTAAATCACGTTTATGTTTATGTTATAAGTTGTTATGTCTTTTGAACAAGGTTATTGTTGTTGGAGTATGTTTTCGTCAAACAATGGTATTGTATGTTATTTTCAAACTTAATGGATGACTTGCATGGTTTTTAAATTCATATAGCTTGTTATGGTTAAGCTATGGTATTAAGAAGTCACACCAAAGTTAACCACGCTTCCGCAAAGCCAGGGTGTGACACTACTCCCTCGGGATTTGGGCCTCGGGATTTTGCCACTTGGGCTAGTCAGCAGTCCTCATCGCATTTTGGACTTTCCGCTGATTTCTCTAGTATTTGTGATCATGTTGACTCTTGGATTCCAGATTCCGGTGCTATAGCCCACATGACTGCTAACTCCTCTCTTGTCTTTGACTCAGTTCCCTATTCTCGTTCTGAGAAGGTTGTCATTGGCAACGGTATGTCTCTCACTATTTCACATATTGGTACCGCTTTACTTCATTTATCTGACCATACACTTACTCTTAGACATGTTCTTGTGGTTCCTGGCTTAGCCAAGAACCTTTTATCGATTACGCAGTTAGTGATTGATCATCCTATAGCTATTATTTATTCACATCTAGGTCTGTCCATTCAGACTCTTGATGGGCAGCTTCTCCATCACACACGTGGTAGTCCACATCAGCTATATTCACTTGCTACTTTCACTTCTGTTTCTCGTGAGACTTGGCATTCTCGGTTGGGTCATCCGTCTGATGATGTTCTGTCTAAATGTTCGTTTTTACATCTGACAAACAAAACCCAACACACATATTGTACCGCTTGTAGTGTTTCAAAATCAACTAGATTGCCTTTTACATCAGTTGTATCTCATTCTACTTCACCTTTACATATTATACATTGTGACATTTGGGGTGCCTCGCCTGTTATGTCTAGAGATGGATACATATATTTCATTACTTTCATTTATGATTTCAGTCGATTTACATGGATGTATCCTTTGACTTGTCGTTCTTAAGTGGTTGATTGCTTTCGACATTTCAAACCGCTTGTTGAGAACCTTTTCTCCTGCCTCATCAAGCATCTTCAGTGTGATGGTGCTCCTGAGCTCATTCGTGGATCTATGGCTCGTTTTCTTTCAGATTCTGGCATCGCTTATCGCATTTCATGTCCCTATTCTCCCCAACAAAATGAGGTTACTGAGCGGAAAAACCGCCATATTTCTGAGGTAGCTCGAGCTTTATTGTTTCATGCTCGGTTACCAAAGAAATTCTGGTATGATGCATATGCCACCACTGCCTTCCTTAATAACCGGTTACCATCACCGGTTCTTCATCACTCATCTCCTTATGAGGTTCTTTTTGTATCTCGTCCTGATTACTCTCTTCTTCGTACTTTTGGGTGTTTGTGTTATCCGTTTCTAGGTGATACTCGAGCGGATTTGTTGGCTATGCTCCATCTCATCTTGGTTATCTTTGTTATGATCCTCATACATCTCGATACTTCTCGAAATGTTTGATTCCATGAGTCGATTTTTGACATTCCGGGGAGTTCTACTACTCCCACAGCTTCTTCAGATTCTATTCCTTTCTCCATTCCTCCTCCTTCGCTTTCTACTTCTGTTTCTTCTCTTTCTTCTTCATCTTCTCCTATTATTCCTTCCTCATCTTCTCATGTTATTCCCCATCCTGATATTACTTCACCTTCCTTTCTTCCTTGTCGTCATCCTCCTCCTCCTCCTCCTCCTCCTACTACTCTTGTTCCGACTCACCCGATGGTTACACGATCTCGTGATCATACACGACAGCCGCGTCAGTTTCCTGATCATGTTCTTTTTCATGTCTCTACTACTCCCACCACTGAGCCTTCCACATTTCGGCAGGCTCAGCAGTATTCTGTTTGGTGGGATGCGATGTGTGCTGAGATTGATGCTCTTCATGCCAACCAGACTTGGCGTCTGGTTCAGGCTCCCACTGACGCCAACATTGTTCGTTGTAAGTGGGTTTATAGGATTAAACATAATCCTGATGGATCGGTGAGTCGTTATAAAGCCCGACTTGTTGCCAAGGGCTTTCATCAGACTAAGGGTATAGACTACACTGAGACTTTTAGTCCTGTGGTCAAACCTACTACTATTCGTCTAGTTCTTTCAGTCGCTTTCTCTCAAGGGTGGTCTATTCGTCAGGTTGATGTCAACAATGCGTTCTTACATGGGGATCTTTCTGAGACTGTGTATATGACCCAGCCCCCAGGCTTTGTTGACTCATCTAGACCACATTATGTTTGTCGCCTGCACAAGGCTCTTTATGGCCTAAAGCAGGCTCCTAAAGCTTGGTTTTACAAGCTATTCACCACTCTGCTTGCTGATGGTTTTACCCAGTGTCTTTCAGATGTATCTCTCTTTGTTTATAGTCGAGATTAGATACTCTGTTATGTCTTGATCTATGTTGATGACATCATTATTACTGGGAGCTCATCTGATTTTGTTACTGGTTTGATTGGGCGGTTGCACTCTCAGTTTGCGCTCAAGGATTTGGGACAGTTATCATATTTTCTGGGTATTCTGGCTACGTTTTCTGAGGACGTCTTACATTTATCACAGCAGCGCTACTTACTTGATTTGTTACAGCGCACGGGTCTTGCCGATTGTCGTCCATTATCTACACCTGTCTCTTCTGGTAGACAGCTTTCTCGGCACACTGGTGATCCTTTGTCTGATCCTACTATGTATCGGAGCACTGTCGGTGCATTACAATATCTTGTGTTGACACGACCAGAGATTGCTTATGCGGTCAGTAAGGTGTCACAGTTTCTTCAGACACCTACTGATCGACACTGGGTTGCTGTCAAACGGATTTTGCGGTATCTTAAGGGTACCGTTTCTCATGGGTTGTGTATACGTCCGTCTACTTGTGTTGATTTACATGCTTTTAGTGATGCTGACTGGGCTGGGTGTCCTGATGATCGACGTTCTACCACAGGTTATTGTGTTTTTCTTGGGCCCAACCTCATCAGTTGGAGTTCCAAGAAACAAAATACAGTTGCTAGGTCGAGTACTGAGGCTGAGTATCGAGCTCTTGCTCATACAGCTGCTGAGTTACGATGGATTACATCTATACTACATGAGTTACATATCACGATGACTTGTCCACCGTCTCTTTGGTGAGACAATATTGGAGCTACATATCTTGCAGTCAACCCAGTGTTTCATCAGCGCACCAAACACTTGGAGATTGACTTGCATTTTATTCGGGACATGGTTTTGGGTGGTACTTTACATGTTCGGTATGTTCCCACTACATTTTAGATTGCAGATATTTTGACCAAAGGATTGTCTGGTGTTCGTTTCGACAGTCTGAGGTCCAAGCTTCACGTGGATGCTCCCCATTCCGCTTGAGGGGGCACATTAGAGTATACAGAGGTGGTTAGATAGTTAGAGCATGTGAGTTAGTTGAGTTAGTTAGCATGATTAGTTGTATAGTTGTTCTCCTATATATAGAGGTGCTTGTATTGATATTACTTACTTCTTATTATATGAGATTGATATTCTTGAGCCTGATATTTTCTTCATTATGAGCTTTAAAAAAAATAACTTTTACTCATAAAACTTAATTACTATTCTGTTAAGTGTTCCTTTTAAAAAATGTTGTCATATTATAATTGATCATAAGGGTTGAGATCCTGTACAAACAGTGCTATCTGTAAGAACCGTAAGAACAAATCTGAACCATTGATAGTTTAAATCAAGGGTTATGGTTATTTATAAATAAAACCCTTATAATTAAAAATTAGTACTAACAAGTTAGGGGTAATTATGTAAAATTGCTAGTCATTTGATATTTTCAATTAAATACAATTTCCACCAAGGTTTTTTAAACTAAAATAACTTTTATATACTTCATTATTTAAAAAAAAATATACCTTAAAATCAAGTATTTTTTTTATCTTTAATATGAGTACCATATTGCTATATTTTTTTATTTATAAAAGTAACTTTTAAAAAAGTTACCAAAAGTTGTTTTATAATTGTGCTGATAATGTGCTGATTATGTGTTAATTACAATATAATTGCCCATCGAGATATTTCATAAAATTTGTTAAATATTCTACCCATAAGATTTTATCCTGCTTGAAGGTGATTTGAATCAGTACTTTGAAAACTAACCAACACGTGTATTAACAACACTTTAAAAACATACCAGCACATATGCTAACAACACTTTAAAAACATATCAGCATATGTGTTAACATAACTTTAGAAACATACCAGCACATGTGTAAACAACACATTAAAAAGATACTGAAAAAAATAAGTAGCACATGTTTTAGTAGCACTTGAAAAACAAGCACAACAGGGAATTAAATTTGTTTTTTGCTGCACTTGAAAAACAAGCACAACAGGAAACTAAATTTATGTAAATACACATGCTAACTGCGTAATGGAAAATTAATTTCAAGTTTTTATTTTAGTTTATCTGTTTATTTCTTTATTTGAATTCTTGGTACTTATCTTTATTGACTTTTATCTTAGTTTAAAACAATCATATAGTTGTAATAATTTGTTACAAAAGTGCTGATTAACAAATTGCCTGTTGTTGGCGGAGATTGTGCTGATTAACAAAGTGCATATTGTTGCGATTTGTGAAGATTGTGCTGATTTACAAAGTGCCTGTTGTTGGAAATTTTCAAATTTTGATTTGAAATAGTGCATGAATATAGGGGATAATTAAAATTTGGAATTAATTAAATTCAAAAAATAGAGTGATAAAGTCTAAAATACCCTTATCTAGTTTTTTTAATGAAGGACACATGTCTAATAGTGGTTGGTTCTTATAGTTCTTACACATATTGAGGTTTGTATTTGATCCCATCTCTTGATCATAAAGCTCAACTTAAATAAATACTCTTACATTGATGCGTCTCTGTATACCGAAGGATGTATACATACAAAGTTGATTTAAGAATTCGGCACACACATCCCAATGAAACAAACATAATATATAACCGAAATATGTAAGCGTTGTTAAAATAAAAAAATATTGGATTTTAATAATTTTAACTATTCGTTATTGGCCACAACAGTCCCAACTTCAAAAATAACCACTGGCAATCCCAAATATTTACATATTGGCCTCCAATGGACTCTGACTAACATAACCCTAACGCCGTTAGTCCCCGGTCGCCGGAAAAACGTTTTTAGCCGGAAAACTCAACATTTTCGTCGCAAACATCTTTGTAACTTTATTACGGACCTTTAGGAACCTTTTTCTAGTAAAAGCCCCAATTGACTTCGCCGAAAAACTCTTTTTTTTTTCTCCGGAAAACTCAACTTTTTAGCCGGAAAACTTAACATCTTCGTCTCAAACCTCTTTGTAACCTTATATCGGACCTTTAAAAATCTTTTTCTGGCCAAAAACGGTTTTCCGGCGACCGAAGACTAACGACGTTAGGATTATCTTAGTTAGGGTCCATTAGTGGTCAATATGTCAATAGTTGGGACTGTTAGTGATTATTTTTTAAGTTGAGACTGTTGGTAGCCAATGACGAATAATAGGGATCATTAAAATCCAATATTCCTAAAATAAATAAAAATGTTCAATTATAAATCAAAATCATCAAAAAAAAAAATTTCTGAAGTTATTGATAAGTATCTTCTTTCTATTTTCTATTTTTCAACTTATATACATAAGAGTCGACAATTCAGTTCGTACCTTTACCATTTTTACGTTTAAGTTTGTTCTTTGAATTTTTATTTTTCTAAAGTAATTTTTTTTAACGGCGTTTGGTTAGAATGTCGCTAACCATTTTTGTTATTTACGTTTTGCTACTTGTCCTTGTATTATCCAGGCATATTCTTCTGGTACAAAAATTAAAGCAAGAAAATGACAAAAGATCCAAAATGATTTCGGTAAAAACAATCTCATTTCTTGTTTTGGATGTTTACAAGAAATATAAACCATTATAAATAGGAACTTTTACATATTTGTAATCAAACCCAAGATAGAAATATAACCTAAGTATTCAAACAATCTCAACACAAACAATGGCTACTTTTAGCCACATGGTTGTAGTTCTAGCCATTTCGGTTGCGGTGCTACTTCCGACGACCACCATGGCAACCGAATATGTTGTGGGGGGTGACAGTGGTTGGACGACCAATTTTGATTATCAAAGTTGGGCCAAAGATAAACAATTCTACGTCGGTGATAAATTAGGTGACTTGTTTAAACTTTCTGAACTCTTTCGTATTGAAAAAATTTAAGTTAATATATTGTAACACTAACTTTGTCATTTTGTTGATTAAAGTGTTCAAGTACCAACAAGGCCAGCACAACGTATACAAAGTGAATGCTAGTGACTTTGCAAGTTGTACCGTCCCGGATCCTGGCTCAGGCCTAAAATCTGGTAACGACGTCGTGACCTTGATGGCCCCGGGCAAAAAGTGGTACATTTGTGGCGTGGGACGACATTGTGCTGATCTCAACCAGAAGTTGGTCATAAACGTACAAGGATGGGCACCCGCACCTGCCCCAAATAGCGCTACCAAGTATGGATATCAGACTTTCATGGTGATCGTTGTCGTTGTTTTATCGATAATTGCCATATACTAATATTACTACTTAACATCTACTTCTTATATGTTTGCATTGATATATGATAATAAAAGAGTGACCCTTGGATGGTCAATCAATGAACCAAGATTGTATGTGTAACAATGACATGTTACTTGTTTTTATTACTTTTTAACTTTTTTTTTCGAACAACAATCTTTTTTATATGTAAATAACACGTAATCTTGCACTTCTAAGGATCCGAACTCACATAACTTTTGTCGGGAATAAACAACATACCATTAAACCACTAGGTCACGGGTGCCTACTTTTTAAATAAAACCTCAGTTTTTATTGCGCGATACATATACTAGTATAATCAAATTATATTTACTCCACGTGTAGTAATTTGAGATGACAAAATTTTGCCCAGAGAACTAGCATGAATCAATACTAGATTTCATAGTGAATGCAAGGAGCAAATCTCTAAAATCCCCAAGTGGAAAGCTCTCCAATATGGCATCTTTGAGATCCATCCCATACATGTTCTTGTAATATTTTCTTATTTTATTCATATCATTCTCACTTTGACTCACAATTATACGTTCCAAGTTTCCCTCATCCTTTGTTCTTCCTTTGATGATTGCTTCTAGTGCCTGAATTAAAATGACTAAGAAAATAATAACAAAAATAAAAATAATAAAAGATGATAAAGATGGCTTCTTGTTATACACTATAAAATCATTAAGTAATTTCTCTAATTTTCTTAACATATTTATTGTTTTATTAAATTAATTTTGGGGTATTTCTAAATAGAGTTATTTTATTAGAAAAAAAAGAGTATATTGCTTGAAGGTTCTTTGAAGTTTAAAGGACTTCTCTTGAACTTAAAAAGCAAGAAAAATTGTTCACCTTTGCATGATATTTTGGTGGATTGTTTAGGAATTTCACCACAAATTTCAATGCATCTTCAAACTCCCCACCATTTTCATTTCTTAAATGCTGAAAAACATTAAGAAATAATAAAAGGTCATCATCAAGGTCATTATCATTTATATATCATAGTATGAAAGTTATAATTCTTAAGTAAAAGCTTTTACCTTTGTATAACTATGTCCATAAATATGCTTATAGATTGAGAGAGTAAACTTGAGTTGTGGAATGCTCCTTTTACTTAATATTTCAAGCACAACTCCTTCATCAATCTTGAACCCCCCACATCTTGCTTCTCCTGTTTGAAATAGCCTTTGTGCATCACACTTGCCAATGTGTACACTAACATCCGTACTATGAGCTTTTTGTGATGCACTCAATGCCATTAATATCTACACACAAAAAAACCTCTAGTCAATGATTTGAGTAGCGTACCCAGAAATTATTTGCTTGGAGTACGGATGAGTGGTTCAAGCATATTTCCAGGGGGTACGGTCGAATTTTTTGCCTAAAAAATACACCAACTTTTTTTCAAGGGGTGCGTCCGCCCACCCTGGGCTTCACCTAGGTCCCCCCCATTTCCCATGTGGGTTTGCATTCATATGCATAAAAAGTTCTCCTTTTCACTATGTACAAGTATTTATGCATAAAGTACAACTAGCTATGCACAAGAAGTAAAAGAACAAGCTTTTGGTGAGAGTGGGGACTTGAAGTTTGAAACTTATAAATCAAGTGGTTCTTATAGAAAAGTGATTTGTACACCACTATATGCACACATGCCGTTAAAATATACATATGCATCAATAAGGTATAATATAATAAACTATTATTATATCTTTTATAAATGAGTTTGCATCATGTGCACAAGAAAAGAGAGATATACCTTTTGGTATGAATGTGGGGGTTCAATACTCATAATGTCTTGATCCAAATGCCTTCTAAATTTACTTTGATAAGCTTGTTGGATGAGGAAAAAATGGCTTGATTTCTTACCAACATAAATCTCTATGAGGGCCTTGTAGTTGACACCATCATTGTCCTTAAAAATGGCCTTTTGGGCCACGATAGCATCGCGTTCATGAGGATTAAGCATCAACAATGACAAGATCGTGCACGCTCTTGATGTGTGACCATAAATCTTGTTTTGTAAACGATCAAATAAATCTTCTCCATACATTTCCATGTACTTTTCTCGGGTCTTTTGGCATTCATGCGGCGTTAATTGACATGCGAAAACCCGAACAAGAAGGCTAGAATTCCCTAAAGAACCATGAATTTGCTTGCAAATTTCTTCAATTGAGATTTGGCTTATTGGGTTTGCCATTGTTGTTTAATGTTGTATGAGATGTAGGTGCTATATAAAGAGAACTATGGTGACTTGGAAGCCAAGGGTGTGTACTCATGGGCCACTAGCATAAATGGCCACTTTTCTTTACTTTTCTTTTCCTTGAGAAAGTTGTGCACTTTCTAATTCAGAAGTTGTCAACTTTTGTATTTATAAACTATTATTATTTGAGTTCGATTTCGTTTTATGTTGTAGGTTATTTTAGTTTTCTTTTATTATGTTGTATGTTATTTTAGTTTTCTTTTATTAAAAAGTTGAATATTAAATAGAGTTATATATAAGTTGTAGGTTATTTTGGTTTTCTTTTATGAAAAAAAAAAATTGAATATTAAATAGAGTTATATATAAGTTTTCAGGAATTATAAACTATTTATCACTTAGAAATGATATATAATAAATCATATACGATTTAAAATAGAATTGAAAATATTATTACTAGTATTGCTTACTCAAGTTGCTTAATGGTTACTAAGACCAAGGGGTATGGGGGCCGGCTTAGGCCCGGCGAAGCCCGACGCCGGTCCCCCACACCGCCCCCTTGGCCCAGCTTGTTAAAACCGGCATGCACAAGACGATGAAGACGGACCTGCAATCTTTTCTCTCTCTCTATCTCTCTCATCTTTGTCTCTCCTCTCTCTCTCTATCTCTCTCTAACTCCAACTGCAATCTTGCCCCATCCTCCACCCCCTAGGTTCATCCCCTGCAAGCCCCTCTCTCTCTATCTCTCTCATATTTGGCGCTTACGTGGCGGCCCATCCTCACGGGGATGAGCCTCCCCATACCCACTAGTCTAAAAGTGCTTTTAGTTTTTGTTTCTAGTTTTATATATATTGTTGATAAAAGATGATGAATAGTAATTTTAAATTTATAATAGAGTTAATTACACATATAGACCTATGGTTTATAGCTAGTTTTATCTTTGGATATTAATTTTTATTTTTAACTGATTTAGGTTTTACGGTTTTAATTTTGAAATACCTTTGGGTACTAACACCAAAATTAGTTAATTTTATCAATATAATGACTAAAATACCTTTTCATTTTTTTTAAATTTTATCAATGTAACATCTTTGGGTACTAACACCTAATTTTATTTAAGTTTAAATCAATTTTATAAAATCTATTTACTTTTTTTTCATCTTTTTATTATATCTCTTAAATTAACATAAAATCTTTTTTTTCATCTTTTTATTAAATTTCGTATTTAATATAAAATCTACTAGTTACACCAGTATTATTATTTTAAGGGTAAAAATAATCCAATTACGTTAACATTATGATTTTAATTTTTTTATAGTTAAAAACTAATTATTATAATCATATTTCGATAAATTGTTATATAAAAAAAGTTAACTATAGAATAGAAGCAGAGTAATTATGTGTGCTTTGTATTATTGTACATTATTTTATAAATACAAAACAATGCAGAACGATTTAAACATGTACACAACAACAAAAACTTATACATGATTATACGAAACTTACACCTATTAATATACAACTGATGCACACTAACAACTGAAAAAAATGAAGATTTTAATATATAAACGATGAAAGTTTCACTAGTAATGTTTAATTATAATTTCTTATAATTTTTTTTGAACATAATTTCTTATAATTAACAATAATTTCCTCGCAAGTGGATACAAGAATAACACTGGTGTAACTAGTAGATTTTATGTTAAATAAGAAATTTAATAAAAAGATGAAAATAAAAAATAAATAAATAGATTTTATGTTAATTAAGAGATACAATAAAAAGATGAAAAAAAATAGATTTTGTAAAATTGATTTAAACTTAAATAAAATTAAGTGTTAGTACCCAAAGGTGTTACATTGATAAAATTAAAAAAAATGGAAGGGTGTTTTAGTCATTATATTGATAAAATTAACTAATTTTAGTGTTAGTACCCAAAGGTATTACAAAATTGAAGCGATAAAACCTAAACCTGTTAAAAAAAGTTAGTACCCAAAGATGAAACTGACTATAAACCATAAGGTCCATCTGTTTAATTAACTCTTTATAATAATATAAAGTTTTTTATATTTTATTATTATAATACTTTATTATTAAATATACTTTTAACTTATTTTCTTTTTTTCCTTTTTAAAACCATATTCTCTTTGCATTTACTTTTTTTTCATAATTTTTCTCTCTTTTTTTAATTATATCGCCTTTATCAATTAATTAATTTTTTAATAGCTTGCGTTCGTTAATTTAAAAAATAAAAAGCTTAAGTACGCATCTATTCTATTTTTTACCCCTGGACATTCCGATATGAGTTTTGTTAAAAATGAAGTATTCAAGATAGAGTATTTATTTGGTATTGTTTTACGGTACGATAATAAACTAAACCGATTCTGCTGGTTTAGCTTTCTAAACACATGTTTTATTTTCAAATAACTTTTGTTTAACATTATCTTTTGCTCCGTTTCACCGCAACGCACGACGTAAACAAACCTAGTAATAATTTGTTTTGAACCAGAACCTCACACACTCAAATAACTACTCTTAAATTACACAATTACCTACAATGGGACTTAGTGGAGAGTTCAAATAATAAGAAAAAAATTTGTAAGAAGAAAAAAGAAGAAATTTCAACCAATAAGAATGTTTCATTTTACTTCATTTAATATAAGTATTTAATGTTACTATAAGTGTAATATGGTAAACCTACAAAGATCATTAATTACTAGTATTTCTCTTTAATAGCTAACTACATTAAAATTTGTAACTTATCTTCAAAATATATATTTTTTCAAAAAAAAAAAAATAATAATAATTTAGAGTGTAGGATAAATTACAACGTGTATATGATAAATTACGGGTTATGTATGATAAATTTCAACATGTTTAGGGTAAATTTCGAAAGGTGTAGGGTAACTTTTGATGTGTGTAATCAAAAAAATATTAGTGTGAAGGATGATAGTTTTTATTACTAATTAATTAGTCAATGACGATAATAAATGAGATAAGTGAAAAAGTGTTGAGTGTTTTACAATTATACCCTTTGTTCTTTTTCTTCTCAAATGAACCTTCCCATAGGACTTAACCCTAGTCACTTTTGGAGAGGGACACATTTTGAAAACATTAATACCATTGAGTTACATAAGGATAGCAATGGTACGTGCATTAGTAATCACACTCTCATATCAGATTGTAAAACCGTGTCTTATACCTGACCCAATACTTGTTGGGTAATTACCTGTTAGATATCGGACTTACCCGGGAGTATTGAGTACACCCATTAGTTTCTTAAAAAAACTATTTAGATTTTGTGATACATATATTTTCTTACTATTTCAATTTTTATATAACTTTATATTACATAAATATCGTTATTACTATAAAAACTTTGGAATATGTAATATACATAAAATTCATAGTAATACAAATCTCAAACGATAAGTTAATAATTCATATCCTAAAAAAATATAAATCATACACATATCGCAAAAGATTAAAAAAATCATTTTTCACACAATGAGACTATTAGAATGAACCGTTACAATGAAAAATTAAAATTAAACTTAAAATATTTTGTGTATATGATTCAGGTAAACAAGTATGTTTTTTTTGGTAATCGAGTTGGGCATCATTTAATCCTATATCCGCAAAATTTTTCAGAACTACACATACCCGAATACGCGTACAATTACCCATCCCAAATGTTTTAGGTTTCAGGCTTACCCAATCGGGTGATAATACTTAAAAGGTTTCAGCAGTCATTTTTTGGGATGTATATGTTGTAAGATTAAATATACTATGTTTAATATTTAATCTAGTAGCCATTATAATCATTTACATTATATAGATCAAAATATATAACAACCTATTAAATAATTAGTTGGTAATTGTTGATGGACCATATTACCCTTATTAACTAATTGGGTTTCCTCCTGGGTGCTTATATAAGGAGACTTATATAGAGGTTAAAGGGTTACACAATTACACACTTAGACATAACCTTAATAATCATAACATCATCGACCTCTTCTCCATACCGAATCCCCTATTCGGTTTAGTCATCACCATCATCAGTCAGCACCCTAAGGAGGAACCAGATCACCTTGACAAAGATGTCAAACTCCATGTCTTCTTCCCTCACTGGATTCTCCACTGCACTGTCTGCGGTGACAGGTATGTTTTCATGTTTTCCCTTACGTTTAAACAGAACCGATCAACATATGTTGTTATATAAATACTTGATGGAATTTTTAACATTTGTTAGTGTTAGAGAAAAAATATGATGGTAAATACTCAACGGAATTTTTAACAGTTGTTAGTGTTAGAGAAAAAACATGATGGTTAAACAAACCACAACAACCATATGAGTATTTTTTATAACGAAATCGGAAAGGTTAAGTTTATAACATACCACATGCATCATGTTTTCCTCTAAAAAAATATAAAACTTCACCGATACATGTTGAATCCATTACCGACCTAAGGCCGGGGGTGTGGTATAGCGCCCCTGGTCACATCAAACTCGTTAGCACCCTATAGCGCCCCCACTCCATCCCTTGGGCGCCATCGATGCTCCGCCATTGCAGTAACGAACGTTAAGGGAAAAGCAGGTGTGGTCAATTCTTTTTAACCAATCAAAACTTTTTCTCTTTATTTTTTATTTTTTGTATTTTGTTTAATATGAGACTTTAAACCATTACATGCAAGTTAAAGAGAAAGGTTTTAAAGCCCCCTATGTAACATAGCGCTGTTGTGACGTAATACAACCTCTAGGGGCTTTATACCATACCCTCCGGCCTAACTAGTAATTACTTAGATACTTTTTTCTCATAGTAAGAAAAAGAAAAAAGAAAGGGTAGTCTTTTCTTGTCGAGACGAATGGTATGGTGTCGTGATGTGTGAGTACTTTCGTTTTGTAGTGCTTCATGATGGTTTTGTATTTGAGTGTGATTTAATGGATTTCCTTGTAGACAATGAGTGTGGTATTGACTAACCCCATTTATCACTTTTCATAACCTACAAGTATTCAAATACCAATTCATGAAAGAACATTATTTCATTTGATTATGAGTTAAAACCAAACTTTTGATAACAAATTATTATTTTTACTTCATGCTTAAGACCTTTCCCTCCCAAATAATAAGAATAAACTTCACTATAACAAAACTTTCCTAGTGTAAGACATCTTTTATAGGGCTGTATTTGTGACATGTCATTTAGTGAGTGGATTTGCCTATTGTAACAACATTTTAAAAAGTAAGTGAATATTTATAATTAGTTATATTAACAAAAAATGTTGTTAGTGTTTTAACACTTCATAATTATCACTAGCTGATAGGCGTGCTAAACGGGTCATGTCCGTGGGTTCAATTCAATTCGAACCTAAAAAGTTTAGATGAACCCAAACATTATCCGAACCCGAAAATTGTGTCATACATATGAACCGAACACGACCCGGATATTCGCAGGTTGACCGAACACCAGTTGCTCAACACGATTTTTTTTTTCTGCAAATTAATATATTAAAATTAACATTTACTAAAAAAAACACAAATGTATATAATACAATTAATTACATTAGGATTATAAATCTTATGCCAAATTCCCTTTTTAGATATAATTATGATATAAAATACACACTCAAGTATTATATATATAAATAAAACATATTCTAAAAAATATAATATAATATAAATGGGTCAACCAGCCAACCCGACTGGGTTGACCCGAACCTAACCCGTTTAGTTAAATGGGTTCTCAGGTTTAACCTTAAACTGACCCAAACCCTTTTAGACTAAACCTAAACCACGAATTCCTTGTAAGATTTGAGTAGTTTTTTTGATAGCGTCAAAAATTCATACCCCTGTTAGCTAATAAACAATAATAATTGGGCTTTCAAGTTTCACTCTACCGTGATTGCTATTGGTAATTATAGCTTCACAATCCTTGATATCAAGGTTTTTTTTTTAATGGCCGTTGATATCAAGTAGCGGATGTATTATAGTTAATAACTAGAAGATTGAACCGTGCGCGTTGCGCTGCGGTCAACGAAATTAACATGATGTTGATCAAATTCACATTTACAATGTGTTAAAGATGTTTTTGTCGGTTAAGTTTGTATTACTATCTTAGGGGGTGGGGGTGGTCATCACTCATCACTCACTCATCACTCACAACACCCAATCAAGTTCCGCCAAGTCATCAACCATTTTTCCATCACTCACGACATTTTTTAGTGGCAATGGTCATCACTCACAACACCCAACAATAAACCCTCACACCCCCTCACATCCATTTATCACTCACAAACCATAATGCGTGCAATATATCACGCACATCATTCCATCACTCGTTGCATATGAAGGTGGCGGTGGGAATTTGTGGACTTCCACGCTTGGTGGATCCCCTGTCACGCACCACCCCCACTGGCCTTATACAAATAAGTAATTCACCAAATAATCTCAATACAATTAATGGTATCATAATTACTACGTTACATGACTTGTATCAATATAAATAACCTATCGTATTAAGCTCCCCGCGTTGCGGCGGGGGTGTAAAACCGTGACAAATAGCACCAATGCCACACTATAGCCAACGACCACCAACATTGAAGTTGCGGCGTATTAACGTGGAAAAATTAAACCGACATATATAAATAGAAAATAACAACTAACTCGATTTATGACTCGCACGTTGTGACGAACTTATTATACGGGAAAAATAGACGACGTAAACACACTGAACCACACACGTACGTTGTCCCATGTTAACTCGCAAAAGTTAGAACGAAGCGTATAACAAAACGTAAAATCGTTGAACCACACACACACATTGTGCCGTGTTAAGTCGCAAAATTTATATCTAGACGTAAAACGAAAAAAATTGCAGAATATGAAAAACATAGCGGATCAAAGTTGAAAGTAAAAAGATTGTGAGGTTAAATTGAAAAAACTAAAAACTTTTGGGTTAAAACTACAAAATCAAGTAGTTTTGGGTTTAAAGTGAAACATCAATTTAAAAAAAAAAACCCAAAACATGGGGTACAACACCACTAAGCATCATGTACAACACAACTATACACAAAAAACTCATTAAGCATCATGTACAAACCAACTATGCACAAACATCTTTCAAATTAATAGTATATAAATAACTTCATAGTTTTTAGAGTAAACTGCCAAATTAGTCCCTGAGGTTTTAGTTCAAAACTCAAACCTTTTGAATCTGAGTCTATATGGTTTCAATTTTCTTGCTATTTTCATAAAAAAAATAGAATCAGATTTTTCAGTTAACATCCAATTTTTTGGTCTTTTTCCTCCTTTTTAATGAAGGGTAAAATGGTCAGATATTTTTAATTTGTCATTGTAACGCCCCAAAATCTGAATGTTAATATTTGTCGTATGTTCTTATGTGACACGTCATGAAATAAATAACTAGGCTATTTAACCTAGTTAAAGGTATGGTCAAAAGTATTAAATGATGAGGGTAGTGTCAGTTATGTTTTAAAGGTAAACCCGAGGGGCTAAAGTGGAACAAATGAAAGTTAAGTTATTAAATAACAACACACACAAACACACCTTCGTGTGTGTTCTAGATCGATCAGGAGACTCCCATGGAGTCTCAAACCCTAAACATGAAAGATCATCCAATTGGAAGGCTAAATGATGCTTAAATTCATAACCGAGCATGGATTAATGATCACTAACACGAGGGGATCATAAGGTATGTCTAAAATCTAAGATTGGTGATCATGGGTAAAGTGGGTTATGTTCCAATCCATGAGTTTAAGTGGAATTGAGCATTAGTATGTGTTATAATCATCATATAGAACATGGATTATGAATGATTTGTGCTAATTTGATGTTTAGATGATAAACCCATTAGTTATGGTGATGAAGATGACTAGACTCATCACCTATGTCCAATTCTTGTTGAAAGATTGATGTATTATGTAGGTATGATGAATTCTTGTTAGATGAATTAGGAGAAAAATGATGATGATATGATTGATGTTTATTTGGGAATGATCCATGATGGTTAGTAGTTGGTTTTGATGGGTTATGTAAGAGTTTAGAAGATTTATGCATGAATAAGTTGTACGTTATGCTTAAAAGGTAGTACGTACATCAAGTGAATGATAAAATGTATATAGTGTCGTCCATATAGTAGATTATGATGTTACGGGTATATGTTGATAAGTCGATAGTTATGTATGGTTAATAGTTGACTTTTGAAAGTCAACTAAGTATAAGAAACATGAGTTGACTCGTTGTCGTAAATGTAGGTTGATGAGAAGTCGTATGGTACATGTAATAGCAATCCATGTTAAATGTAATGACATGATGAGTTACATGAGTTAAACGTATACGGACATGATTATATGAGTTATGTTTGTTAGAAATGATTAATGAAAGTTGAGTGTGAAATATGGGATTGATACGATTGTTATCATGTACAAATGAGTATGCTAATAATAGCGTGATTTCGATGACATGGAAGTATAGGAATCATGTCGAGACGGAATCAAGCACGGAAGGCTAACGGGTCAAGAAGTGGCGAGGAACGAATGTGAACACGGATGCATAAGGTAAGTGATTTCCGTAATCACTTCTTAGTTCAAGTAAGTAATAAAGTGTTGTAATTAATTAAACATGATGTTTGAGGTCAAATATGTGTTAAAGTCTTTCGTCGTAAATGATGGGATTAAAGTTGACCAAAATGCCCTTGATGGGTATTTTGGGGTAAACGATCTTAAAAGTAGTTTAGAAACAAGTTATTCGATTAGTGTAATGTTTTAGACAAGTATGGAAGTGGGGATGATGGTTTGGTTAGTCATAGACCAATTAATGCGCGAATACCCTTAACGGGTCAAAATAAGCATATGAACGATAATGTGTTAAGAGGATGCAAGACATCCAAGAATTTAGTAATTTATGACAGACGTCAATGATATTGTTAGGTTCATAAGAAGTTATGGTCAAACAAACAAGTTTTGTGGATGAATGCATGAACGGGTCGAATAAATCATAAATTAATAATAAGACGATAGCGTGTAAGTTAAGAATTTCCTTAATCCGGATGTGGGATTTCAAGTTCATATGATAGAATGTGAATTTACAAGCATGTAGGAAGAAACGGGAGGTTAAACGGGTAAACGGTTCAAAAGTTATGCGCGTTTTAGTGCGTACGGACGACGAAACGAAACTGCAGAAAAGTGCCATTTCTAGAGGTAGTCGCCGACGGGTTCAAGGTAGTCGCCGACGGGCTCTAGAAAGTTAGTTTTTTTGCTGACGGGTTATTTACCTGTCTACGGGGTTTTGGCTACGGGAAAAACCACGGGTCGTCGCCGACGGGCCCTAGGGCCGTCGCCGACGCCCTCTCCAAGTCCAAAAACATGAAAATTGTTATTTAAGTTGATTCATGTATCGTAGGCTTCGGTTTGTTATCCGTGGACTACGACGGGCTTCCTAAACATGATTTTGATCGATTCTTAGATGTTTATGGGCTATAAATCAAAGTCTAAGTCCCATGTAATCAACGCATGAGTATGTAAGAAGTATGCAAGATCTTGTACGCGTATGTAGATGTGTATGTATGTATGTATAAAGATATGTATGAGTGTATACATGTATGTAAAGATGTAGGAAAGGTATGTACGTATGTAGATGTGTATGTAGGTATGTGTAAAGATATGTACGAGTGTATGCATGTATGTAAAGATGTAGGAAAGGTATGTACGTATGTAGATGTGTATGTATGTATGTATGTATAAAGATATGTATGAGTGTATACATGTACGTAAAGATGTAGGAAAGGTATGTACGTATGTAGATGTGTATGTATGTATGTATGAATAAAGACATGCATGAGTGTATGCACGTATGTAAAGTTGTAGGAAAGGTATGTACGTATGTAGATGTGTAAGTATGTATGTATGTATGTATGTATGTATGTAAGTACGTATGTATGCATGATTTAGACACGTTGAGTGTTAACGTTATTAATGGTGTACCTTGAGAATGAAAAGTAATGCAGGTACGTTATTGAAGCCTCACCAGGAAATGGATAAGCAGATGAAATGCTTAAAGTTTGAAAAGGACGAAATGTGAAGTGTACGTGAAAGAATCTTATTTATATAATGTGGGCTAATGTTAGGAATGTACGTGGTGAGTGCAGGTTGTACGGATCACGGGCGATTATCACAAGGAATAGAGATCGAAGACCGAGTCACAAGATAGATTGTACGGGAATAATCGAGTATGTACTTTAGTAAACGGGAGTTATGCTTTTGTTTTGTAAAAGAGATATTTTTAAAATAAACCTTCAAGTAAGTCCAGACGTTTGTAATGAAAGAAATTTTATGACACGAATTTCCGCTGCGACTTTTGTCAAATACGATTTAGGGTCTTACAAGTTGGTATCATAGCCCTGGTTTGAGGGAATCAAGTACGAGAAGGTGAGTACTTGAACTCAAACTTGTGTGCTCTTGAGATAAGAAATCCGTACAATCTAAGACTCGATCAAGATCCAAAGGTAAAGGCTAATGTAAGTATGTACTTATGTATACGTATAAAGAAACTGACGGTTTTGTATGTTCAAGGTAAGCATAAGTGTTGGAAGAGGATGATCCGTGAATGCAGTCTAGGATGAATACTAAGGCATGCAAAGAGGTAATAAGACAAGTAGGCAAATGAGCCCAGGTACGTAAATTTAATATGTGGGTGTAAGTAATGGTAAAATTATTAAGGGAAGGAGAATTTTAAAATGAAAGACAATGATTGTATAGTAATGAAGTATTGGAAGTGATACACGCGCCGAAACCTAAGTCTACGGACATAAGGTGACAATTACATGAAGGCACGAAACTACTATGTGGATTGTGTACCTGGCCAGTACACGAGAAACGTATGACGTTCGTGAGATCATGATAATTGTTACAGGTATGTCCGGTAGAGTTGGGTAGCAGGCGGGCGTGTGGGTGAAATGGGAAGTAAGACTCTCGGGAAATTGAGAGTACTATGTAAGAATGAAAAACATGCCTGATAAGAATGAAGAATGTTGAATCCGTGATTAAGTGCGGATCAACGAGATATGAATAATATGTTTGAATCCGTAAGACGGATTCAGGGAATGAAAGGTATGAATGCAATGTTTGAATCCGTGAGACGGATTCAAGGATGAAAGGCATGGATGATATGTTTGAATCCGTGAGACGGATTCAAGTATGAAAGGCATGGATGATATGTTTGAATCCGTGAGACGGATTCAAGTATGAAAGGCATGGATGATATGTTTGAATCCGTGAGACGGATTCAAGGATGAAAGGCATGGATGATATGTTTGAATCCGTGAGACGGAATCAAGGATGAAAGGCATGGATGATATGTTTGAATCCGTGAGACGGATTCAAGGATGAAAGGCATGAATGTAATGTTTGAATCCGTAAGGCGGATTCAATGAATGAAAAAGCATGAATGATGCGTCTGAATCCGTGAGACGGATTCAAAAATATAAAAAGATGAAATTAATCCGCCTAAGAAGATGTCGACAGTTTGACCGTGATTGAGTCGAACGGGTCATAGAAATAAGTATAAAGTAAAAAGTGATAGTATAATAGACGAAGTTTTGTATAAGTTATGTGTTAGATGTGTTAGTAATTGACTCTTAGAAGTCAGAGTAATGACGGGCTGTGACCCGGACAATAACTTGAGTATGGGCGGAAATGGTAAGCTTAGTAAGAAATATTGAAACGATGTAATAAGGTCTTTGCAAGTAAGCATGAATGGAAGGAAGTACGAGCGTGTACTTCAGTTGGCGAAATGATTAATTGAATGAAAAGTTTGCATGTGAGAAATAGAATGTGCGGTATGTTATAGCAGGTACGTAGGAAATTGTAGAAGAGTTATAGGTATAGGTGGGTAATCACCTAGTGTAATGAATGTTTGAATGACATATGCTAACCGCCGATGTTGTTGATGATAATGTTAGAACTATCGATGTGATGAAACCAATCGTATTGGTGAAAGGACGTGCACGAGCGGAAGCTCATTACACGAAGAAATGAATCTTGGCCTGTACGGCTAGTACTCGAGGAGAAGATGATCGATCTGGGTTGCGGATCGTGGTTTGGGAAATGAAAAAGATGTTAGTAAAATGTTTAACTCATGATCGGAGAGATATGAACTATTTATACACGTGAATTAAGTAATGCATGAAGTGAAAGCAATAGTAATATGAAATGAACGAAATGATTTAAAGATAATATAAAGGTATGCAAGGTATACGTAACTATAGAAAATGTAGAATAAGGTTAATGTTAAAGTTAAGCATATATGAGTATGTATAGATATCAAATTCAAAGTAAGGTCGTTTAGTCGACGAAAACGATATGAATGTGCAAATAAACAGAAAGAATGTTAATAATGAAATGTTGGAATTATTTAAGTAAACAAAAGGATGTATTGCACATGATGAAGGAATACTTGAACGAGGAATAAACCACTAGCTATGAAGGTTGTTAGAAATTAGCGCTACTAGTGAAAGCGATACTAATAAGAACTCCGGAACGGGTTCTTGGAGCTAGAAGATTCTAATTAGGATGGGCTAGTGGTCGTATGGATGGACTGGAAGAAAAGATAATGTGTGTTCGATGAAAGTGAGAAAGGTTTCGGGGACGAAACCTCGTTTAAGGGTGGTAGACTTGTAACGCCCCAAAATCTGAATGTTAATATTTGTCGTATGTTCTTATGTGACACGTCATGAAATAAATAACTAGGCTATTTAACCTAGTTAAAGGTATGGTCAAAAGTATTAAATGATGAGGGTAGTGTCAGTTATGTTTTAAAGGTAAACCCGAGGGGCTAAAGTGGAACAAATGAAAGTTAAGTTATTAAATAACAACACACACAAACACACCTTCGTGTGTGTTCTAGATCGATCAGGAGACTCCCATGGAGTCTCAAACCCTAAACATGAAAGATCATCCAATTGGAAGGCTAAATGATGCTTAAATTCATAACCGAGCATGGATTAATGATCACTAACACGAGGGGATCATAAGGTATGTCTAAAATCTAAGATTGGTGATCATGGGTAAAGTGGGTTATGTTCCAATCCATGAGTTTAAGTGGAATTGAGCATTAGTATGTGTTATAATCATCATATAGAACATGGATTATGAATGATTTGTGCTAATTTGATGTTTAGATGATAAACCCATTAGTTATGGTGATGAAGATGACTAGACTCATCACCTATGTCCAATTCTTGTTGAAAGATTGATGTATTATGTAGGTATGATGAATTCTTGTTAGATGAATTAGGAGAAAAATGATGATGATATGATTGATGTTTATTTGGGAATGATCCATGATGGTTAGTAGTTGGTTTTGATGGGTTATGTAAGAGTTTAGAAGATTTATGCATGAATAAGTTGTATGTTATGCTTAAAAGGTAGTACGTACATCAAGTGAATGATAAAATGTATATAGTGTCGTCCGTATAGTAGATTATGATGTTACGGGTATATGTTGATAAGTCGATAGTTATGTATGGTTAATAGTTGACTTTTGAAAGTCAACTAAGTATAAGAAACATGAGTTGACTCGTTGTCGTAAATGTAGGTTGATGAGAAGTCGTATGGTACATGTAATAGCAATCCATGTTAAATGTAATGACATGATGAGTTACATGAGTTAAACGTATACGGACATGATTATATGAGTTATGTTTGTTAGAAATGATTAATGAATGTTGAGTGTGAAATATGGGATTGATACGATTGTTATCATGTACAAATGAGTATGCTAATAATAGCGTGATTTCGATGACATGGAAGTATAGGAATCATGTCGAGACGGAATCAAGCACGGAAGGCTAACGGGTCAAGAAGTGGCGAGGAACGAATGTGAACACGGATGCATAAGGTAAGTGATTTCCGTAATCACTTCTTAGTTCAAGTAAGTAATAAAGTGTTGTAATTAATTAAACATGATGTTTGAGGTCAAATATGTGTTAAAGTCTTTCGTCGTAAATGATGGGATTAAAGTTGACCAAAATGCCCTTGATGGGTATTTTGGGGTAAACGATCTTAAAAGTAGTTTAGAAACAAGTTATTCGATTAGTGTAATGTTTTAGACAAGTATGGAAGTGGGGATGATGGTTTGGTTAGTCATAGACCAATTAATGCGCGAATACCCTTAACGGGTCAAAATAAGCATATGAACGATAATGTGTTAAGAGGATGCAAGACATCCAAGAATTTAGTAATTTATGACAAACGTCAATGATATTGTTAGGTTCATAAGAAGTTATGGTCAAACAAACAAGTTTTGTGGATGAATGCATGAACGGGTCGAATAAATCATAAATGAATAATAAGACGATAGCGTGTAAGTTAAGAATTTCCTTAATCCGGATGTGGGATTTCAAGTTCATATGATAGAATGTGAATTTACAAGCATGTAGGAAGAAACGGGAGGTTAAACGGGTAAACGGTTCAAAAGTTATGCGCGTTTTAGTGCGTACGGACGACGAAACGAAACTGCAGAAAAGTGCCATTTCTAGAGGTAGTCGCCGACGGGTTCAAGGTAGTCGCCGACGGGCTCTAGAAAGTTAGTTTTTTTGCTGACGGGTTATTTACCTGTCTACGGGGTTTTGGCTACGGGAAAAACCACGGGTCGTCGCCGACGGGCCCTAGGGCCGTCGCCGACACCCTCCCCAAGTCCAAAAACATGAAAATTGTTATTTAAGTTGATTCATGTATCGTAGGCTTCGGTTTGTTATCCGTGGACTACGACGGGCTTCCTAAACATGATTTTGATCGATCCTTAGATGTTTATGGGCTATAAATCAAAGTCTAAGTCCCATGTAATCAACGCATGAGTATGTAAGAAGTATGCAAGATCTTGTACGCGTATGTAGATGTGTATGTATGTATGTATGTATGTATAAAGATATGTATGAGTGTATACATGTATGTAAAGATGTAGGAAAGGTATGTACGTATGTAGATGTGTATGTAGGTATGTGTAAAGATATGTACGAGTGTATGCATGTATGTAAAGATGTAGGAAAGGTATGTACGTATGTAGATGTGTATGTATGTATGTATGTATAAAGATATGTATGAGTGTATACATGTACGTAAAGATGTAGGAAAGGTATGTACGTATGTAGATGTGTATGTATGTATGTATGAATAAAGACATGCATGAGTGTATGCACGTATGTAAAGTTGTAGGAAAGGTATGTACGTATGTAGATGTGTAAGTATGTATGTATGTATGTAAGTACGTATGTATGCATGATTTAGACACGTTGAGTGTTAACGTTATTAATGGTGTACCTTGAGAATGAAAAGTAATGCAGGTACGTTATTGAAGCCTCACCAGGAAATGGATAAGCAGATGAAATGCTTAAAGTTTGAAAAGGACGAAATGTGAAGTGTACGTGAAAGAATCTTGTTTATATAATGTGGGCTAATGTTAGGAATGTACGTGGTGAGTGCAGGTTGTACGGATCACGGGCGATTATCACAAGGAATAGAGATCGAAGACCGAGTCACAAGATAGATTGTACGGGAATAATCGAGTATGTACTTTAGTAAACGGGAGTTATGCTTTTGTTTTGTAAAAGAGATATTTTTAAAATAAACCTTCAAGTAAGTCAAGACGTTTGTAATGAAAGAAATTTTATGACACGAATTTCCGCTGCGACTTTAGTCAAATACGATTTAGGGTCTTACAGTCATAATAAAACGTTAAAAGACCATTTTACCCTTCATAAGAGAGAAAAAAGACAACAAATAAAAAAAAAACCAAAAACTGGATGTTAACTGAAAAATCAGACCATATTTTAATTTTGGATGAAAATAACAACAAAATTGAAATCACAGTGACCAAGATTCAAAAGGTTTGAGTTTTAGATTAAAGTGACAAAAATGACCAAACCTCATGGACTATTTTGGCAGTTTAATTTAGTTTTTAATTAGTTATTAACTATTTATTATTATTAAATAGCATGTAACACCCGTCCATTTAATTCAACTTGTAACACTCGTCTTATATTTTGAATTTAATTATCATAAAAATATAGTATATGAAAAAGCAAATTTTATAATTATCAAAAACTTAGTTAGTAAACTAAGTTATACTTCGTCATAGAGTTTAACATAGTCAAATAACAGAAATAAACCATTCATCATCCAGTAGTGTTTACAAACAACATAGTTTAATAGATTATATTAGTGCGGAAGCGTCCAAAATGTGTGTTCGGTTCTTGAAACATTGTCTTGATCATCATCCACGTACTTGCAATACCTAAAAATTGGAGATTTTGACAAATATTTGTATTAGTATACTAGATAATTTGCATACTTGAACTATGCTCAGAAACGGATTCAAGTAATTAAGATATGCAAAATTGTAACAAATATTTCTGGACACAGCCGTAACTTACGGTATCTACCGTAAGTTACGGTAGACGCTGTAAGAACCTAGTCTGCCGTAAGATAGAAGGGAACCACCGTAACCTTTTTTGTTCTCCACCGTAAGTTACGGTAGACTCTGTAACATTGTTGTTTGATCTGTTTATTCGTTTCACCCAAACTTCCATGAACAAGATATCATTTTTAAATGAGAAGATCCCAATCATGGGTTCTTTATTTTCAACACTACGCTCCCATCACCGGTTTGCGTGTTTAGTAAGTCGCTACCCATCACCCGGGCTCAAAATCTACAAGTAAGGTACTACCGTTATCCAATTCCTAGCTTCTCTTAATAACCCCTTTAGTTTACCCTTATGAGGTTCCTCATTTAAGTAACCCAAAATGCTAGTTTCTCGTATTTTAATATATCCATTATTAACATTAACAAAAGACTAAATAATCATATATCGAAGTAATAGCCTCACATTAAATTGATTATTCGACCCGCTTGGCTCATTTATGGAATCCACCATTATAATGACTACCAAATGACTCTTAACCAAATCTTAACCTATTAATTTAAGTAACGAACATGATCGCTACAATCAACGCGACTTCTATTTTACATTGTGTCCATACATAATTTAATAACAAATCACTTAATGTAACGGGTCAAGTTACATACTTGCATGATTCATCAACATTGGTTTCTAACCATAATTGCCCATTCCCGGACTTGTCAACCTTAGCGTATCACATCCGTTCCATGGTTTACGCTTTCATAACTCAATTTTTAATGAGTGACGTTTTAGTTACTTCAACACTACAAATTTAACCATTGTTCGACCCGTTTGGTTGTTTAATGGAAACCACCATTTTACAACACACCAAACTTATTCTAACCAATATTTTAATTCGTTTCTTTATCTAGTGAATTACATCACTCTATTTTCATTCCAACGTGACTAATTACACAATATTGTCAACCAACGTATCTAATTAGCTACTTTGACTCGTTTGGTTTGTCGAGCGAACTTCGTCACTTCTATGACATACCAAACTCGCATTTGACACTACTATCTCATTAATATTTCTAAGACTTTTGTTTATGCACAATGTAACGAAACCGAAAGTCACGTACCTTTCAAGCATCCCTTTCAAACGCGCGTCACCACCGGCTTGTCCACTTGACGCTCCGGTTTCTTTTCCTATAGAGTTCAATCACAACCTGTTTAGAACTCTTTTGTTTACATAATACGCATAATGTCACACCCCGATATTTCCACGTATTACCGGTGGACCCGGTGGGGAGTATCGTGACGTAGTTGATATCATTATGGTCAAACAACACAATATTTATATGCACAGCGGAAGCAAAAGATAGATATATTTCAACCGAATATAATTGTAATATCAAGTATCACAAACAGTTGAAAATAATCCACAGGTGGATCAAAATAAAAAGGAAACATTGTTCAACAGTTTTATGTCATCCAAGCTTGCGAGACTTATTGTGGATGCTAGGAGAAAAGCCAGCCTATTACGAGTAGTACCTGCACTTAACCTTTTTGGGAAAATACGTCAGTTTACACTGGTAAATACAAATAACTAACTCATTTAAAAAGGTTTAATAAAATTGATTTGAATGCACGTGGCACAAACATTTTATAACTTGGGATAATTATTTGAATATAATCTCGTAAAAGAATTACATGTTCCTTATGCGTTCAGTAGCCCGATCCGTAGACCGGGTTAAAGATTAATAGACACACCACATAATTTATTTATGCACTGACGGGCGTACGCCTACACCCCGTGCTCAGGTCGTGGCCATCTCGTAAGATGATGCCAAGGATATCCGGGACATGGTCATCAACCCCACAAAGGCTTTAAGCAAACAAAACATTTCCAAACGAAGCATATCAATGATTTAACTTCTATCCGATTAAAGATTCAATGCCCGACCAAGCGGTATTTTATATACCATACCCCAAGCCCGTATAAGGGAAAATAAGTTAAAAGTATTTACCTTTGCAAGTATCAATCACAAATAGAAAGTGCGTGTAGCTTTTACCTGGTCTCCTATTCTGGAACGAAGGTATATAATAACCTATTAGAATCCTAACGGGTCTTTAATTAAGCCTAAACTTAGACCGGTTAGTTTTACATAAGGATACGGTTCGTACGCATGATTAAGTGAAGACCGGAATAGAATGTGATTTAGGCCCGACAAGTTTGAAGACTTGTATAATATGGGTAAACTAAACACATTATGGATTTTGAGATAAAAACGATAAGGTTCGACCCGTTTCGGCTAATTTATGCAAACTAGTTACATAAACCGAACCGAACGCGCAAGAGGCGTACGGGTAACCATGAGAGTCATTTATAGGTTTCCTAAGTTAATATGCCTTAAATAGGTTGTGATATTAGTAGGATACCTTCCATTATGCCCAAAACGAGTTTAATCTCAATTTAAGCCCCGTAGGGGTATTTTGGTCATTTAAAGATTATAAAAGAGATTAAATGTAATTCTGAGATTCGGGTCTGAATAAATCAGTAAAATAACTTAATTTATTAGGTTACATCAGTTGGTGATAAGTCTTATATGATAAAATGGTTTTAAACCCATACTAGGTGTTTAATACGCGTAAAAAGCCGTTTTAAGCGATTTCCGGGTTAAACAGGAAATCTGAGTTTTCTGATCAGGTTATAAAGTTCAAAATGCTTCATTTATTATATAAAATCAGTAGCAATTGGTTTGGTGTCAAAATACTATGTAGAACTCATTTTATAAACAAAAAGGGTATAATCGGTATTTACCGAATCAACGCCATAACCTTTGGTTATGAGCAGGTTAAAAATAATTAAAAATCTTTAAAAATCCCAAAATATTATATTACATCAGTGGGTAAAAGGTTTGGTGTCAAAAATTGGGTTTAGATAGGCTTTATGCTAATTGCGCCGTTTAATTAACAAAAAGCTTTTTAAATGCGCTATTTAGCATAACTCCTATTCTGGACCTCGAACTGATATGAAACTTTAGGGACATGTTTATAAATCAGTAACAAAGATTATTGTCCTCTCACATTTCCAAAATTCTCATTTTATGGTCAAAAGGGCATATTGGTCAACATTAGGCATTTAACGGAAACGTGTAAACGAATCGGGCAAACAACGAACCAAACACAGAGGGTTATACCATCATGTAACCTGGTCCTAAGGAAGCTCTAAGGCATTTCCAAATCTATCTAAATCGGGTCAAAACCGAAGTCAAAGCAAAAGTCAAAGTTTTACGTCTTTCGGTTCCGAACCGGTTCTAAACGGAAAATTGTCGGGTCGAACATGCTTAGATATGTTCTTACATTTATTACTAAGTTATATGAGTGATAAAATAGGTTACACGTCTTCTACATTGCTAATTACATGTTAATTCGCAATTTAAGTTTCTGTTGACTTTTTATAATGAACTTTGACCCGACAAATGACCTAGTTAGAGCGGGAATCAGAGGGTGCCCTTTTAAGGGTTTAATGCCCATATAATTACCAACTTATAACTACCTTTAATTTGACTAAACATCAGACCATTAATGATTAATCGATAAGTCAAACCTTAATTACGATGGTTTGACTTTTAAGCTAATAACTAAGCAAAACCCAATTAAGGAAGGTCAATGGTACTTACCAAGGTCTAATGCACGACCAGAGATGCTTAGAGAAGGCTCTTGAGCTCCAGAGATGATCAGAAGATGAGTTGTGGGTGAATGATCAAAGTTGCAACCAATGGGGCTTTATATAGTGCCTTTGATTGCTTGTGATCATGACAAACAATGCTACAACTGATCATGGATCATTCACAAGTGTCCCTAAGGTCTAAAAGCATGTAGGGGTCGCTCATGGAAGTGAAAAATATCTTTTTAAGTCGGTTAAATCGTTATAACAGGCAGATGTCCGAGTTTCTGCATCTGGGCATGCCTTACGGACCGTAAAGTTGACCTTTACGGTCCGTAAGCCCTTTACAGCAGGCAAATTTTTTTGCCCTTTCAAGCTTCGAACAGGCAACTAGTGTATTACGATTTTGGGCCATGAATTATCAGTATGGGGCCTTTAGATCATGCTTGAATAGTTATGTCCACCTTACCATGTTGTAATATTGTCTTGAACTTTAACGAAAAGCCTTAAACGAAGGTTTGTCGTGCATATCCTCATAGGATCCCACTCTTGCAAATATGAATCAATCAGTGATAGCATTAACCGGATTTAGGATGTTTATCAGATGTTTATAATATATATTAGGGCCTTGGGATTCATAATGAGGTCGTTCAAATGTATAAATTAACATGACGACACTTTTAAATCCCGCCATACATCTTTAACTAGATCCGGGTTTATAACACTTTTGTCGTACCTGACACGTGTCGTTATTTTATTGAACACAAATTTTCGAGGTGTTACATCCTCTCCCCCTTAGAAGAAATCTCGACCTCGAGATTTACTGAAATAAATGAGGGTACTTTTCTTTCATTGTGGACTCAACCTCCCATGTGTACTCGGGACCTCTACGGGCATCCCATTTAACCTTTACTATTGGCACATGCTTCCTTCGAAGCTTCTTAACCTGTCGATCCTCGATTGACACAGGTTTTTCAACAAACTTCAAGCTCTCTTCTATGTGCACATCGGTATGTGGTATGACTAGTGATTCATCAGCGAAACACTTCTTCAGATTGCAGATGTGGAATACATCATGAATACCACTGAGCTCTTCAGGTAATTTTAACTTATAAGCAACTGATCCGACATATTCGATAACCTCGAATGGTCCTATGTATCTCAGGCTTAACTTGCCTTTCTTACCAAATCGCATCACTCCCTTCTAGGGCGATACTTTAAGCAACACTTTGTCACCTACCTCAAATTTCAGAGGTTTACGCTTTAAATCTGCGTAGCTTTTCTACCTATCCCTGGCAGCTTTCAGGCGGTCACGAATCTGGACAATCTTGTCCGTTGTTTCAAAGACTATTTCAGGTCCTGTCAATTGGACATCTCCAACTTCCGCCCAACAAACGGGCGTTCTGCACTTTCTACCATATAAGGCCTCGAAGGGCGCAACCTTAATGCTGGTATGGTAGCTATTGTTATATGAGAACTTGATCAATGGCAGGTGGTTATCCCAACTACCACCTAAGTCAATCACACATGCACGAAGCATGTCTTCCAAAGTTTGGATAGTACGCTCACTCTGGCCGTCCGTCTGAGGATGGTAAGCCGTACTAAAATTTAAGCGCGTGCCCAAAGATTGTTGGAAACTTTTCCAAAAATGTGACGTGTATCTAGTATCTCTGTCAGAGATAATAGACACTGGTATGCCATGTAGAGATACAATCTTATCTACGTACAATTGGGCTAACATGTCGGAGCTATAAGTCTCCTTAATGGGTAGGAAATGTGCTGACATAGTCAGTCTACCCACTATCACCCATATAGTATCATTTCTTTTCCTTGTCTTTGGCAACTTGGTGATGAAGTCCATTGTCACCATTTCCCACTTCCACGTGGGAAGTTCAGGCTGTTGTAGCAAACCTGATGGCTTTTGATGTTCAGCTTTGACTTGCGCACATGTCAAACATTTAGCTAGATAGGTAGCTATAAACTTCTTCAAGCCTATCCACCAAAAATTCGCCTTCAGATCCTGGTACATTTTATCAGCTCCAGGATGAACGGAGTATTTAGAACTGTGGGCTTCCTGGAGGTTAACATCTCAAAGTCCCCTATAAACTGGAACCCATATTCGTCCATTTAATCTCAGGATTCTGTCCTTGCCATAGGATAACTGTTCTTCAGTTACTCCTAGCTTTTCGTTAGGATAGTTAGCTTCCAACACAGCTTCCTTCTGTGCAGCTAACAACCTTTCATTCAAACCATTCTTTATCTCAATGCTCTTGGCATTGATTCTTATAGGCTTCACCCTTTCTTTGCGACTCAAGGCATCGGCGACTACATTCGCCTTGCCGGGATGGTATCTTATCTCACAATCATAATCATTCAAAGTTTCCATCCAACGTCGTTGCCTCATGTTCAAATCCTTTTGGTTAAACATGTGCTGGAGGCTCTTGTGATCAGAATAGATCACACACTTGATACCATATAAATAGTGCCTCCATAGCTTCAGTTCAAATACAACGGCACCCAACTCCAAGTCATGGGTGGTGTAATTCTTTTCATGCACCTTTAACTGTCGAGAAGCATAGGCAATAACCTTGCCTTTCTGCATAAGCACACACCCCATACCGGTGTGTGATGCATCACAGTATACCACAAACTCTTCTATTCCATCAGGTAACGTCAATACAGGAGCGTTGCTCAACCTTTGCTTCAGAATATCGAAAGATTCTTGCTGCTTAGGCCCCCAGTCAAACTTACTTTTCTTGCTGGTGAGTAAAGTCATGGGTGCTGCAATTCTTGAGAAGTTTTTGATAAAACGCCTATAGTATCCTGCTAAACCTAGAAAGCTACGAATCTTTGTAGGCGTCTTTGGCTCTTGCCAATTCATAATAGCTTCCACCTTAGCGGGATCCACCTGGATACCACGCTCACTAACCACATGTCCAAGGAATTGGACTTCTCGAAGCCAAAATTCACACTTCGAAAATTTGGCGTAGAGTTTCTCATGATGTAGAAGTTTAAGAATACAGCGAAGGTGTTTCTCATGGTCAGCTTGGTTCTTCGAGTAGATGAGGATGTCGTCAATGAAGACGATGACAAATTTGTCCAAGTAGGGCTTGCAGACGCGATTCATGAGATCCATGAATGCGGCAGGTGCATTAGTGAGCCCAAAAGGCATCACTAGGAACTCGTAATGACCATAACGTGTCCTAAATGCGGTCTTGTGTACATCTTCATCTTTAACCTTCAATTGATGATAGCCTGACCTCAAATCGATCTTAGAGAAGTAGCTTGCCCCTTGCAATTGATCGAACAGATCGTCGATCCTGGGCAAAGGATACCTATTCTTGATAGTGACCTTATTAAGCTCACGGTAATCGATGCACAGACGCATCGATCCATCCTTCTTTTTGACAAACAAGATCGGCGCTCCCCAAGGAGACGAACTAGGTCTAATGAAACCTTTGGCTAGCAATTCATCTAGTTGTGTTCTCAATTCCTTCATCTCTGTTGGTGCCAACCTATAAGGTGCTCTAGCAACAGGTGCTGCTCCAGGGATGATGTCAATTCTGAATTCTACTTGTCTATCTGGTGGTAAACCAGGTAGTTCTTCAGGGAAAACTTCAGGGTATTTAGAAATGACGGGGATGTCTTCAATCTTAGGCTTTGGCTCATCAATAGTCACTTGTGTCATGTAGATGACACATCTCTTCTTCAAACACTTAGAGGCCTTGAGCATAGACACTTGCTCAGGCAGTCCATATTGGGTATCTCCCTGAATGGTAAGTGATTCACCAGACGGAGTCTTGATCATCACTTGCTTCTTGTTGCAGACAATCTGGGCCTGGTTATGAGATAACCAGTCCATGCCTAAAACTATGTCGAAACCGGCTAACTTCAAAGGAAGCAGGGACAAAGGAAAAGAGTGGTTCCTAATGGATATGAAACATACATCTAATACGGTTGAGGCGGTTTCTAAGGTGCCATCCGCTAATTCCACCTCATACTTCACACTTAGGGTTTTAACAGGTAAATTCAGTAACTTACAAAACTTATTATCTACAAATGATTTATCAGCTCCTGAATCAAATAGCACTCTCGCATAAACATCATTTATAAGGAAGGTACCTGTGATCACATTGCCGTCCTGCACAGCTTCCTTTGCATCCATCCTGAAGACCCTAGCATTGGTCTTCTTCCCTTCCTCAGCTTTCTTTGCGTATTTTGGGCAATTTGTCTTAATGTGCCCTTTTTCGTTGCAACTGTAGCACGTTGCGTCCTTCAGTTTCTTGCACTCTAGGGTCTTATGTTTCGAAGATTTGCAAATCCCACAAGGCCTCGGTTGAGATTGGGATTTTGAGTCAAGTCTGCACCTCCCAAAGTGGTGCTTCTTACAAACCTTACATTTGGGCTTATCTCCAGATTGATGCCCATCCTTCTTAGATTCAGACCCCTTCTTGTGGTCATTGTTTCCCCTGTGCTTCTTTTCCGACCGTCGTGAATTGTCATCTTCACGCTTCCTTTTCTCGGCATCCGTGTTCCTCAGCGATCTCTGTCTGACCGCGTCCAGTGTGAGGGACAAAGATATATCAGCTACAGATCTGAAAGTAGCTGGCCGAGAGGCCTTCACGCTTGCCTTAATTTCTGGGGCTAAACCCCCAATGAAACAAGCTATTCTTTTGGGTTCCGGGGTCACCAGATAAGGAACCAACCTTGACATTGTATTAAAGCTCGTAAGGTAAGCCTGGCAATCCAGGTTTTTCATCACTAAGGACAGAAAATCCGACTCAATCCTTTCGACCTCATGCTGAGGACAGTAGTTCTCCCTGATGAGGGTAACAAATTGTTCCCATGTCATATTGTACAGTGGAATCTTCCTAGTAGCTTGAATCAATGATCTCCACCAGGCTAAGGCTTCACCTTTGAATGATTGAGACACAAACTTTACCACATCCTTATCAGCGCACCCGCTGATATCAACCACGGTGTCCATCTCATCCAACCATGTCATGCAGTCTATAGCTCCCTTTTCCCCAGTGAAGTCCCTGGGTTTGCATGAAACAAAATACTTGTAGGAGCAACCCTTATCACGGGGTCCTTGATTCAGTACGATCCTTTGAGATGGAACACTTTGCTGATTTGAAGAATGACGATCGTCATCACCTTTATTTAGCTCATCTTTCTTGGAGGGTGGCTTGCTGTGAGCCTCAGAATGAGTCTTAGGCTTGGAATGCGGTGCGGATAGGGTCCTACTTCGACTCCCGCTATACTCATTATACTGCCGCTCAATTGCTTTTGTAACAGCGTTGTCTATTAACGCTTGTAGTTCAGCACCCGCTATATTAATTCGGGCATCATCCTGATTCTCCCGTGGGTGGCTGTTGATCTCATCTGAATCAGCCATGTAGCTTGAACTGTTGCATAAGATATGACAATAATTTATTTGGGAGTTTATTATGGAATTGTCTTTTATGGCAATTCATTAACCATGGTAACACATGCCATATTTGGTTAATTTGTTAATCATATTTATTTAGGATTTTTACTATAATTTATCCTAATTATAAAACAACAACAGTTTTATTAGTAGCACAAAAGGCCTAGTCACGAGGACATTTTTAAATTATAAGCCATGATTTCAGAGAATCGAGGCATTAAGGTTTGAACATAGTTCTTTACCTCTTTCTGACAGGGAGTCGCAGACTACTACTGTTTTTTGTCTCATATGACAATGAGTATAGCCCGTAGGCACTACATTACCTATGGATGTTTAATATATGATCATCTTAATTGATGAGTTAAACCCATGATTTATATATCATCAAGTTAGGATAGGAATCTTTTGAAGAATCCTATTATAAAAATGACGTGTGTGATTTTAACGAATCACGTCTGCCAGGAGCGTTAACATGTTTTCAGATATTAACAGAGATTTGAATCTTTTTAACGGGTCTTACCATCTTGGCCAAGTCTTATAATGATATGCAGGCTAGGTTATACCTTTAAGATTCTTAGTTAATATTCAAATAGGCAGATTATTTTTTAAGAGGAATGATTTTTTTTATTTATTTATTTCATTTATAATATATTTATGCATAATTGACAAAAATGAAATTTTTAAACTTATCATTCCATTAAACCTCAAAAGAAGTACATATTGCCCTAAACGGGACTTTTACAGTAACAACTTGCCCACGCAGGGGCTTAACCAAACAAACATACCCACGCAGGGGTCAACAGAAAGACATGCCCACGCAGGGCAGAATACAAGAAGTCATACCCACGCAGGGGCTAAAGAAGGGCAAGTCCACGCAGGGACTAAGTACATAACTAAATGTCCACGCAGGGACTTGGTTAAAATAGGGAAATACAACAATACATATATAGGGATTTAATGATCCCTCTTCTTCTTCTTCCCCTTTAGCAAGCTTGCAAGGCCCTTGAGGAAACCCCGGTTGTTCCTACGTTCCTCCTGAAAGTATCGTTCCACCCTGCTTAGTCTTTGGAGGATTTCCTCCTGCTCCGGTGGGGAAAACCGTGGTGGCTGCGGCTGGTGCTGCAACGGAGGTTGAGCAGGTACTTGGTATCCATGAGTTGGGTATCCAACTCCCCAAGGGGCTCCATATGGCCCTTCTGGGTGGAGGGCATTGTAGTTTGCTGCTAAAAGTTACGAGTCGGCTTCAGCATAATTGTAGTTTGTGTGAGCCGGCTGCTCAAACGGATTGTACCTCGTTGAACCTGTATACGTAGGAATTGGGTTACCCATTCCCGGTGGTGGTGGCGCCATAGGTGCAGAATTCACCTCTGGAACTGGGTTTGAAGGCCCACCCATTTGCGGGTCTTCATGCAGTGGCGGGTAGTGACTGCCACTTGAGTGATGGGGGGTGCTAAAGTGAAAATCCCCTCCTCGCGCGGATATTCGTGCGCCTGTTCTCCTACGCCTTGGTGGTTCTGGAGGTGCTTGATGAACTGGCGGCGGCGGCGGCGGTGGCGGTGGCGTGACTACCACGAAACGCGAATCCTCAGAGGGATCCTGCTGCTGCTGTGGGTTATGAGGGGGTGTGAAATGCCACTCATGCTGGTTAAACCTCGCCTGATAACTGTCTGGACCACGGTAGGGTGATCCGTGGAAGGATGAACCATCAGAGACCTCAATAGGGTGTGTAGGGGTTCCAGTCGGTGGTTCCATAGGGTCGGTGTCCTCATCCATATGCATGGCGTGATCGCCGGAAAAGTGATCCTCCGGTCCCAATGGGTTAAAACTCACTGGTTCTTGAATATAGTTTTCCGGGTTAAACCGGCCCTGAAAGACAGGAGTGGGGTCGCCGAAGGAATGGTGCGAAAGGGATCGCTGGAGAGGTATATATGAAGGTTGTGGGTTGTTGGGCTCACTTTCGGACTGAGGTCCAAATGAGTGATGATAAGGAGGCGTTGAGCTATGCGAGACAGATCGTCTAGCGGGCTCCACATAGGTCCTCCAGTTTCTTTGAGGATCGGCACTCATTGTAGTAGAAGGAGCTCGCCGGTGCGAAGGCCCGGCTTCGTGATCGTTGGCGGCGCTGATCGGCCCCTTACCTCGTCCTCCTCTTCTAATTCTTGGTGGCATATTTCCTGTCAAAATAAACAAAGATAAAAACAGGAATATATATAAAATAAAAACAAAAAAAATAAAACAAAACATAATTTGTCCTATGTTATTTGTCTAGACTCGAGGATCGAGGAATGTGCAATTTGTGTAACTGAGATTAAACACAAAATGACTAGTGTTTAATTCACTCAGTGTTGGCTCTGATACCAACCTGTCACACCCCGATATTTCCACGTATTACCGGTGGGGAGTATCGTGACGTAATTGATATCATTATGGTCAAACAACACAATATTTAGGTTACATCAGTTGGTGATAAGTCTTATATGATAAAATGGTTTTAAACCCATACTAGGTGTTTAATACACGTAAAAAGCCGTTTTAAGCGATTTCCGGGTTAAACAGGAAATCTGAGTTTTCTGATCAGGTTATAAAGTTCAAAATACTTCATTTATTATATAAAATCAGTAGCAATTGGTTTGGTGTCAAAATACTATGTAGAACTCATTTTATAAACAAAAAGGGTATAATCGGTATTTACCGAATCAACGCCATAACCTTAGGTTATGAGCAGGTTAAAAATAATTAAAAATCTTTAAAAATCCCAAAATATTATATTACATCAGTGGGTAAAAGGTTTGGTGTGAAAAATTGGGTTTAGATAGGCTTTATGCTAATTGCGCCGTTTTATGGTCAAAAGGGCATATTGGTCAACATTAGGCATTTAACGGAAACGTGTAAACGAATCGGGAAAACAACGAACCAAACACAGAGGGTTATACCATCATGTAACCTGGTCCTAAGGAAGCTCTAAGGCATTTCCAAATCTATCTAAATCGGGTCAAAACTGAAGTCAAAGCAAAAGTCAAAGTTATGCGACTTTCGGTTCCAAACCGGTTCTAAACGGAAAATTGTCGGGTCGAACATGCTTAGACATGTTCTTACATTTATTACTAAGTTATATTAGTGATAAAATAGGTTACACGTCTTCTACATTGCTAATTACATGTTAATTCGTAATTTAAGTTTCTGTTGACTTTTTATAATGAACTTTGACCCGACAAATGACCTAGTTAGAGAGGGAATCAGAGGGTGCCCTTTTAAGGGTTTAATGCCCATATAATTACCAACTTATAACTACCTTTAATTTGACTAAACATCAGACCATTAATGATTAATCGATAAGTCAAACCTTAATTACGACGGTTTGACTTTTAAGCTAATAACTAAGCAAAACCCAATTAAGGAAGGTCAAGGGTACTTACCAAGGTCTAATGCACGACCAGAGATGCTTAGAGAAGGCTCTTGAGCTCCAGAGATGATCAGAAGATGAGTTGTGGGTGAATGATTAAAGTTGCAACCAATGGGGCTTTATATAGTGCCTTTGATTGCTTGTGATCATGACAAACAATGCTACAACTGATCATGGATCATTCACAAGTGTCCCTAAGGTCTAAAAGCATGTAGGGGTCGCTCATGGAAGTGAAAAATATCTTTTTAAGTCGGTTAAATCGTTATAACAGGCAGCTGTCCGAGTTTCTGCATCTGGGCATGCCTTACGGACCGTAAGGCTGACCTTTACGGGCCGTAAGCCCTTTACAGCAGGAAATTTTTTTTGCCCTTTCAAGCTTCGAACAGGCAACTAGTGTATTACGATTTTGGGCCATGAATTATCAGTATGGGGCCTTTAGATCATGCTTGAATAGTTATCTCCACCCTACCATGTTGTAATATTGTCTTGAACTTTAACGAAAAGCCTTAAACGAAGGTTTGTCGTGCATATCCTCGTAGGATCCCACTCTTGCAAATATGAATCAATCAGTGTTAGCATTAACCGGATTTAGAATGTTTATCAGATGTTTATAATATATATTAGGGCCTTGGGATTCATAATGAGGTCGTTTAGAGGTATAAATTAACATGACGACACTTTTAAATCCCGCCATACATCTTTAACTAGATCCGGGTTTATAACACTTTTGTCGTACCTGACACGTGTCGTTATTTTATTGAACACAAATTTTTGAGATGTTACACATAATTTGCCATAACTATACGAACACGCGTTTTAGCTCAAATTTTCAGTTTTAATCCTCTTTTAGGCATTTTCACAAACACCGTAAGGGCATAATTCTTCACAATTTATATTGAAGTTCAACACTTGTTATTTAGCCAAGATAAATATCAATTTAGGCTAATTCACATCAATTTTCATATTACTCAATCTAAACTTGTTTCATAGAACCCAACTTATACTAAGATAACATCATAATCCTAATGTTCATCGTACTTCTACAAACCCATCTATCACTTTAAATGGTGATTATGGATTTCTCAAGAATTAGGCAAAATTTCAACAAGTAATTGACTAGGGTTTATCCCTAGACACTATTTCATTCAAAACAACTAACATGCAACATCAAATCTTGAATTCCATGGATTCACTCAGAAATTTGGGTGAAGATTTTGCATAGAAATTACATACCTTATGTTCCCTACAACAAGGTGATCACTAATCTATATTCAGATTTCGATTTGAACTTGATTTGAGCCTTCAATTTATGGTTTTTGTGAAAGTTAGGGCTTGGAGGAGAACCCCCTTGTCGCCCCTGCCATTTGATCGACCAGACACACCATTTGGGTGTGTTTGGTGGGTTTTTAATTTGTTTTTATTTAATTAAGTTTCAAATCTAACAATATAAGCCCCTTCACTTTGGTTTGGTTTATAACTTGGGCATTTTTTAGTTCTTTCATGTGTTACTACGAGGCTTATAGCTAACTAGGTTATTTATTTCCTGGTTAGCTTCTTCTCGTTTATTCTGTACTTTATAACTTTATTATAAAGTTTTATAAATTTCGGGGTGTTACAAGTCCACCCCCCTTAAAAAGGGTTTCGTCCCCGAAACCAGAGTACGTACCAAAAAGTATGGGGTAAAGACGTCTCATTTCCTCTTCGGATTCCCATGTGGTATCCGAACTTTTTTTGTGCTCCCATTTGACCTTTACTTGATCAATTTCCTTGTTTCTCAACTTCTTTACCTTGCGATCTAGAATCGCAATCGGCTTTACGACATAATTGAGGCTGTTATCCACTTCGATATCGTCGTAGGGGATATAAGCAGTTTCGTCAGCTAAACATTTTCGGAGACGTGATATGTGGAACGTGCTATGTATCCCACTCAATCTCTCGGTCATTTTGAGACGATATGCTATCTTACCAATCATTTCGAAAATTATAAATAGCTCAATAAACCTTGGGCTTAACATTACTTGACTGTAAATTACTTTGTCGTCTAGACTAATTAGTCACCGTTTTACCTCTTACCTCGACTTTTGGGCGTACTATTTTGCAGTCACTAGCCCTTTGCGTGCTTATAATTTCATATCTAGTCATTCACGCTACAATGTGATTGTATTCTATGTTACTTTTTGTGTCTGTGATCATATCACGTCATGTTTAGTTTTACATCGGCTTTTCATTATTAAGAATCTTTGCTTCGAATGCATCGCCTTACATCATTCGGTGTTAAGACCTATATTCTTTATCATTAACCATTTTCTCATTTCTCTCATAGTATTTATATGTGTTAGAACATCGTTTCTTACATACCAATCAATCATATAAAGATTTGACGACAAGAATTATTCTTCTCCGTTATCATTTTGCGTGGAAAATCGTAACTGGTTCCCACGCTTCTATATTGTCGACCCGTAGGTTCCTTTACTTAGCCCCATAGACCATTTTATTAGATCTTCGCTTTTTTTTAAGGTGAGACCCTATTGTTTGTTTCTTTGTATTTGTGACCCGAGGGTCATTTTGGTCCCGTAGACCTTTATATTGCTTATAACCCGAAAGGGTCTAGCGATCCCATAGATCATCTTCTACTCTTGTCTTTATTTAATTATATATATATATATATATATATATACATATGGCGTCTAGGTACCCCTTTTAGTGTTTAGAATAATTTGTTTTCGCTTTTAAAACTCGTTTGACTTTGACCGTAGTCTAAGGCTACACTCATTTTCTTTCGGATTATCTTTCCGACTCTATGACTTCTTTCGTCATTTTCACGTCGGTTTATCCCACTCATTACGTTATTTGGTTTATGCCCCTACTTTCTTTTAACCCGTTACCCGGGTTCTTTATCTTAGTGTTTTTAACACTTCGGTTTCATTGGTTTGCATTTTCCTTTCCATAATCTTTTACGACCTATCACATAGATTCACTAATATTTCGCACTTTCACTATTCGGTTTGCGCTTACTTGGAATATCAAGTGCTATACTTTATTTCAGCCCGTCCAACATTGGAATAGTTGAACATAACTATCGAAATTTCTGTTTTGCAGAATTTCATCGTCTTTTAGTCATAATTCTTAATTTGAGTCTTTTGACTTTTAATCTGCATCAGCGTCTCTTTTATCAATGTCCCGAAGGTTTATTTCTTAGGCCTTGTTTGGTAAAACCATTGCTATCGTTATATGGCTATTGGGGTTTACCCGTTTTCGTTCTAACGCTTCTAATACATTTATTTTACTAATCTTTTATTCAACCACACTCATCAATGTAGTCATCGTTCTTCCTCATAAGGTTTTTTTTTATTACTGACATGTTACCTGGGTATCTATTCATACCCGAGCTTTTAAATCCAAATCTATTGGTATTTCATTATTTACAGCAACGAATAATACATATTATCCATTTAGTTTCTTTCTCGAGGATATTCCTTTCCAGATCTTAATCCCTTGATTTTTGACCTTAACCCATTGTTATAATAACAAATCAATTCATTTCATGTTATTGTTTCATATCGTTGTATAACTTTTATCCACATCGTTTGTGGACATAAATGATGTTTCTATATGTTTCATTTGGTTTAGCTTAGTCTATAACCATGTCCTTGTCCTCTATTACTATTGCAAACTCCCTGGGTTCGGGCGTTATTACACTTCTCCTTATTATGACGCTTATCTTTCATTACGTTTGAGTGTGCGCGCACCCCTTCCCATGGCAATATTTATCATGATTACTTTTGCCTCGAGTTTTTTACATGATCACTTCTGTTTATGCTTATATACATATATATATATATATATGTATATTTCTTTTACAAAGTTTACTCATCTTACTGTTCATATATGCCCATATACAATTATTATTTGCACTCGTACCGAAATAATCTTTGTGCTATACTTTAATTTACAAGAAACATACCTGAAATGACGTCAGGTTCAGCTTTAGCCTCTGCGGCTGTCATGTGGGAATACCTTGCCTTCTCTTTTGGGGTATCAAGCTTTGATTTCTTTACGGGTCTTGGGTCCACATCCGACTCACTCCCGTCATCTTTTTCTTGTGAGAGACTATCTTTTAATTCAGTTATCATATCCTCTACTGCTAGCAAAATTGTGATTTGTAGTCTCTCGGCGAACTGCGGTAGACTGGCTTCTATTGCCTTTCCGACTTCCTCAGAAATTTTAGCTTCCATCTCTTTAGTTAATTGAGATGCTAATTCGCCCCCGGTTACACCGGACATTTCTTTCATCTGTTCGGTGACTTTCGGCACCGTATCATCATTGCCTTTATTAGTCATCTTGAGTCTGAAATGTTTATGCTAATTATTAAACATTTCCTTTTTATAACATATGCATCATTCGCTTTGGTTTAGCCAAGTTCACCACTTGCTTAAACCATTCATGTTTAGTGCACCTTCCGGGTTTGAGTGTGTTAACACGCTCTTCCCGTACGCATCAAATCAAATTCCTTTTTCTAATATTCTAATAAAATTTACTAAATGACTAATTCTTACCGGATGATTGATCAAGCTTGAACCGAACACTTTGTTGACAACCTTAAGCTCTGATTACCAACTTGTAACACCCGTCCATTTAATTCAACTTGTAACACTCGTCTTATATTTTGAACTTAATTATCATAAAAATATAGTATATGAAAAAGCAAATTTTATAATTATCGAAAACTTAGTTAGTAAACTAACTTATACTTCGTCATAGAGTTTAACATAGTCAAATAACAGAAATAAACCATTCATCATCCAGCAGTGTTTACAAACAACATAGTTTAATAGATTATATTAGTGCGGAAGCGTCCAAAATGTGTGTTCGGTTCTTGAAACATTGTCTTGATCATCATCCACGTACTTGCAATACCTAAAAACTGGAGATTTTGACAAATATTTGTATTAGTATACTAGATAATTTGCATACTTGAACTATGCTCAGAAACGGATTCAAGTAATTAAGATATGCAAAATTGTAACAAATATTTATGGACTCTACCGTAACTTACGGTATCTACCGTAAGTTACGGTAGACGCTGTAAGAACCTAGTCTGCCGTAAGACAGAAGGGAACCACCGTAACCTTTTTGTTCTCCACCGTAAGTTACGGTAGAGACCGTAACTTACGGTAGACTCTGTAACATTGTTGTTTGATCCGTTTATTCGTTTCACCCAAACTTCCATGAACAGGATATCATTTTTAAATGAGAAGATCCCAATCATGGGTTCTTTATTTTCAACACTACGCTCCCATCACCGGTTTGCGTGTTTAGTAAGTCGCTACCCATCACCCGGGCTCAAAATCTACAAGTAAGGTACTACCGTTATCTAATTCCTAGCTTCTCTTAATAACCCCTTTAGTTTACCCTTATGAGGTTCCTCATTTAAGTAACCCAAAATGCTAGTTTCTCGTATTTTAATATATCAATTATTAACATTAACAAAAGACTAAATAATCATATATCGAAGTAATAGCCTCACATTAAATTGATTATTCGACCCGTTTGGCTCATTTATTGAATCCACCATTATAATGACTACCAAACGACTCTTAACCAAATCTTAACCTATTCATTTAAGTAACGAACATGATCGCTACAATCAACGCAACTTCTATTTTACATTGTGTCCATACATAATTTAATAACAAATCACTTAATGTAACGGATCAAGTTACATACTTGCATGATTCATCAACATTGGTTTCTAACCATAATTACCCATTCACGGACTTGTCAACCTTAGCGTATCACATCCGTTCCATGATTTACGCTTTCATAACTCAATTTTTAATGAGTGACGTTTTAGTTACTTCAACACTACAAATTTAACCATTGTTCGACCCGTTTGGTTGTTTAATGGAAACCACCATTTTACAACACACCAAACTTATTCTAACCAATATTTTAATTCGTTTCTTTATCTAGTGAATTACATCACTCTATTTTCATTCCAACGTGACTAAGTACACAATATTATCAACCAACGTATCTAATTAGCTACTTTGACTCGTTTGGTTTGTCGAGCGAACTTCGTCACTTCTATGACATACCAAACTCGCATTTGACACTACTATCTCAATAATATTTCTAAGACTTTTGTTTATGCACAATGTAACGAAACCGAAAGTCACGTACCTTTCAAGCATCCCTTTCAAGCGCGCGTCACCACCGGCTTGTCCACTTGACGCTCCGGTTTCTTTTCCTATAGAGTTCAATCACAACCCGTTTAGAACTCTTTTGTTTACATAATACGCATAATTTGCCATAACTATACAAACACGCGTTTTAGCTCAAATTTTCAGTTTTAATCCTCTTTTAGGCATTTTCACAAACACCTTAAGGGCATAATTCTTCACAATTTATATTGAAGTTCAACACTTGTTATTTAGCCAAGATAAATATCAATTTAGGCTAATTCACATCAATTTTCATATTACTCAATCTAAACTTGTTTCATAGAACCCAATTTATACTAAGATAACATCATAATCCTAATGTTCATCATACTTCTACAAACCCATCTATCACTTTAAATGGTGATTATGGATTTCTCAAGAATTAGGCAAAATTTCAACAAGTAATTGACTAGGGTTTATCCCTAGACACTATTTCATTCAAAACAACTAACATGCAACATCAAATCCTGAATTCCATGGATTAACTCAGAAATTTGGGTGAAGATTTTGCATAGAAATTACATACCTTATGATCCCTACAACAAGGTGATCACTAATCTATATTCAGATTTCGATTTGAACTTGATTTGAGCCTTCAATTTATGGTTTTTGTGAAAGTTAGGGTTTGGAGGAAAACCCCCTTGTCGCCCCTGCCATTTGATCGACCAGACACACCATTTGGGTGTGTTTGGTGGGTTTTTAATTTGTTTTTATTTAATTAAGTTTCAAATCTAACAATATAAGCCCCTCCACTTTGGTTTGGTTTATAACTTGGGCATTTTTTAGTTCTTTCATGTGTTACTACGAGGCTTATAGCTAACTGGGTTATTTATTTCCTGGTTAGCTTGTTCTCGTTTATTCTGTACTTTATACTTTATTATAAAGTTTTATAAATTTCGGGGTGTTACATAGAATCCTAAAGTTTTAGGTATATCTAAAAATAAGTATAAGAAGGCTATCAATCACATAAGAAAAAACATGATGACAATAAACATATTATTATAAAAGCTTTTACATAAAAATTAAAGTCTAAGATAAAAAACTAAAAAAAAATATTGCGAAAAGAGTATAAGAATTCAACAGTAAAATGGTGGAATTTTAAAGACTGAACGGTTATTAACTATTCTTATTGTTAAAGCTTAGATCGTGGGGTATGGTGGGGCGGGGGTTTGGGGCATGGATTGACACGTGGATATGGGGGGCACTCAATACACAAACCCAAGTTGTAGGGGTATGGTGGGCGTGGCTGGGCTGGGCTGGCGTGGCCAAGCCAAATCAAATTTTTTTAATATATATATATATATTTATAACCATTAAAAACTACATAAACATACATAATAATTACAAAAAACATAGTATCAAAATAAAAAACAACCATTCTTCGTCGGTTTCGAACCCAGGAATCGATGAAACATGATCCACCAAATCAGATCGAAGGTTGTGATATATATCACTTGACTTGATCAAAAATTCATTTGACGCTTTATCTTCGTCTGTAACTGTTACGTTACCTGGGTGGGGGTCATCGTCATCATAGTAGGAAACGACCACTCTACCTTCATCCTCCAAAATCATCTTGTGAAGAATGATACATGCGTACATCACGTTTCCAATCTGATCCTTGTCCCATAGTCGACAAGGCATTGCCAATATTCGCCACCTTTTCTTCAAAACACCGAATGCTTGCTCGACGTCTTTACGTGCAGCCATTTGGACCCTGTTAAACTTTAATCTATTTGGATCTATGGTACCGTGTCTTGTGAACGATTTTACGAAAGCCCCCCACTGTGGGTAAATCCCATCAACTATGTAGTACCCATACACATACTCAACCTCGTTTATAAAGAAAGTTCCTTTGGGTCATATACCATTTACCCGATCATTGAAAAGGGGCGAGTGGTTTATGATGGTAATATCATTATGTGAACCTTGCATACCGAAGAACGCATGCCATATCCAAAGATCTTGGGACGCAACTGTTGGGTCTAAATCGTGTAGTCTAATGTTATCAACAAATCAAGTCAACAAAGTCAACGCCAACAAGTTAAAGTCAACGCGCAAGTCGACACGAGAAGATCGAAGAAAGATATGGCGTGTGAACGTTTGAGATATGATAGTTTTATTGCTTTGGATAATTAAATATATTTTGTTTTAGAAAAAATATATTTATTATCTTGTTTAATTAGTCTTCATGTTTATTGCCCCTTTTAGTAAGTTTTAATCTCTAGGGTCCTTAATGTAATTAGCCAAAGTTGTTTAGGTTATATATAGAAAGAGATGATTAGGGTTTTAGGGAACACACATTTTAAGAAAAGATTTGGGGGCTACACTTGTATTATCATTTGCAAATCATTCAAGGGTTTTAAAGTCATATTTTAGAGTGTGTTCATCTTGATTTATTATTCAAAATCAGATTTTTGGCTCGATTTGATCCTACAATTTGGTATCAGAGCTTCAGTCTCAATTTTAGACCCAACAACAACCGCTTCATGTATGATGGCTGGCATCTCGTGAAATCCACTCGTGTGAGCGCCTTGTCATGCGGTTGGACAAAGTTCCCAAGGCCATTTCATACAATCTAAACTACCTAGCATCCCGGGTAGCCCATGATAATCGGCGTGATGTTCCAATATTTGTTGCATGTCACTGAACGAGGGCTTTCTCAAATATCTTTTCCTATAAAGTCCTAAAATACACGAACAAAAGTTGTGAAGACTTTCTCTAGCTACACGTGCAGACATTTTTAAATAGTCATCCATAATGTCCGAACTATTGCCGTACGCTAACTGTCTAAGTGTGGCTGTGACCTTTTGTCACGTACTAAATCTTAATTGCCCGGTTACATCCGGTTTTTGTTGGAAATAAACATACTTCTTCTCAAGATCTCTAGATATCCTTAAAAATAAGTTTCTACTCATACGAAAACGACGCCTAAACATTTTTTAATCATACTTAGGTTCCGCTGATAAGTAATCGCTTACCAACAAATTGTTAGCGGTGTGCCGTTCACGAGCGATGTAACTCCTCCGTTTAGGTTGCGAAGTCTCTTCCTCATCGTCTTCCACGATAGCTTTCACCACCGTCGCGATCGTTTGTAGAAATATTTCCACACCATCGTCAGATGATGATGACGATTCACTTGAACTTGAAGAACTCATGGCAAGATTGTGTTTTATGTGTTTGATATTGTGTGAGAAAAATGTTAAATATGATAAGGTATTTATAAAGGAAAAAAAGTTTTTTTTTTAAATAATGCCCAATGGCTAGTTTTGTCGGCCAATTACATCCCGCCAAGTCAGTCTTGTAGCCCCGCCCCACGCCCGGCTTTAAACTCCCGCCCCTTGGGCCACGCCCAAACCCAAGCCCACCCGGGGTGGTGGCTTGGGCGTTTTCAGCCAACCCATGCCCCAACCCCGCCCCATACCTCACAGTCTTAGTATATAGTAAAAAAAAGGTTATTTCAATTAGTAAGGTTAACTTTAAAGCTAAGTGAAAGTATTATCAACCCCTATTTTGTTTTGTCCCTAGCACTTTCATGTAGCATTTCATGATATTCGTTTTTGTTTCCAAGATTGAAGGGTTTAATGGGATAATCTTATTGACTACGCCTAACCTAAAAACTAAGTAAACAAGCAAAATAATTCTCACTACTATGAATAGCATAATGACATGTCAACTGTTTGAAGCTTGTATCTACTCATAAAAATGTTTAAACTAGTAAGATTACTCACTACGCGCAGAGCCGGCTTTATCCCAAAATTTTTAAGGCTCCTGCTTTGGACTTCCAATCCAAAAAGGCCCCCAAATTTAAAAATACTTATATTTATCTAATGGGCAGAACTCAGAGTGAAACTCAAGCCCAACACATTTGAGGTAAGTTTTTATTAATTGCTTAAATATGAAATTACCCCCCCCCCCCCCCCCCCAAAAAAAAAAAAATACATCAAAGACAATGGAAAAAAGGACTCGTATTTTCACTTTGCTTTAGGCCTTCAAAATGGTTGAGCCGGCCCTGGCTACGCGGTGGGGTTTCGGTCGATATCTATTTTGGTTTAGTACAACAACCGAAAGAAATATGCTCAAAACGTAAATCAACTTGAAGTCTTTTGAAGGTTAAAAGATTGTGAGTGTCAATACTAAAAGTCGAAGGGTAAAAGTATAAAAAAAAAAGACAAAAGCACAAAAGACAAAAAAATAAAATAAAAAAATGAAAACACTATTCACAATCTTTCCTAATTATATTGTAGTTAATTAACGTATGGGTTTCTAATCACTCTTGTATATGTTTAAAAAGTGTTTCACTGATTATGTAAAGATGTGTGCATTTTTCCTACCCCCAGGCGAGAGTTAGGAACGTTCGATGAGTTTATAACAACATGAAATTAGTAATCCACGATCATAACCAGGCCAAAATGTTCGCAAGACGGGTTCTTGACAATGGGTTGATGATCAAACCATCAAATATTTGTTTGTCACCGGTTGTTACTAGATTTTGAATTTGTCAATATGTTATATAGGAGAGCATGTACCGGGTCTTGGGGTGGTGTATCAAATTGTCAGAACGGCATGTTAGAGTTATTGAACCCGAACAAGGCCCATATATTTATTTATGTAAAAAAGAAGTGGAAATGGATTTTATCATCCTAAACTAAGCAAAATTGGCCAATGCCACTCTCAACTTTCATTTTGACTCCCACCACCCTCTACCTAACATTTAGGTGGCAGTGTCACCCCTTCGTTAAATAATCACTAACTCGGTTAGGTTTTTAATCCTACATGGCAAGGGACTTGTGAGGTGGACAGCCTACGTGGACTCACCCTTTATCATCTCTGTAAACATAATAAAAACTCTAATTCAACATAAACACATATTCTCCAAATTGCAGAGCAAAATCAATCGGAACTCCTAACCCCCTAGTCGTTCTTGCCCTAATTCCTCCCCAAGTCGTCGAATTCATTACCTGTGCCCCTGGAAACTTTGATTCAAGATGTCCTCATCTTCTACCTCTGGTGTAATTCGAAAACCTAAACTCTTCAAATCAGGTATAAATAGTGAGGGGAATATAGGTTTACCATCTTAGTGTCGTACTCAATGGCTTGTTCGGTGTGAAAGGTTCCTTTTTGCCTGTGATTCCTTGACAGATGACGCATGTGTTCTTGTCGACGAAGACGGCCGATGGCGGAGGAGTTGTGGCGAACGAACGTGACTGAGAGATCGGATTCGAAGACGATGATGATACAGAGGATGTACGAGATGTGAGTTTTGAAGAGAGATTGGCAATGAATCTGGTTGCTTGACGAGACATCTTGGCTGCAGCTTTGAATCTCTGTTTGGCGAAGACCTTATGGGAAGAGACAGACGACAATTATTTGCTGCAAAAAGGCCAAGGGAACTATTGTGAAGTCGGGTCGGGTCGATGTTTGAATGTATTGTGATTCAACCCATGATTTGTAATTTGCTCTAACCTTCTAATAAAAGTGATATTTATCTAAAAAAAAAATTGTGATTTATACAGGGTGAGTCCACATAGGTTGTCCACTTCACAAGTCCCTTGCCACGTAGGATTAAAAACCTAACTGAGTTAGTGATTATTTAACGAAGGGGTGACACTGCCACCTAAATGTTAAGTAGAGGGTGGTGGGAGCCAAAATGAAAGTTGAGAGTGACATTGGCCAATTTTGCTTAGTTTAGAGTAATAAAATCCATTTCCCCAAAAAAGAATTAATCATAATGCTAACCCGGGCATACCTAAAACCATGTAACTTGAAAACGGCTTGTGTAACCAATATATCTAAATGTGTTAAATAAGTTGGTAGATTGTAACCAAGTTATAAACGCATCATGAATAACTCAACGAGTTATAATCAAATTGTAAATGGGGTGGGTGTTTGGTAAATAGATTAGCCTTTTGAACTATTCAAATTAAATTTTTTTTAACGGGTTAACGTACGGTTTGTTCTATCTAATTTAATTCTACTAAATACATATGACCTCATGAGAAAAATGAGACCAACTCATGCCATATCTAATTGTTAAAAAGCATAGAGCAGCCGCCAGCCGGTTGACCATAATCCTTTGATGGGTAGTGGATAGTAATGTGGATAAGATCAAAGACTCAAAGATGGTGAAAAACAAACAAAAAGAGGAGTATAAATTAAACCAACATAACTATTCATCCATATGATTTAATTTCATGCACCTAGTATTACGGTTCATTAAATTAAAATAACATAAAAATCCAAACATTAGTTTGATGAATAACGCTGGTGATGACCGGACCAATAGTATAAGTAACTCAGTCTTGAGCCTAGGGTCTCCATTTAAAAGAAAATTTATATACTAACTATTAATACTAGTGCAAATGTATTGTTTAGATTTGTTTGATTTTTTATATAAGCAAACCACTATGTGATTGTGTTAGATTTTTGCTTGGATCCAAATACGGATAAAGGAGTACCGTTTATGATAATCAAAAAAGGAAAAAGTACTCCAAAATTTCATTTTGCTTTAGGCCTCCAAAAGCCTCTAAAAAGGTTGGAATGGCCTAATGCTGGTAAACAAAATGCGCATCGGATATTAGGGTAGCCGGGACACTCGCGGGTAACCATGTTCCGGGTCCGAACAAGTGCCGGAACGCACCGCCATCCCCAAGGGTAGGCAAGATGGGTTTGGCTAGCCAGGACGGGTACTCGTACGACAATGTTGTAGTTCGAGGTGGGTGTTAACCTTGAGATTTTTTGGTTGCTTTTGATTGGTTGGGGGCATTTGATTTTATTAATATTAAAAAAATAATTTATGGCATGGGTAGACGTCGCCAGTGTTTTTTGGGTAATGGCCATGGCGGCATTTGGTTGGTTGGGCAATGGTACTACCCTTGAGTGTCTTTTCTTCCCTTAATTATGGTGAGAATTATTGGATTATATTCATGTGTAGGTGAATATGAAAGAACCATATTTACGTGTAGGTAATTATGGAGGGTCTAAGTTGATATGTTGGTTAAACTTAGTGACATAGTTTGAACGAAAACTCAGTGAGGGATAGATTCTCAAAATCTAAATCAGTGGGCACTGAACTTTTAAAAATCCAATATTTTACACTAAAAAATTGGTAAAATTAAAACTATGAGCGAAAAATTGATTCCTAATTAAACTTAGATTAGTTTCCTAATTAGGGGGTGTTTGGTGTTGCGTTTTCAAAAAAAACATGTAGGTATATGTTTCTCCAAAACTGCGTTTTGGAGGCAGATAATCATTTTTTCATCCAAACACTTTTTAGATTACTTATGTTTTACAAACGCAATAATCAAATAATCACTTCAAAACGTAATCCCAAACACCCTCTTACATTAGGAGTGTAACTTGACTAGTAAGTTAGAATTAATCTATGTTAGGGTCTAACATTGTAATCAATTTTTTAAAAAGTTATCTTGATAATATATGTTTGGGAGTTAGCAAATTATTGTTTTCATTTCTTTGTTATCGATTTCTATCTTGAAATTATTATCTATATATATACCTTATTAAGAGAACTTGGTTTTTTACCCATTTCGTAATTTTGCTATAGGTTCAAATCTTAAAGCACCATGTACAAATGAAGCAAGCCATTTTAGAGGGGGAAAACTTGGACATTGTCCAAAGTTTTAAGACACTTTGAGGGCAATCTAGATATTTCATCCATGAAATTCATGCCCACTTATGTCTTCCATTAATTGAATTAAATTAAGGAATTAAATAAAAGTTTTATAATAATTAAAAGAATTAACTGATTAAATTAAAGGTTAGACATGAAACCTTTGGGATTTTCATGATTTAATAGTATGAATAAATATAATAAATAGATTTATATGGACTATATCTATTATCTATAATCTATACTACCTTATAAGCCAATCAACCGTCATCAGTCATTTATGAGTTAGTCTTAAAGCCACTATCATTTCTTATTATGGTGTTAATGTAACACCTCGCAATTTCATGACCAATATAATTTCGACACGTGTCATAAGCTCTAAACGTGTAACAGATTACTTATGGGGGACTAAAGTTGACAAACGAAGAATGTACGTGTATAAAAGGATTCAAAGTGTCAACAATGGATAAATATACCTTTCAATAACCCTACACGATATTTATACCCTTACACGAATGAATTATGAATCATACGAAGCCAATTGTGAAAGAAAGTGAGAGATTTCAAACTACAGGGGTTAAATGTGTCAACATGTTTAATGTATACCTCTGAGTGACCTTTTAGCAAACCCGAAGCTTTGTAACGATTAATTATGCTCACTAGAATACGTGATAAAAATTTCACAAGGTTTCGATAACGTATGAGAAAGTTATGCTAACATTCGTATATGAGGGGTTAAAAGCGTCAACGTTGAAATTTGAGGCTTTTCGGGTGATCATAAAACTAACCAAGGACTTAACAAAGTTTGGTTATGTCTTGGAGCCCTTAAAAGTCAATTTGGGAGGTTAAAAGTGCAAAATAAAAGGTTAAAACCACTTTAAAAAGGACCAGGGACCTGAAGTGCAAATCCTGGAAACTTATAACCTGAGTATGGGCCTCATACCGGCCGCGTAAGACCACACAGGTCTTTTACACGGGCCGCCTCAACTTGCCAGCGACAGAAAGATTGCACAGGTGTCTGTTTCAGCATGTTAACCGACCTTTATGCATGGTTTTCGAATTCCAGAGGCAGGGACAGTAGTTTTACATGCATAGGGACACTTGGGGGGGTGATCTAACATCAGTTGTAGACTTGCTTGGCATCATCTTGATCAATTAAACCCACTATATAAGAAGACCCTTGTTGCAACATTTGAGCACTTCACTTGAAAACTTTCAAACACTTGTTCTGGAGATTCCTGGAGCTCAAGACCACTTCCCAAGGACCATTAGTCGTGCATAGGACTTCAGTAAGTGTCCTTAACCTTCCTTAATTCAGTTTTGATTAGTTTAAAGGCCCAAAGTCAAACCGTCGTAATTGAGGTTTGACTTAGTCATTAATCACAAATTGTCCAGTCAATTCTCGAATTGAAAATAGCTTTGAGTTGGTAATTATGTGGGTAATAAACCCTTAAAAGGGCACCCTCTGATTCCCACTCTAACTAGGTCAATTGTCGGGTCAAAGTTAATTATAAAAGGTCAACAGAAAGCAAATTTTCGCATAAACACATAATTAACAATGTGGAAGCCATGCAACCTGTTTTATCACTCATATAACTTGGTAATTAATGTAAGAACATGTCTAAACATGTTCAACCCGACAATTTTCAGTTTAAGCTCGGTTCGGAACCGAAAGTCGCAAAAGTAGACTTTTGCTTTGACTTTCAGTTCTGACCAAATGTAGCATATTTTAGGAATGCCTTAGAGCTTTATTAGGACCAGGTTACATGTTAGTATAACCCTCTGTGATTATACAACTTGGTTCATTAGTTATCTGATTCATATGCATGTTTCCGTTATATGCCTAAATGTTGACCAATATACCCTTTTGACCTTAAAACAAGAATTTTGAAAATGTGAGAGGACAATAATCTTTATTACTGATTTATAAACATGTCCCTAAATTTTCACATCAGTTAGAGGTCTAGATTAAGAGTTATGCTCAATAGCATAATTAGAAAGTTTTTTATTAATTAAACGGCGTAATTAGCATGAAGCCTATCTAAACCCAATTTTTTATACCAAACTTTTTACCTACTGATGTAAAATAATATTTTGGGATTTTTGAATATTTTTATTTATTTTTAGGCTGAGCATAACATAGGGATATAGCTTTGATTCGGTAATTGTCGGTTTTGCCCTTTTGGCCTATAAAATGGGTTTTACACAATATTTTGATACCAAACCTTTTGCTACTGATTTTATATAATGAATAAAAAATTTTGAGTCTTCTGGAATGATAAAAATATCAGCTTTTCTTTAAAAACCCGGAAATCGCTTAAAACCGTCTTTTTACGCGTTTAAAACGCATAGTATGTATTAAAACCATTTTTCTCGTATAAGACTTAATACCTACTGATGTTTTAAGCAAATTTTTATATTTTAACAGTAAGCAAAAGTTTTAAACTCAGATTTCAAATTTTGACCTTTAAAGCTTATGTGAAATTACCAAAATGCCCCTACGGTGCATAGTTTGGTTATAAAAGGTAAATTTCACATATATGTCATACCCTACTGTTTTGACCTATAAAAATAAGTATTTTTACTGAATATATCAGACCTGAAACCCAGATTTATATTTAAACTCCTTTATAAGCTTTAAAATGACCAAAATACCCCTTCGGGGCATAATTTGAGTTTAAATCCATTTTGGGCATAATGGAAGGTATCTTACTGATATCACAACATATTTAAGGCATATTAACTTAGGAAACCTGTTCATGACTCATTTGGTTACCCGTAACGCATTATTCGCGTTCGGTGCGGTTTATGTAACTAGTGTGCATAAATTAGCCGAAACGGGTCAAACCTTATCGTTTTTATCTCAAAATTCAGAACGTGGTTAGTTTACCCATATTATACAAGTATACAAACTTGTCGGGTCTAAACCACACTCTAATCCGGTCATCGCTTAATCGTGCGTTTTGAACCGTATATCTTCCTTTAAAACCAACCGGTCTAAGTGTAGACTTAATTAAGACCCGTTAGGAATCTAATAGGTTATTAAAACCTTCGTTCCAGATTAGGAGACCAGTAAAAGATACGTGCACTCGCTGATTGTGATATATACTTGCTCAGGTAAATATTTTTAACTTATTTTCCCTATACGGGCTTGGGATACGGTATTATAATAATACCGCTTGGTCGGGTATGTAGTTGTTTAAATCGGATTGTGATTAATATATTTACATAACCCGTTTTAATCTGTTTTATTTGGTATATGGCCCTTGGGGGGTTAATGACCATGTCCCGGATATCCTTGGCATCATTCATTGAAATGGCCACGACTTAAGCACGGGGTGTAGGCATACACCTGACAGTTGCATATGTAAAAACTGGTAACCCACTTTAAGGAATTAACCTTGTGGGCATTATGCCTGTGGCGTGTCAGTTAATCTTGTCCGGCTCTTCTAACCGGCCCTGACGGACGACAAATAAGTAAAACTGTATACAAGATTATTTTTAAATAATTGTCCCAAGTTATAAAAGATATTTTGTGCCTTGTGCATTCAAATCAATTTTTATAAACTCTTTTCAAAATGAGTCGGTTAATTGTATTTACCAGTGTAAACTGACGTATTTTCCAAAAAGGCTAAGTGCAGGTACTAAACGGAATAGGCTGACTACTCCAAGCATCAATAAAGAGTCTTGCAAGCTTAGATGTTATTAAATCTGTTGAACAATAATCTTTGAACTTTGATCCGCCTGTGGATCCTTACAAATGTTTTGTAATACACTTGATATTACTTTTTATTCGGTTTGTAATGTGATTCATCTTTTGTTTCCGTTGTGCATTAAATTGTGTTGTTTGACTATGATGATATCAACTACGTCACGATACTCCCCACCGGGCCCACCGGTAATACGTGGAAATATCGGGGTGTGACAGTTAATAACCCCAACCTGTAACTGATGACTTATAAAATCATTTGAACCTTCAGATGTATATTTATATATTCCATATACGACCACATGAGTCCCAATATCAAGCTATGTACGCTCTTTCAAACCTTCACATATACATGTTAATTAACCCCCGCGCTACTGCCGTGACCCTTATCTGATTCATCCGTCACCAGCTCGGTAGAAAACTGAAGTAAGTTTCTTATTCTTAAGAACTCGTGTTGCTTCAATCCTATATAAACACTAAAACAAACCACTTTTTATGTTGGTCGATCACCAGTAAGTAATGGAGATCATGAACGTTCCAATGTATACAAAAGAAAGTTCATCAATTTGGGGTTGGTCACTAAGATGTATAATTATTTGGAAGTACTAACTTTTATTCCACATCTATTAATTATAAATTTATTTTATGATGCTATCAACATTGACTAGATATTTTACTACAAATTTTTGGCTTATTTCTCTACCCTCTTTTTTTAGGGGCAGAACCGGAAATAAAAGCCGCTCCACCCAACAGTGATTTAAATGTTGTTCATGGCATCGGTTTTAGTACCTTCATATGTTCTGTCATTAGATGAAATTGAATTGATAGTAAGAAGTAAATGTAACGCCTTCGTTTTGTATTAATCCAGTTATGTTTTTTCTTTGTTTGTTTAAGATAGTACATATGATATGTGATGACAGATATTAGAGCCTTATCATTTGTTGGTTTAAACAATACAAGTATTATAAAAAGGTGGGATTAATGTGTTTTTTGGCAAATAAAAATGTATTATTAAAATGTAAGATATATAGTTAGACTATTATTTTTACGATAACATGTATTATTATTTGGACTATATGAGTACAATTTGTAAATTCTTTCACTTTTTAATCGTGTTTGCATTACATTCTCATCATCTTGAGATTGAATTTGTTTTGTTGGATTTATAATGCCAGTTAATTTGTTTCTCTAATTTTCATTCTAAAAATCACGATAATAGCTTCACAGAGGGCTTGAAAAAGTGGGCAGGCAGTCACTCACCTCGGACACATGGCTGGTGAGCATTTAGAAACTAAATATGTTTTGATTTATCATCAAACAATTAACTAATAGAAATCAGAAACTATACATGCTAGCTAAACTTTTCATTCATTAATTTTTACAAGTTAGCGAATTTTTACTAAACGCCAAAACCAAAAATAAACTAGACTTTAAAAATGAACTTTTAGAGATTATAATAATTTGTTGTCATTATTTGTAAATAATTATGAAATTTAACGTTATGAAAAATAAATATTACAACTATCATTAATATGGAAGTAAATTTTAGAAACCCGTTCTTCAAGTTTTGTAAATTTTTGCCACCATCAGACCTAGAGTTAAACCAAAATCAAGTATTTTTTTGGTAACGTACGCGATAGCGATTGACGTGGTAACATACACTATAGCGATTGACGTTACGGTTGCGGTATTGTGTGCACGAACCCAGCTACTTATGAGAGAACATCGTTGCCAGTATTTTGGGCTAATAGAAACGGTATCAGTATTCACCTTTATGATTTTCGGCAGGTCAAAGCAGATAACGACCAAACTCTTGCCACGTTGCGTGTGAAAGAAAACGACAACACTCCTGTCGCAAAGCGTGGGGAGAAACTAATACCTTTAATATATAAAATTACATTTAGTGACTGAATTCATTTAGTAGAGATTTAGAATCTTACGATGAAAATGGATGTGTAAATTTTAAGTTCTTTTATCTTTTTTGGAAGTCATTGCTGAGGCACACAATTGAAATTATGTGAAACTTACATAAATTCATGTATGGTGGCTCGTAATAGACGTTATAATTGAATATAATATTAGTTCAGACACCTGTCGCAATGCGTGGGCATTCCCACTATAATTTCATAATACCTTCTGAGTTTTGTATTTTAAATATTTTAAGGTCGATAATAAAAACTCGTGAATATTCGTATTTATTGTTTTAATGTGATACAAAAACCAACTTTGTAGTTGTATAACCGTCTTCCTATCTCGTTCTTATTATAGCTTTAAGACATTATATATGTTTAAGTGTTTATACGGTTCTTATAATTACATAGTTAAACTTGACTTTGTAATCAACACGCCCTACACATACCTTCAACTTTGAAGTAGGCTGTCCAAATCGCTCGGAAAATGCTTGTGCAATTTTCCGCTGGGTTCGGTTTGTAAATGCGCCAAATATGAGCAAAGGTCCGCTCGGTTCGGTCCGACTCTAATTAATTTTTATTACTTTATCATATATGTACATATAGGGGAAAATTCATTTGAGAAGAAAATTTAATTGAGAATAAAAAGAACAAACGGTACAATGGTAAAATATTAAATAGTTTTTCACTTATCTCATTTATTATCATCTTTGACTAAATAATTAGTCATAAAAACTACTTGTGCCTACACACATGAAAAGTTATCCTACACATTTTGAAATTTATCCTACACATGTTGAAATTTATCCTACAAAACTCGTAATTTATCCTGTACACCTCGTAATTTATCCTACACTCTAAATTATTTTATATTATTTTTGAAAAAATATATATTTTGAAGATAAGTTACAAATTTTAATATAGTTAGCTATTAAAGAGGAAGACTACAAATTAACGATCTGTGTAGGTTTACCAATGTACCTTATAGTAACATTAAATACTTATATTAACGAATAAATTTCAAAAATTATCCTTTATGTATGTCACTTATTGCAAACTATGTCATTTATCTTCAATAATTATAGAAAATGTACGCGATGTTTGCAAACCCTTGCAAGTTATGTCCTTTAGCCCTAACTCAGTTAATTTTTTTGTGATTAAATATGACCAAATGGAACCCACATGAAGGTATTTTGGTCATTTTACTCTCATGTGGGGTCCATTTGGTCAGATTTACCACAAAAATACCCTCATGTGGGGTCCATTTTGTCAGATTTAACCACAAAAATTAACTGAGTTAGCGGTAAAGGACATAACTTGCAAGGGTTTGCAAACATCGAGTATGTTTTCTGTAATTATTGAAGACAAAGGACACAGTTTGCAATAAGTAACATACATAAAGGACGATTTTTGTAATTTACTCTATATTAAATGAAGTAAAATGAAACATTATTATTGGTTGAAATTTCTTCTTTTTTCTTCTTACACAAAAATCATCTCATTTGAACTCACCACTGTACATATATACACACAAATTACAATTATATTTATAGTATACATACCACGCTATTGAGTTTAGCCAATATATGCAAAAATACAATTATATTTATACTTACTAGCCCAATCAACTCAATAAAATATCTAACACTACGTTTAATAGTAAAACCCTAAGTCGTGAAGCGACAGTCTTGACTTCTTTCTCTCATTAGTCATTTGTCGTTAATCGTCTCCCGCTGTCATCCTACGCCATAATGTGACAATTGTTCTATGTAGTATGCTCATCGCCTCACTAGACTCAACCTGAGCCTCATCCTCGGGCAGTTGGACCTCGGTCGTTGTCAGACAACAGAAACATCGAAGGAAACATCCCAAATTTATGGTTGTCAAAATCACTCATCGCTCGCTCGACGCTTGCTTGGAAAAGTGTGCGCTCGAAAATTGCTCGCTCGGTTGTAAACAAGTTGATTGGCTTGGTTTGGTTTGTAAATGAGCCAAGCACGAGCAAATGTCCACTTGGCATTAGGGGTGTTCAAAAAAATCCGAATCCGAAACCGAATCCGAAATATCCGAAAATCGGATAATCCGAAAATTCGGATTCGGATAGTGATTTTGAGAATTTTCGGATAATCGGATTATCCGAAAATATCCGAAAATTTAATTTTTATTTTTTTTGGATATCCGAATATCCGAAAATATCCGAAGTATCCGAAAAATATCCTAAGTATCCGAAAAATATCCGAAATATCCGAAAAAATATCCAAAATATCCGAAAAATATCCGAAATGTCCGAAAAATATCCGAAATTTATATTCGGATATCTGAAACTATCCGAAAAATCTGGTTTCAAATATTAAAAAATAATAAAAAAAAAATTAAAAAAAAAATTGGATATTCGGATATCCGAACCCGAATCCGAAATTTCGGATTCAGGTTCGGATGTCAATATTTCACTATCCGAAATTTCGGATATCTGATTTTCGGATATCGGAAAACCGGATTATCCGATCTTGAACACCCCTACTCGGCATGTTATAAAGCATAACATAATTACACTCTATAATTCTTCAATATTTTCTTAATTTCTACATTAACTGAGAATTTACTTTGAAGACAATCTTATTGCATAACAAAACTGCAATCTATCAATGTTATCTTAATTTATACATTAACTGAGAATCTTCAACATATTAACTATTTAATAGAATAACTATAAAGAATAAAGTACACGAATGGTTCTTATGGTTTACCAAAATTTTGGATTTGGTCTCTATCTTTCAAAAGTATACGGATGGTTCATGTGGTTTACAGTTTGTAACACATTTAGTCCCTACCTCTTTTCAAAAGTACATGGGTGGTCCCTATGGTTTGCACTTTGTAACACATTTAGTCCCAAACTTGGACATGCTAAAGACTAAATTCGTTAAAAAGTGCAAACCACATGATCCATCCGTATACTTTTAGAAAGCTAGGGACCAAATCCGAAATTTTAGTAACCATCCATGTACTTTACTCGAATATAAATAACATTTTACATTTTTCTGTAATTATCTAACATTATTTTTTTAGCGGCCAACAGAATCAATCCCGAGCACTTTCGGGGTACCCACTGGACCAAACGGAGTACTTCGAGTGTAACCCAAGTCCACCACCAATTCCGGGGAAAACCTGGTAACCCGCCCACCCGTAGGCACGACGGTAAAATTACCATTAAAACTCGTTCGCCTCAAGGATCAAACCCAGATTTCTCTGAGTCTGCTATCATTGCCCACCGGTAACATGCAAATCTAACATTATTATTGCATTGGAAATTTTTTGTAAGTGAATAATCTTCCTATACTAATAAACGAAAATCTTTTTTGGACATGTGTCACTCTCTGGTGCTTTCTCACCTTATTTTTCTATTTATCTCCCATATTAAATAATAATAATTTTAAACAAAATACTAGATAAGAATAAATATTTAGATAAGGATAAACGTTTGTTTTTATTATGATCATATTAAATAATAATAAGTAAATAATACATCAAAGTTCATTTTTAGAAGATAAATCTTGACGGATGTATGTGTTAACACATGACATTATATTTTATTAAACAGGTGTAATATATGAGTTTTTTAAAGATATATCTTTTTTATTATTTATTATATACAATTACATTTATGCAAAATAAAAAAAAGTTAAATGTTATAATAAGTAAATAGTACATCAATGTTCATTTTTAAAAGATAAATCTTGATGACTATTTATCTTAACATATGACATTATATTTTAATCAACGCGTGCAATATACGAGTTTTTTTTAAAGTTACATATTTTTATTATTTATTATATAAAATTACATTTATGCAACCCGTGTAATACACGGGATCTCCTAGTAATTAATATATGAAATCAAAGCATGAAAAGATGTGACACAAAAACAAGTGTAAATTAGCAAAAGCGTGCCTTCACGGTTCTTCTTGTGTTGTTTCATTTGCATGTTTACGTCTTTTTCCCCAATTTTAATCCCAAAAACACCATCAATCTTTTGGTATCTACCTCCAATTCATCATGAACGACCTCTTATCTGTAAGTTTCTTAACCATAATTCAACTTTTTCTATTCTAGATTCTCTTTTATGATCATTCATATGTGCATTGTTTACAGCTCTGATGTTTCTTGATTTCAATTTTTTACGTAAATGTTTCGAATCAATCTCTGTTAGATAGTGTGTGTTAGCATTACTGTAGATTTGTAATTACGTATTGAATGCATGTATGTATGCATATATGTTGTATATAGAGATATTGAATTTATGTTTGAAAGGAGCCAGAACATGAATCTAGGGTCTAAGGCAAGGCTGGAAAACTCGCTGGTTGCTAGTCGGCCGGTGAGGTGGGGACGAGCGACTAGGGATTAATCGGATCGGGTTTTTTTATATGTAATTTTCAGTTTTATCTATACATATACACATTTTTATAGGTAAATATTTTAAGTAGAGAGGTTTTAACTCTTCCTCAACTCATTTTTTTAAGTATACAAGATTAATTGTTGGAATTCACATGGTTTGGTTAGAAACTGGCTAATTTACGCGTTTTGGACGGAATATACAGGTTTTTTGCCGGAATCTAGCCGAAATCGCCGATTTTTTGCCGGCCGACTAGGCCTGACTAGCGATTAATGGACCGATTAACGAAAAATTACTCAGTTTGGCCGACTAGCGATTAAGTGCTGACTAGTCGCGATTTTTACAACACTGGTCTAAGGTTTTGATTAATGCAGTTAATAATTGGGATAGTTACTCATGTTAAGTGGTTGGAGTCTAGATCATGTAGGTTTTGTAGTTTAAAAGAGTCTGGATATTTGTAGTATTACGGTAGTACTTTTGAAGTCTCGATCGGATAATTGAAAGAGAAACAAGAACGAGCATGTGATATTTGTAGTGAAAATGTGTACAAAATACCAGGGTGAGCAAATTAACCATCAAAACCGATAACTGAACCATAACTGACATAACCGAACCGATTTTAACCGATAACCAACATAACTGATGGTTATGGTTATGAAGCTTTGGTTATCCGACCAATAGGTTATGGTTACAGTTATGAAGCTTTGGTTAACCGAGATAACCGAAACCGAACCGAACTTGTAATGTTAAGTCTATAATTTGATATAATGGATTTATGTTTTACAAGAACCATGTAGAAGTTTTTTACTAAGATAAATGTATCTTAGTAACAAAATGATATGGATGTAGATGCCTTTGTATGGTTAAAGCTTGAACCAACGTTCGTGAAATAGTATGTCAGTTGGCGGCTAAAACGATTGACAGATATTCGGTTACCATCTGAAACAACTTCTGTCAGTAGGAAATCCTTTAACATGAACTCCCTTAACAGTAACTCAGATACCGCTGCTGTTGATAGTAGCTACCACTGATATCACTCAATGGCGGATTTTAACTTGCCCCCCCCCCCCCCCCTGTTTTTTCGCTTCGTAGTGTATATTTTACCGAAAATTTTATACGATCCGGTATGGTTGCTGTATTGAAATGCCTTTGGAAATATAAATTTGTTTTGTCTTCAAAGAAGTGAATGCTGGCTGAACTATTAAGATCAGAATCTAGCAGCCTGCGGAATAATATCTTATCTTGTTTATTTGCTTACTTGTTCTATGTATATACCGTTTGCAGGCATTTAATAGCCCTCAAAGAAGCAATCATGGCGGTGGAGGTATCGAAACAGGAAAGCGATCCGCAGAGATAGAGTTGGACGAGTTTTTTAAAAAGGTAATTTTTCGCTTATGTTCTAACTTGATATTCTTAGCATTAGCATTAGCATAACTCACAAAGCGTATCGCCTTCTTCCCTTAAATTAGGTTCAACTCATCGAGAACGAATTCAAGAAACTTTATACACTTCTGAAAAAACTACAGGTTTCTCCTCATTCTATTATTCACACGCAAATCGTTTTTACGGGATATAATTGATTTCCAACAGACAAAATATAAACGCAGGATTCTCACGAAGAATCAAAATCCGTAACCAAGGCTGCTGCCATGAAAGGTAACATATTACAAATGCTCATACAGATTTTTATGATAATGCATACCAAGATTTTGAGGAAACTTGTTTTAGAAAACTTAAGATTATATATTTGTTGATGTATAGCGATAAAAAAACGAATGGAAAACGATGTGGATGAAGTTGGAAGGATAGCACGTATTATCAAAGCGAAAATCGAGGAACTTGACAAGGAGGTTTGTTGATGAATAGTTTTTCGTGAATTCAATCGTAATATCTTGAGTTTTTTTACTCATAAATTCTGTTTTCTTTTAATTCAAGAACTTGACGAATAGACAAAAACCGGGATGTGGACAAGGAACCGGTGTAGACAGATCAAGAACCGCAACTACTCTGTAATATATGCCATACTTGTATTCTAAAGTATTGGAATGAAACAATTATCATTGTGTAAAAAAAAAAAAAAAAAAAAAACCTTAATGTTTTTCGTTATTGACACTGTTCGTCGTTGGCAGTGCCTTGAAAAAGAAATTTAAAGATAAGGTGACAGAATTTCAGGTAGTTCAGATGTGTATACATTTCTTTAACTTATGCTTTTCGATATACCACATAAATTTCTTATATTCATAGCTATAATAAACGTTTTTCAGACACTTAGAGAAAATATACATCAAGAACATCGCGCAGTTGTTGAAAGACGCGTCTTTACAGGTATTAAACTTACCTTAACGGCTTAACAGAACCAATGCTTGCATAACGTTGTATTTTATCCGTAAAACGTTACATTTATTTATGTTTAATTATTGTCAGTAACGGGAACTAGAGCAGATGAAGAGGTAAGGTATCTTTCATTTCTCAAATTTATCATGAAAAACAGCATTCGGGGCTGCTGGGGCCCGCTCATATGAGCTGATTATCCCTTATTCTTCACTAGACAATTGATCGACTAATAGAGACGGGTGATAGCGAACAAATTTTTCAAAAAGCAATCCAGGAACAGGGGCGAGGCCAGGTTATTTCGTAGTTTTTTTTTTTTTCGGTTTCTTTCAACATTTTTTCTATAACCATGGTTAGTTTTTTGTGTGTTGTGACTATGTGTTATGTAAGATTAAGCTTCATGGCGTTAAGTGCAGGTGGTTGATACACTTGCCGAGATTCAAGAACGCCATGATGCGGTAATAGAGGTAGAAAGGAAGCTTCTTGATCTGCAACAGGTATGACTATATTTGTGTACAAACAAGTTGACCCATTTAGTTGACCGTTAAATGGGTCAACTTATGTTACTTGGGTAATTCTTTATTTTTATTTTTTTCATGATACTCCTGAAGATATTTCAAGATTTGGCTATATTAGTGGATGCTCAAGGGGAAATGCTAGACAATATAGAAACACATGTAAGTTCAAACGAATAAACCATGAAACTACACATAATCATATCAAAGAAAACTGTGTTTTCGGTTTGTTTTAATGTGGTGTATGATTTGTGACTGAGATATATAGGTGTCAAGTGCGGTTGATCATGTGCAAAGTGCGAACAAAGCCCTTCAAAAGACAAAGAAGCTACAGAAAAACACGAGGAAATGGATTTGTGTTTCGATTATGGTTTTGCTCATCGTTATCTCAGTTGTTCTTGTCGTTGTAGTCAAACCGTGGCAGAGTACCAAAGGTGCTTGAATAGGCACGGTTCTAGCTTAGCTTTGCAAAACATTATATAACCGATTACTTGTACAAAATGAGACCATTTTTATGACCTTGTATGTCTTGAAGTGCTTCTTCATATGAATGTATGATCAGAAATCATTGTCATTTTGGCATGTTTTTATAAATTTGTATCAAGAATTTAAGTTATTTATTTTAAGAAAAGTTCTCGTCCATGTGTTAAGTGGTCAAAGAAATTAAAGGCTATTAAAGAACGAGACAACTTTGACTTTTAAGGTCATACAATTGAAACTTATAAGGGTTTTGTTACAGATTTCATATATGTTTGTTAAGTTTAGTGTAATTAAATCAAACCTTGTTAGAAAATATTTATATATGACTATCAAGATCAAGAATATCACACCTAAATATTCCCAACAAACTAGCGTCTACAAACTCGAATCCACTAGAAATCAAAACAGACCCAAATCCACTAGAAATCAATAGAGTATTAGAGTAGTTTTGCATCCACCACTTGTGGCCTAGTGGTAGGGAGGCTTGTGTGAGTGGGGGCCTAGTGGTAGGGGGGATTGGGTTTTCCAATGGAGACCCAAGTTCAATCCATATTTGTGTCACTTTGGTGGATTAGGCAATGATGGTTGCAGAGGTGTCAGGTTCTATCCTTTGCCCACCCGGGTTTTCATCCCACCGTTACGCCAGAGAGTGTTTAACTCTTGTGGTGGCACAACGTCTGTCAAGTGGCAGTCAACGGTATGGTTTCCCAGAGAAACGCCCAAGCTAAATTCTGAAGTCAGCGTGAACCCGATTAAGACAGCATAGCCTGGTCAGAGTGGGGCAATGGGGCTCTCCAATTTGAGAAGTACGGTGATCTAACACAAGAAAGTTGTCGTTCCAAAAAATTAGAGTACTTTTAGTTTAGATTAATGGATAAGTTGGTAGTAGTAGGGAAAGAGGTAAGAGAGGACGATGACAAACCTATTGGTGTTGTGACCAACAACACTCCCTCAACCTTCTTATGTAACACTGTTTACGTTTTTGTGCATTTTCCATAAAACGTCAAAACAAAAGAAAAAAAAAACAAATAAAAAAATTGTCGCACAACATCTCGTCTATGGTCATTCATCCATACAGACGTAGTCACGCAATAAAACATCCATCCATAGAGACGCCTCCCACCCGTACACAAACACATTGTGCAGGACTGCAGTTGGTCTGTCGTAGACAGACGTATTTAATCATGACCTTTTGATGTCTTCAATAAGATTCTAATCTTTAACAAAAATCACGTAATTTTGTACTTACAAAGATTCGAATATACGAAAAACCATACCACTAGGCTAGTATCTCAATATGTTATGAACAATGAATGAACTATTCATAGTAGAAAATAGAAAATAGGGTTAAGTCGTCATTCACTTTAAGGCTAGTGGGTATGGTGATGGTCCTCCAAGGGAGGATGATCCGCCACGTAGGCGCCAAGTCATAGTTCTTCTAACCATCACACTAAACTAGAGGGTATAGGAGGATGGTCCTACCCCATCCCACTATGTAGAAGATCCATGCCTCTTATTCACAAAGAAACGAACAAAGAAAACACTATAAACCCTACGTCCCTTTGCTCCAAAAACGCCACTATCTCTACCATCAGCAAATTGTTACAATGTTTGGGTGCAGAAGCTTGTTAAAGCAAATCAGAAAGAAAAAGAGAAGAAAACCCCACAAATCCAACCCCAAAACTCACAACCAAAACCCTAATTCAACACAACAACAAGATTTACCTACAGAAGATGGTTTCAGCTTAAAAAATTCATACCCATCACACAACTATGGAGTTCAACCACTGGGAAACTTCTACTTCAGCTCATCTCCACACAACTCAAGAAACACAGGCTTAGGTAACATTCAAACCCTAACTGATGAACTAGTTCTTGACATTTTAGGCCTTTTAGAAGCTACCCATTTGGGGATATTATCAACTGTAAGCAAATCTTTTTATGTGTTTTCTAATCATGAACCCCTTTGGAGGAATCTTGTGTTGGATAATTGTGATGATGGGTTTTTGTTTAAAGGGTCTTGGAAATCCACTTTTGTTGCTGGTAATTATCCTTCTTTTGATGTGTTAAAGGTTGGATCTTTAGGGTTTAAAGTTAAAGATTTTTATTCTGATTATTTGTTTCAAAGTTGGCTTTGTGCTAATCTTGAAATGAAACATGAGTGGCTGGAAAGAGATAATATTGTTAGAAGAAAAGGGATTTCTGTTGATGAGTTTGTGTCGGGTTTCGAGATGCCGAATAAGCCGGTTTTGTTAGAAGGGTGTTTGGATAACTGGCCTGCATTGAAGAAATGGGATAGGGATTATTTAGTGGAAGTTTGTGGTGATAATCGGTTTGCGGTTGGACCGACGCAAATGACGTTAACGGATTACTTTGTATATTCTGATCAAGCGCAAGAAGAACGACCGTTGTATCTTTTTGACCCGAAATTTGCGAATAAAGTTCCTCAATTGGGTCAAGATTACCAAGTTCCGGTTTATTTTAATGAGGATTTGTTTAGTGTTTTGGGCTATGAGAGACCGGATTATAGGTGGATTATCATCGGACCAGCAGGGTCAGGTTCGTCATTTCACATTGATCCTAATTCGACGTCAGCTTGGAACGCGGTTGTGAAGGGTTCAAAGAAATGGGTTTTGTTTCCGCCGGATGTGGTGCCACCTGGGGTGTACCCGAGCTCAGATGGTGCTGAGGTGGCGTGCCCTGTGTCGATAACCGAGTGGTTCATGAACTTCTATGAGTCGACTAAAACATGGAAAAAGAAACCTGTTGAGTGTGTCTGCAAAGCGGGTGAAGTGATTTTTGTGCCTAATGGATGGTGGCATTTGGTTATAAACCTCGAAGATTCTATCGCGATTACACAGAATTTTGTTAGCAGGTTTGTTTATCTTACTACGAAAAACCACTATACGTTCTTATTTTTCACGTGAAAGTGTCGCTAAATCTAATTTTGGTATATTAATTCGCAAAAAAGTCACTAAACTACTTTTTGTATATTAAATCCCTAATCGTGCATACGTACGTACTTGTGAATTTTTTTTTTTTTTTTACTTTTTTTGGTGTATTTTTTACATCTTGGGGGACTTTAATGTGCCAAAATTAGGTTGAGGAACTTTTTCAGAAAAAAAAAAGTGTGATCTTTGATTTAATGTTATAATTTTGTAAGGATTTTTGTTACATAATATATGTTTATGTGACCTTGCAGGAGGAATTTATTAAATGTGTTAGATTTTCTAAAAAAACCAAATGCAAGTACCCTTGTGTCAGGAACACGCGATCGAGTGAATCTACATGACAAGTTCAAGAAAGCCATTGAAGAATCTTTCCCAGGGACCATTGATGAGCTGGTGAAGAATGCGGAGAAGAAAAAGGCGGAGCTGGAGAAACCGTCTTTCTGGGATTCGGTAAAAGACTCCAATTCGGGAGGCTTCAAGTTTTCATTTTAGAGAAATGGTATTTATTCATCCACATAATATCTTTCCCCGGGACCATTGTTTCATCTTTTCTTTTGTAATTCGGATTCAAGAGCATTTTTGGATTTGTAACATTGTTGAAATTTTGATAGAAAGATAAATTATTAGCTGCATTTGGTTTTGATGATACTGTATTGTCGTCGATTTATTTAAAGAGTTGTACACGATGTAATATCAACGGCGTTCATAAACGGTTCAAACTTACCGACCAAATTGATACAAGTTGGCCAGTTCGAGTTTCAGACAAATAGTTTGGATTGATGTTAACTGTCTGGTTTATCGGTTTGGATTGATTTAGCTGGTTTTTGCAAGATTTTTGGACCAAACTGATAACTATAGCTTTTGTAGAAACTAAACTAAACAACATCCAATTTTTCAAACAGTGAACTATACTGTTTTACTTCTGACTCAGCCAAACTAGGCGACATAGCTTGATTTGGACGGTTCAGTCAGTTTTAACCAATGTTTTAAAAACCGGTAAATACTTGGATGTAAATGTGGTACGAAACACACTGGTAAATAGGGCAAATGGCATCGACTTTGAACCGCTGCTATACTGGTACCAGCCAAGGTTAGTTTTTGGGTTTGGATTTTTACTTTCTATCGGCTCATCTCCATGTTTACTCCCCAACTTTAACCTTGCAAGTAACGACTTTCAATATTCCATCGATCAAAACTCAAAACCCGCTTCATCACTCCCTCGTTCGTGACTTGTTCCAGACTTCCATCACTCCATCATTCGTTCCAGACTTCCATTTCCATCCACCAATTTCGTTTAGGGATGGCAATCAAACCCGAACCCGCTGGGTAAACCCGAAACCCGACACATTTGGGACGGGTTTGGGGTCGGTTAATCGGGTTTGGGACGGGTTTGGGAATAGTTTTTATTTTCTTCGCGGGTTTGGGATTTAGTGATATACCCGTTTACCCGACCCAATTACCCGATAAAGTGTACCCGTTTACCCGATTGTATACCCGATATAATTTCGTTTATATTATTAAGTATGTATATATATGATACATCCATTTTTTTACACATATAGGTATTCTATTCCATATACATTGTAGTTATTTGATATATATTTTTATAAGGGGAAATGGACTGTATCACCCTTAACTATGCAAAATTGGCCAATAGCACGCCCAACTTTCAACTTGGCTCCTACCACCCTCTACTCGACAACTTGGTGTCACTGTCACCCCTTCGTTAACTAAACACTAACTCAGTTAGTTTTTTTATCCTACGTGGCTAAATTTTGATGATGTGGCTTGTTTTTTATGACGTGTCATGCTGAGGTGGCCAATTATTTTTAAAGAAATCTATATTTTAATTATAATTAATATATAAATCTCATTTTAAAAGATCCAAGGCAGCTCTTCTTCTTCCCAAAGACGCAACAAACCTTCAAACCCTAATTCCTCTTAAAACTCCAAATCCCCCAACCAATTCCTCTTCAATCTCTGCAATTTTGACCAAAGAACAACAGTCAAACCCACCGATGCTACTGACGAGAGCAATAGAGAGAAACAGACCGAGCATGATCGATTACGATACCTCAACGTCTCCATCTTCATCGTTTGATGATCAATCAGCTCACAGATATGCCATCACTTGATATTTCGACGTTATCGGACCAAATGAACTTCTGAATTGAAGGAACTGAAGGTGAATTTGACACGATTTGCAGGTTGTTGCAGCGGCTCGAGGTGGGAGTGGTTGCCGGAGGTTGTTGCAGAGCAAAATCAATCGGAGATTTGAATTGATTGAAATCTGAGTATTTTGTTCATGATGTTTGAGTTCAGATCTGAACTTGATTCTTGTTTGATTGAGAGAACAGATGGCGAAAAGAAAAGATTTTGAAGTGTTCATAGATTGTTTGATTTAGTTCAGATCTGATTCTTGTTTGATTGAGTTCAGATCTGAACTGATTCTTGTCTGATTCTTGTTTGTTTGAGTAGTATGACAAAAATGAGCAGTGCACAAATGCAAATGCAAATGGTAAATTGTAGTTTGGTTAGAATATTGTGAGTGGAATTTGTGCGTTTGAAAAGAGATGAAGAATGTGAGTGTTGTTGAGAGAAGAAAACCAAGAAAATATGCATTCCCCAGCTTTCATGGTTGGGCTTTTTCTTCTTCATTTTTCTTTGATTCTTTGTGCAGTAGCAGCACTTTGGTTTACGTGTGTAAAAAGGGTATTTTACATGTCTTTGAACTGATTCTTGTTTGTTTGAGTTCAGATCTGAACTGATTCTTGTTTGATAATCTGTTTTGGTTTAGCAATCAAAAGAAAAGATTTTGAAGTGTTGATTATCATAAACAGAACATCCATATGTGTATCAGTTTGTATTGAGTTAGGTTTTTATATTATGTTTATAGAGATGTTAAATGGTGAGTCCACGTAGGCTGTCCACCTCATCATCCCCATGACACGTAGGATTAAAAACCTAACTGAGTTAGTGATTTTTTAATGAAGGGGTGACAGTGACACCAAGTTGTCGAGTAGAGGGTGGTGGGAGCCAAGTTGAAAGTTGGGCGTGCTATTGGCCAATTTTGCATAGTTTAGGGTGATACAGTCCATTTCCCCTTTTTATAATGACAATACAAAATGTAATCGGTTAGTAGTTACCCGATAAATACTCAATGGGTTTTGAGATGAGTATACCCAACGAATAATCTTTTTAAATTAACGGGTTTACCCGAAACCCGCGGGTATACCCTATACCCGATGGGTATTTATTTACCCACTAGAAACCCGACGGGTTTTGGGACGGGTTTGGGACAAGCTTATCAAACCGGGTTTGGGATTACCTAAACCCGTCCCAAACCCGACCCATTGCCATCCCTAATTTCGTTCCATACTTCCATCTTAGTTCGTTCGGGACACTAGTTCGCGATTGGTAGGTCATTTTAATTTTTGTTTTCCTTGAATTTTTGTTGTTGATAGTAGTACAATGTGTGTATATACTACATGCATTCGTAATTTAACATGCATACATGATGTATCATGTATACGTATGCTAGTAGTTACACTGTGTTCCAGAGTTCACTAACGGAAGGAAATGAAAGGAAACAAAAAGAAAGTAAAAATATTTTGTGTTCCAGAATTTCATTTAAGGAATGAAAAGAAAGGAAAATAAAACATGTCGTGTTCCCGAGTTTCATTTAAGGAAGGAAATGAAAGGAAATGACAGGAAAGGTAGGCTAAATTCTTTAATTTTTCTTTCCTTCCGATTTGGGAGGAAACGGTGGGAAAGACATCTTTTTTTTTCCTTTCTCGTCCTTTCATTTCTTACTTTTGCTTTCTTTTCATATCCCTCGTTAAGTTAACTCAGGAACAGAGCGTTAGTGTCTATACATCTAGATGTATTCGTAATTTAAGAAATTATAGAGTTAACTGGTCAACCCGGTTAAACCACCGGATACAATCCAGTTGAGTCATTTTTTAGTTCAATTTAGTATGTTTTAAAACAATGGTTTTAACATTTTTTAAATATGTTTAGTTATGTATAAGTACTATAATCACAAACCAATAATTATCATTTTGAAGATTTACAACAAATATCGACTTTGAAAAAATAAAATCAGTTATTACCACACAAAAAATAGTGTATTCAACCAACCAACCAACCTGTCTGGCGGGTTTAGTTTGTAATTTTATAAAACCAATCCAGCTTTATATTTCATCCAAACTGGTAAAACCAAACTTAGAACAACCTTAAATTGTATACTACTAAGAGAATTAATGTACAGTTAACGCCAAGAACAATATAAACCAAGTTACATTAAATTAGAAAATGTTGATCCAACTGCAATGTTGGATAAAAGTTAAGTTTAAGGAATGGAAACATGCACACATTTTTTGCAACAAAATAACTTCAAACTGGTGAGAGAGAAACGTCGTAAGAATCATCGGAGTATTTTAAGCCTTTCAAAAAGCCATGGCTTAGGTGATGAGAAACAACGGTGTTTCTGATACCAAACGGGCAACTTGGATCATGTAGCCCTGCAACCAGTGTGTCTTTGTGCTCGAACTTCTTGCTAAGCGTGTCCAGACCAATGTTCAAACCGATTGACATGGGTTCAATCACAAAGCTGCATTTTGGAACATTTGCATGTCATTTAGTAAACCAAAAACGAATAGTAATAATTAAAATTAAAAACGATGAACTCACTTTGCCTCAAAGCTATTATCACCATTGGACCTTAGTGCATCACATACACTGCTGGTTAACCATGGAGGAAGATACGCATCCTTGATTTCAATTGCGTAATGGGAAATAGAAGCTGAGGCATGGTTAGGTTGATTTGTAGTTAAAGCGGATACATGATCAATTTTCCTCACCTCCTTGCATTTAACCTATGTAGTGCACAATCCATGACCAAATATGTTAAAACCTTAGTTTGATGATATTAAATGCTAAAAGTTAGGGGTAATTAAATGACGTTGAAACAAACCCAACCGCTTAAACCGAAGCAAGCCGGCTAGTTTGAGATCCAAACGGTTTGATTCATTTTGAAACTTGAAACCGGTCATGTAAACCGAACCAGCCGATAGACCTTTTATTATATTTATATTTAAATACATTTTTGGAATATGTAGTTATGTATATATATTATAGTCATGAACCATTTTATCATTTTAAAATTTTATACATATTTTAATAGAAGGAATAAAAAGTCAATTCAAACAGCCAATCTATCCGGCCACCCAACCAGGCTGAGTTGGTTAGTCATTTCCAGAAATCGTAGTTAGCGGTTTGACCTAGAATTTTAGTCAAAACCAGACCGCAAACACCCCTACTAAGAGTTACAAACAAACCTCGGGTGCAGAAACAGCAGCATTTTCAAATGGTACTGGTGAATAAAGTAAAGGAACATCTAGAATATTCAGAGATGGTAAAAGAAACCTGCAAACAAAAAACAAAGACTTTCACTATTTAACAAGGTTAGAAATATTAAAAATTTACAAAACTTAATCTTTCTTGATTGAGAACATGTACTCACCTGTAATTAAGAAGAAAGTCATATAACCCGTGTACATCATTATCGCTAAACACCAATAAAGATTCTGGGGTATTATCCACATCAGAGAGAGAAACCGTACGCCTAGTCTGCATAAATATGTAACGGGTCGATCAGTTTAGATTAATAATATCGTACGATCATGAGTGGATCAGATAATAATACCATTCCCAGGTTGTGCTTTTCAATCTCTGAGAGCTCAAAGAGGTCTTCTGTAGTTACTTGCTCCACTTTAGAATGGCACAGAGGCATACTAAAAGAGATGTCCTTAAATACATTAAAAAAAACAATTAGCACAAGAACAAAAAATATGAAAAGACTAACATACCCTTGAGGGAATGATGAGACTTACTTGTTCTTTTAACAGTGACCTCAAGTTTCTTGTTGATTGGGATACGTAAGCATTGCAGATAGTTTTAGTTTTAGTTTCAGTTGAAGTATTGCTGTTAGTAAACATTGCCACAAACTGTCCTGTGCAGACTGTAAACTTGCAAGAAAATATATATATTAGAGAAATGTAACACAGATACATATAAACTAATATTATGATTAACAGATAACTACCATAAAATAAGTTACAAATATTCTTCCGTAACATGACATAAAGACTACGAAATGAGGTCTCCCATGCCAGTTGACGTTTGGTCAAGAAATCAGTTTGACCTACAAGTTTATACAACAATTATGGTTATAAACTAAGTGGAAAATACTGCTTAACTTAGGGATAAAAGTATAAAACAAACTTTTTTTGACTATAATATACCTTCCCCTTTTGAAGATAAAGTTAATGCAGATATGACAGAAGGAGGTAAAGTACTCTGAGGGTACACCCAAGAATACAAAGCTTTTGTATTGGAAATTTGGGCAGTTGAGCCATTGAATGTGTGATCGTTCATCATCCGATGAAACCTAAATAATTACACAAAGTTAAAATCAAATGCATGCCACTTTACATACTTATAATGAATCTTTAGTCATTTTACTTTGTAACAACTAACATGTAAGAAATTTTAAAGCGTACCAATTAACTGAGGATGAAGCAACCACACGCATGCTGGTTTTCAATGTGAAATCCAGTGGAATTTTATGGCCAGATATATTAAACTCTGAGCAAAAATTTGCTGATGTGGAATTTGTTTTTCTATCAAAGGATTCAGTAGGTGCAGTCGAGATGTTGGTAGGTGGACGAGCTGCAAGCCCTTTGAAAGCCTCATCCTGTAAAAGGGTATTTTGATTTTAACATATACACATTAAATAAATATAGACAACTATAGAAATATACCATATCTAGAGAAAAGCCGGATGATTTTTCACCCCCTGTTGACAGGTCCATAACACTACGAAACATGCTTATGCTACACTTTTTGGTTGTGATGTGAGATTGTGCAGTTTTAGTTGAAGCACGTGTATCCTTTGGGCTGCAAAAACAAGATGAGGTGAGATAAGTAAGTGTAACATGCATTGCAGATTAACAAAGATAAATCAAAAGATACTATGATATATGAGCAAAAATGTACCCTGAACACTGTGGGTGCCTATCAGCAGCAAGCTTTGAAGAAAAAGAAGAATTCTTTAAGCAATCAGTGTGATCAGCAGTGATGTTTTCCTGGAATGGTTATACAACAACAAATTAGGAATTTGAAGGTGATGTTTTACCGAATGAGAGCTTACGATGCAGACCTTAACATTTTCTTTTCCAGATTGCATTTTAAGCCTCAGACTACTTTTCCTACTAGGAAACAGTTCATCCACACGAGTGTTGATGTATCTGGGATTTCTTGATAAAATAGGTTTTAAAGGTTCAGATGTTACTACATTAGCAGTTCTGTAAAAGATAAATCACTGTTAGTTGAATAAATATATAAATACAACTATTAAACAGATCAAGGGGTTCAGGTGATGGGCTTGATACCGCATGGAACCAAGCTCAGGTGCCGGAGATTCATCCGTTAGCTCAACAATGTTCTTGCGCTTCAACTGCTCACTCTGCAATTTTATCATATGTTTAGATTATACTTTTTATTTGTTATCTACATACTAAAAACGTCATACAAGTGATACCGTTTTGTCAACTCAAATTACACATAGAAAATTATTTTTGGTGCCTTAGTTTAACATGTTCAAAGAGTGTGGACCAAGTGAACATTATACAGCAGGTGATTAAAATTCGTTAAATTAAACTAATAAGCAATCATACATATTGTAACTGGTATGAAATGTATGCATCCATGACGTGAAAATGTTTTTCACAATTCTTGTGCTAGCAGCAAAAAAGAAGAAATTATACGTCTAATATACTGTTAAAATTTTCTTTGTACCAACACTTCCATGATGATGCAGATCATGTGGTAATTTGAATAATATTTTACTATGATACAGTGATACTCCAGTCAAAAATTCAATTTTCTTATAAGAAATGTCTGCCAACACTTGTATTCTGATATTCTCATCTACCTGCTTGATCCATATTTCTCTAAGGATGATCCGCCATGTAGGATAGTCCTCAAAGGATGCTTCGCCGCGTAGGCGTCCACGTAAGCAGGTGTGAGGATGAGCCTAAAGGGGATGGACATAGGGTGTGGGGGATGGGCCTCATTATATATATGTGTGTGTGTAAAGAAGAAAAGAGAGAGCAGGGACGTCGCACGCGGCAAGCTTTCGACGTTGGCGACGGGACGGACCGGGAGGGGGCAGTGGCGCCGGGCCTCGCCGTGCCGGGGACAGACCCCATACCACCTAGTCTAATCTCGGAAAAACAACTCACACTGTCCAACACATTAATCATTTATTTTTAAATTGTAAATCTTCTGCAACTTATTATAAAACTCATTTCACATTATTTCACGAAACACAGAGTTAGTATAAAAAGGTTAAGAAACTGCAAGTCCAATACACATACAGACTTCCATGCTTAAAAAACTCAAACCACTTCAGTGTTCTGGACATTATTGACACCAGATCCACGATTGAGAACTCAAAAAACGCCATTAATGGTACATAAACTCATCAAACCATCCATTTCTAACATTTAACCTAAACATTTCATCTCTAACCTGCATCTAATCCACAGATCTCAAATCACACAAACTAAAACAAACAAAATCATAATCAAAATCAACCTCATTCTACAGCATCACCTAACATAATCACTCAACTAAATCCAAACATATTCAATCACAATCAACAACATGACAAATTGAAACATATCACTACTACTCACTCTCAACTCAGAAGGCGTCTTCCTTTTGACTCCACTGACTCCTTTCAATGAACCGCCACTCGATCCACCGTCAACACCACCGGAAAACAGAGCAGACTTCACCGCCGGTGGCATCATTGGCCCTAGAGTTGCTACTTTAGCCATTTCAACGATCCGAATTGCAGTCAAACTAAACCCTAGGTCGCCGATCTATCTCCGATCGTTCGCCGATCGGTATCTGTACGGAGAATTAGGGCAAAAATGAAAACTGTGAGAGTTGAGATATGTGAAGCGGTAAAAAGGGTGATGTTTTGTTAAAGCGGGATTTGAGAGCGTTGGTGATTTGAATATATTTTCATTTCCCTCCATCCGCCTGCAAATACTAACGCCGTTGCCAACTTCCGTTAGGCTTTTTTTTGGGGGAGAAGTTACATAAATGACCCTCGTGCTTTAAGTTTGTTCTTTATAATGAATTGAATTTTAGAGTAAACTGTCATTTTGGTCCCTGAGGTTTGGTCACTTTTCTCACTTTAGTCCAAAACTTAAAACTTTTAAATCTGTGTCCCTGTGGTTTCAATTTTGTTGTCATTTTGGTCCAAAAGTGAAAATCTGGATCCAAAAAGGTTTTATCATTGCCATTTTGGTCCAACTGACTTAACTCCATCCATTCACCTCTGTTAAGTCAGGGCCAATTTGGTCTTTTCCTAATTTTATAATAGATCATTTATTAAACCTCCCCCATTTAAGCAGTTATATATATTTATATATGTTATTTTCATAAAAAATCATCTCTCTTCCTCTCTCTCACACACACCTCCAGACACACCACCATTCACCACCACACCACAACCACCACCATTCTAGTTACCATGATGACAACCGCTAGGGACTGTGGTGGCTCGTGACCACACCTGCTTCTTTATGTGGGGGATTTTAACAAAGATCAAGCGACGATGGTGGTTAGATCCGGTGACCCACCGTAATCCTGCAAGCTCCGACGAAAGTCAAGTGGCTTAAGTTACCTCTTCAAGTTTCGTTAGGGCATAAATCGGCTACCCACGAAGTTTAGAGACAGATAGAGAAAGGTGACTCAGATCTACGATGGTGTTGGGGGGGGGGGGGTTAGAGAGAGATGATTCAGATTTGTTATGATGATTCAGATCTGCGATGGTGGTTATTTTTGGAGTTTGGTGGCCGACAGATCAAAGGAACCATCTGGAGATGGTGGTTAGCGGTGGAGCGGATATGGTGGTTAGCGGTGGAGCTTGGTGGCCGACGGGGTTCCGGAGATGGTGGTTATCGGTGGAGCTTGGTGACTGACGTATATGAGGAACCATCCGGAGATGGTTGTTATCGGTGGAGCTTGGTGGCAGTCGGATAAGTGGAACTGGCAGGAGTAGTTTTAGGTGACGGTGGTTTTAGGCGGTGGTAGAGATGGCAACGCGGTGGTGGATTGGTGGTAGTATTGTTGGTGGTTCATAGAAAGACAAAGTTCAGAGAGAGAGACTGTGTTTAGATATTGTTTTGTATTGACTGAATTTAGAGATTGTTTTGTGAGGCTATGGTGAAGACAAAGGGTGAAGTAGGTGTGTGTTTCAATACATTTTGTTTGAGTTAAATACATTTTATGCAGATATATGTTTGAGTTAAATACGGTTGCAGGGTGTTGCAGATATGTTTGAGTTTCAAAGCATTTAATAGACAAAATGACAAAAATACCCCTTGACTAACTGAGGAGCAAGGATGGAGTTAAGTCAGTTGGACCAAAATGGCAACGATTAAACCTTTTTGGATCCAGATGTTAAAAATGAAACCTTTGTACTAAACTGGCAAAATGACCCAAACCACAGGGACTAAAATGGCATTTAACTCTAAAATAAAAAAATATATATATAAAGCCAAAACACACACACACTCTCACTATCTCTAAAGTCTAAAGTCTCTCTGACACTAATTCTTCATATCTGAAGACAACTGTTCTTCAAATCTAATTTTCGACAACTGTACAGCTCCGGCACCCGTCGCTCTTGATGAAGACTGTTCAAATCCGATGTGTGGGTTGGTGGATGATGGTAGATGGGGCGGTGATGATGGGGGTTAGCAGATGGCGTGATGGTGGTTGAAAGAGGGTTGGTAGTGGTGGTGTTTTTGATGATGGTGGTGGTGGTATTGGTGGTAGTAGGTGGTTGATGGTGATGGTGAGAGAAGAGAGAGTAAATGTTCTTTTTAATTTATTTTTTTATATCTATAACTTTTAGTTGGCCATTTGGCATTTGAGGAAAAGGACAAAATGCCAGAATTTTATTAAACAAATATGAGTTGATTTCACTTTTGGACCAAAATGACAACAAAATTGAAACCACATGGACACATATTCAAAAGGTTTGAGTTTTGGACTAAAGTGGCAAAAGTGACCGAATCTCAGGGACCAAAATGACAGTTTACTCTGAATTTTATTTTGCTATAGTCGAGAGTGTGTGCAATAACCGAACTGTTAACCAAAATTAAGCGAAGCTGAATTAACTGAAAGTCAGTTATCGGTTATTTTTTACCATTGGTTAACCGAAATTAACCGAACCAAACCATTTATATTTTCATATATTTCTAGATTTTATTTTATACCCCCATTTCATGTATTTAATGTTTTATACTTTTGTTTCGTGTATTTATACCTCGATTTTATGTATTTATATCTTCATTTCATGTATTTACATTCATTCCATTTATTTATACCTTTACTTCATGTATTTATGCCTACATTTCATTTATTTATACTTTCATTTCATGTATTTATACATCTATTTCATGCATTTATACCTCTATTACATGTATTTCAAAGCAAAAATTTTAGCCCTTGTTTGATTTCGTTATTAACCGAAATTAACCGAATCGAAAACCGACAAAATAACCGAATTAACGGATGACTTTAGTTACGGTTACGGTTAATGCTAATAACCGAATCAAACCGTGCACACCCTTAGTCGAGACATAGACATGATATCGAATTTGAAAATGATGGTGTAATATTTTTTATCTGGTTTTGGTTTGCTATGTGAGAGAGAACAACGCAATTTGATCTTACAATTATTATTTGAGTTGTAATATTTTTTTTCGACGTTTAAGTTACGTAGTTATAAAGTAGGTTTGAAGTTCTCTACACTGATTTTGAAGAATTTTCAAAATAAGTTGTTGCAACTTGCAAGCATGAAATTATACATTCAACCACTCCATAGTTGTTTTACTTACTTTTAACTAGTAAGAAAAGGAATTAACAAATTGGTATTTGAGTAGTATTATATATTCTTTGTTAGATAAATTCAGAAAAACAATAGCTATCCCCCTTTTTTAAACTATGTACATATTTGTTTGAAAATTATTGATAGGGTGAGCAGAAAATCAAAATAATCGAATCGTAACCGAAATAATCGAACTTAAACTAAAACTGACTGTTCAGTTTTCGGATAATCATTTTCAATAATCGAAAAAACCGAACCGAACCATAAGTTACACTAGTAGGTCTAGTCCATATATTTTTATGTTTAAGTTTAAGTTATTTAAGTATTAATCCATGCTAGTAGAAATTATTAATTTTAGAGTAAATTACAAGTTTTGTCCTTTATGTTTGTCTCAAATTTCAGGCGATGTCCTTTATCTTTAAAATTGATGAGTTTTGTACTTAATGTTTCAAAATCTTGCACGTTATGTCCTTTAGGCCAAACACAATTAATTTTTCTTGTTAAATGCAGTCATGTGCAAGGCACATGGGGGTAAAATTATGATTTTAGTAATGTATTATTAAGGGTATCTTATAAAATTAAAAATCTAATCCACCACTCTATAACTCTCTCTCTTTCCACCAGATTTTCTCCCCCTTTCTCTCTCTATACTAACATATACGCATCTTCATCTTCTACATTACCCAACCCTGAAACACCCTAGCCCCCATCCCCGTCGACCATCTTGTTCGCCTGAAACACCCTGTCTCTCTCTATCCTACTGAACATCGCCGACCACCTGAATCCATTTTTCGGCGTCTTTGCTCAAAGATCTGAAAACCCCAACTCCACCATCGCAAGGTTGAGCTGAATGTGGATTGGCGGTGATAAGTAATATGTGAATCGGAGGTTAGGGGTGGCTGAATATGGAGGTTTTGTGTGGAAATCGGTGAGGGTGGTTAAAGGCGGTAGTTGTGGCGGTTATGGTCTTCATCACATCAGATCTCAATATAGGTTTATGGGCAGTAGTTGTGGCGGTTATGGTCTTCATTCGATTTCATATGCGAATTCAGATCTTAGATTCAAAAGGTTCAACAAGTGATTTTGAGATGGGTTTTCGATTAGGATTGGAGGGGATTTTCACAAAGGCGTTTGGTGGAGGGTGGTGATGATGTCGGTGAAGGGTGGAGGGTGGTGGTGATGGTGGCCGTAGTGACGGTGGCGATGGAGGGTGGTGGTGACGGCGACGGTGGAGGGTGGTGGAGATGGCGGTGAATTGGGTTTTATTTTAGTAGAAGTTTAAGGTTTGTTTTGCAAACTTCAATTTGTTCAATTTATGATTTCAATCTCGTTAATTGTAGTCGATTTGAAGTATCTGTTCATTTTGTCATACTTGAATGAATTTATTCATTTGTTTTGTTTGCGGATGTTCAATCTGTTGCTGGGTTTGATCGCTGAAGATCGGGTTCAGCTACGGTGGTTGTGGGAGGTGATTAGGGGCGGCGGCGATGGTTGTGTTAGGGACGGTGGGTGAAGCTGAGAGAGAGGGAGAGAGAGAGAGAGAGAGTTGATGGTGATGATGGTGGTGGTAGTGCTAGAGAGAGAGTAGGCGAGAGAGAGCTGTAATATTAATAATAATAATTTTTATAAATATTTTGTTTTTTAAATAATATTAAATAAATGGGTAAAAAGACTAAAATGCCCGTGTGTAATCTGATTTAACCAAAAAATCTAACTAGATTAGGGCTAAAGGATATAACGTTCAGGATTTTGAAACCTTAAGGACAAAACTCGTCAACTTCAAAGGTAAAGGACAACGCCTGAAATTTGAGACAAACATAAAGGACAAAACTTGTAATTTACTCTTAATTTTATTCTTAAATGTTAAGTATTTATTAATAAAGATATTAACATCTTCATTTATAATTGAAATAATTTATTTATTGTTTACAAGAAATAATAAAATTTAATATAAGAAGTAAATGATCTTCAAAATATTATAATTATAAAAAATGTCTTAATAAAAACTTTGAAGAAACATAAAAATAGATTAGAATGTTAGGTTTATGTGAACAATATTAATTAAAATGGTTATATATAATAACTTAAATATAAACATATAAAAAAGATTCTTAAATTTTAAATTATAATTTTGTTCCGAAAATAGAAATGACCGAAAAACCGAACCGAACCGGTGTAAAAACCGAAAATACCGTAACCGAAAAAACTGAAACCGAACGGTTTTAAAAAAACCGAAAACCGACATTTCGGTTTCGGTTTTGGCTTTGATTTTGCCCAAAAACCAAACCGAACCATACACACTCCTAACTATTGAGACGAAATGTTTAAAGCGTAATTCAATAAAAACCTGATTTCAAATGGAGAATTGCTCGTTTGCTTAGCATTCTCCCTTTCTAACTCTTCTTATGTTTGCTGACTAATATGTACAGTTACATTATATTCTCAATTTTGTAACTAGTTATGTGTTGAACGTGTATTTATCCTTACTTGAAATTTTATGTTTTGGAAAGATTGGTACTTATACTTATCTTACAATAAAAACTTAAAGTTAGACTTTAAATATTGGGAAATTTTGTAAAAACGAATGCTTGGATAGTCTGAGAGTCGTGTGAACACTTTCAGATTGAAAAAATTCGATGGTTCACACTTCACCCGAATAAATCAATTGGATAAATCTCGGACAAAATTCTGCAAGAACCAAGTATGATGATCTCTGTGTGATTTCGTGAACTAGTGTTTTTGACCACAAGAAGGAATGCTAATTAGGGACGGAAGGTCATTAATTGCCTAATGTTAGTTATCCAATTTGATCAACTGCCTTGGACCCTGCTTCTAAGGGCGCTGCCCCGAACCCCTGCAATTGATTAGGGGTTTCGTCCCTAAGGACCAATGAAGTTCCCAACTACTAAAATCGTAATAAACTCAAACAAACATGCATCGCGTACTCTCTTAACCTGTTATACACTTTGGTCAACAAGTCAATCAAGAATATCTCAAGAATAACGGTGATCACAACATATCTCAAGAATAACGGTGTTACTTTGCATTTTATTTACCTAAATGTTTTAATTAATACTTACAAAAAACTTGAAGAGAACTCATACATTCATGTTATCATTAATTCATGGTATCTACAATATACAATCTAGATATACTTGATAGTAGCATTCAGCTTAATCCATACTAATAAGGTCAACAAATGACAATATCAAGACACCCATACTAATTTCTAAGAATGGGATTATGGTAGATGATGGAAAATATATAGTATAAAGAACAACATACATCACATATCTAATTGATGGGAAGAAGAAGAAACTTGTTTTCCGGTTAGTCGTTGAACTGTGGTCATGAACTCATGTGGTAGCACATGAACGACCTTTGGTGACTTTAGATAAACTATCACCGGACCGCCTCGGTCTACATGCTTATGATGATCACATCCATTATTATTCATGTTATGTTTCTTCAATATCTTGGAGGACTTCTTGTTTATCATCAAAGGAGCAGGCTTTGGCCCATGCAGATCTTGTGACTGCATGGCGTCAATGGTGGTGGCAGTGGTGGTGGTGGTGTTCATGTCGATGTTCATCGATATTTAAATAGTGTAATATGGAGAGCAATTTATGATCTTAGGGATAAAGACTAAATAGATTGAAGAAGCCAGAACTCACCTGCTCAAATTTGACTAAGTCTTTATGTTATAATAGTTTGCATCATAAAATGCCGGCTAGAATATTACTTAGTTCACCTATATGTTTATTTTGTCCTTCTCGAATAGGTTATGAGTAAAAAAACATGATTATCTTTTAAAATAGACTAAACTATATATAATAACATTAATAGACACATTACTAATTTCACATATTTCAAATTAAGAAATTAAAATGATTTTCTATCAAATACTTGGTATTGATTATAATATAGATTATTCCATTAATAGAAACTTATTTTCACATATACAATCTCTCTCTCTCACACACACACACACACACACACACACATATATATATATATATATATAAATTCGGTTATGTATTAAACATGTCCCTTTATTTAGGGTGTAAATGACCTAATACTAGCCTGAGATGTTCTAAGCTCGAGCATGGCTCATTTAACGTGAGATAACTAGATCACCTTCTTTAACTTAAGAGAGCTCAAGCTTAGTGTGACTGATTCACAAGCCGATCCTGAGTAATTCATGAACATTTGGCGACCTTCTGATGTGATAGTAGTTTTGTAACTTGTAAACCAGCAAACACATTAATTACCTTCAAGACTTTGTCAAATTGAAAACACTTTTCTATAAATCCAGTGACTTGGTCTAAAAAGATTTCGTATAAAAATAATAGATTTATGGAAGCATTTCCATGCTGCTATCTCTTTTAAAAGTCTAAAGTATGACATGCAAAAAAATGCATGTGTTAATAGAAAAGCCTACAACCATTTCATGTGTGTTATTATTTCAAAGTTAACAAAAAGTCTATGCATGAGTGTGCATTCGTACACACATATGTATGGGTGAATTCATTAAGGAACCATAAAATAATCAGCAACAGTGGGGAAAAATATGTAAAGAAACTCATGAAAAATCATTGTTACATGTAAAAACATAATTTTTACGATATATATTTTAAGAGCTTTTGCATATGTATAAGCTATTTTTAGATCAGGGGCGCAACTTCTAGTGGGCGGGAGGGGGCGGCGACCCCCCGAACTTTTCGCTCAGTAGTGGAGAGTATGTAGTTTTCGTATAGAAATTTTTGGGTATATACGTTTTCGACCCTCTCGGTCGGAAATCTCAAGCTTCGCCACTGATTTTGATTAAAAATATGCAAATTCATACATGTAAATGAGTAACAAGTTAGAAAACCAAAGATTTTTTTTCCCACTTTACTTATTTCTTATTTCTTAATTTAAAAATAAAGTTGGTTATTAAATCATATTGTATCTCAACGTATCGTTATATAATTCTTAAATGTTAATTAATGACTGATTAATATTTATTTTATTCAACTCGTATAATACAGAGATTTCTATCCTAGTTTTCAATATATATACATATATGCACTCGCAATGTAGAAAGCAATTTAATTCAGACATTTTGTATATAAAAGTAAAATTTCACTTCAAATAAATCCACTTTCACTATAAGTGCAATCAAATTTCATTTGAAATACGTATCCAAGGTAATTCTTACTTGAATAAGTTATACACGTATGTTATCTATAATGTTTGAATTCCAATACAGTGGCGAAGCTTGAATTTTTTTTTACGGGGGGTCGAAAACGTATATATCCAAAAAATTCTATAGAACCGGGGGGTCGAAAACATATATACCCAAAATTTCTATATGAAAACTACATATATAACACTACTGGCCCAAAAGTTCGAGGAGTCGGGCACCCCTCCCGGCCCCTTCAAAGCATCAGCCCTTATTTCCAAACACTATGAGAAAAAACCATATTAGAAAAGAATACATGTATATAGATTAAGGTTTTTTGATTGGATATAAAGTTTGTTGATTTTTCTTGGTATTAATTGTTGTTCTGATATAAGTTTGAAAAACTCTTATCCACTTGCAAAGCAAGAATTGGTTCAAATTCTATAATGGTGAATTGGTGATCGTGATCGTGATCGTGATTCAAGGATAAGATAAATTACAAGACTAGATATTTTGTGGAAAATTACCATTTTTGTGAATTTTGAGGGATCACAATTTTTTAGGAATTGATTCTTTGGAAAAAGCTAGAGGTGCGAACGAGATATGTGTGTTTTTCATGTTCGTTTTGGTAAAAATTTGAACTAAGTCGATCTTAAACAAACTCGACTATAAATTACCCAATAAATAAAAGAGCTTGAGCTTGAATCAAATATACAAAGTTTGACTAGTCTAAAGGTTTCATTTTTCGTCGCATGTTGGTCCAAAAAGGTTTCACCGTTGCCATTTTAGTACACTGTGTTAACTTCATCCATTATTTCTGTTAATAAGAAAGACAATTTGATCATTTTACATGGCCGAATTGCCCTTCTAGTTCACAGAATTACATATATAATGATCGAATTGTCCTTCTCGTTAACAGAAAAAATGGATGAAGTTAACCCAGTGGACTAAAATAGCAACGGTGAAATCTTTTTGGACCCATATAAAAAAAATGAAGCCTTTGAACTAAGCTGTCAAAATAGCCCAAACTACATGAGCTAAAATGACATTTAACTCTAGAAATAAAGATCGAAACGAGTCAGCTCAATCTTAAACGAACTCTTACACCTATAGAAAAAGCTCTCCCGATGAGATGTGACATCCTGTCAATGAAATCAAGGACTTATATACATATTAAATATTCTAAATTGTTTTATTAAAAGTTTTACTTTATAATAATTTTCGAAACCATACTAAACATACATCATTTATTTTTCAACAAAGTCACTGAAATCTTAAGCTATAGTAAAGTCATTTAATCTTGTAACTAGATATATCTAAACAAAACGTTTTGATTACGACTGTGTATATATAATAAGTATGTATTGTATAAATTATAGACATGTCAATTATCAGTTCATTGTGATCGTAATTACAAGTGATTTTGTCATGATGTTATTGGACGTAGCATGTCACGAGTGGCGGTATAACAAGTATAAATTGTTATGACTTCATGGTTTGTTTTAGTCAACGAAAGAGTTGTTTCGTGTTTGTACATGGTTTGTTTTAGTCAACAAAAGAGTTGTTTCATGTTTGTATATGGTTTTGTACATGGTTTGTTTTAGTCAACGAAAGAGTTGTTCATGTTTCATGTTTGTACAAATGACCATTTCATACCCAACCCATCGTCATCACCTATAAGTTGGCTTGACTAAGTATTGCTAAGAAAGTCGGGCCCAACTGCCGCAAAACAAATCTGATCCGGATCTTTGAGCCACTGTTACCCATAGAATTGTATTACAGGATAACTCAAACGCCAATCATGCTCTTAAATCTACACTAGTAAAGGGAGTCGAGGGTCCGCTCATGCTACAGCTCAAGTTCGTCTTCAAAGTGTATTTTTTCCCTTTTTATGCGTATGATACCACTGAGCAGATACGAGGATACCCCTAGAAAAAACAGGATATTTTTCCCTTTATTTACTCGTTTTATACGTTATAAACCCACATTTAAATCAAAGCTGAATGAATCAATTATCATATTCTAATTTTATTAACATTTTAAATCGTTTCCAATATTATTTATTAAAATAATCTAAATAAGGAACTTAATAGCCCAGTTGATTAAAATAAGGTTAAACAAAAAAAAAATATAGCAGCGAGAAGGAGAAGATGTTATCATGTTAAAGTCGTTGTGTGCTTCTCTACTGAGAAGCACGTCATGTTTGGAGGTGTGTGGTAAAACCATGAAGTTTACCTCCCTCTGTTCGTGTATGCCTATTGTTGGTAAGCATCACTTGAAAAGTTATTTGGCCAAGGGGAAACACCATTACCCCCATGAAACTGGCCAAAGGTTAATCTACCAGTTGCAATCTATCATTGTCTTCTTGATCGAACTGATTGAAGCACTGTTCGTCGATTATGTCGGAGGTGCTGACCGGGTCTATAAAGACGTAGTTGGTGCAGTAGTGTCCCAAACAGCCGGTTACCACGACGGCGCGCCTGTCGCGCAGTCCACCTCTTACTCGAGGGAAGACGACTTGCTCGTCGCGCCAATCGTCGTCTTGCGCCCTCTTAACTACCTTCTATTGCCTGTGCCCACCAGATATCATGTGGACGTTCAGGTATTTCATCTTTTTTGTCAAAAAGACCCTCGTCTTGGTGTTGGATGCACTTTGTTTCTTTTCGCGCATGCTACGATAGATGTTGCAGCTTTCCACTCTTTAGGGCCTTCTCAATCTCCTGTTAGAGACTGATGCAGTTATTGGTGGTGTGACCACTATCCTTGTGGTAGTCACTGTCACACCCCGACCACGTAGAACATACAAAACGTGGCGGAAACATCGGGGAGTGTTGTAACAGAATTAATGTTTCAAATCCATGGCAATTGAAGTTTCGTTTTATTAATTAAAAGTGTTACAATGTCTTAACAAACAAAGAAATACAACATAATTAACTAGTCTTGCATCTTTTATTGTCACTAAAGCCCAAGTCTGCCTATGTGTAACTTGATCATCTTATGCAACAGCTCCTGAAAAACACATGTGAAAATAGGTACGTCAGCATAAAAATGCCGGTGAGATACATAGGTTTTGTGAAAATAGGTTTCATGACTTATGTTTGAGAAAATGTTTAGTCATGAACCTTGTAATTTGCTTTGTCTTGTAAATCATTTGAAAAACAATGAGTTCAGATGATATGTATAAATAAGTGAATAATGTATGGTTAAATGAATAACCATTGTAAACTGAGTTTGTATAAGATAAGTTGCTTGTAAAACAATGTATTGTGAAAAATATGTTATTTGTATAAAATGTTATATGTATCAAACTGAAATGATTCAAATAACGCTACAATATGTGATACCATACAAACACTTATATATAGGAAGTACCAGCGGCGTATCCACCATGCTTGTATCATATTACACACGCATCGTTACTTAATCATTTAATCAAACCAAACCAACAATGTAATATGTCTATGTTTAAACCAATTGCCAAAATGTATTGCAATAATATGTTAAAATGTTTATGTCAAAATGTAAATCATATAATGTATAACAAATGTCAAGAGTGTTTATGTGTCAAATGTAAACCATGTAATGTGTAACCAAAATGATATGTATGGCTAGTGAAAATGCATCAACTAAACCATAGGTGAAATGCACAAAACAAAGTATTGAAGTAAAACTTAGTTTAAATCAAAGTTATGTTTTATGGGAAATGCATGATCAAATGTCAATCATGTTAAAATGTCTATGTCGAAATGTCTATGCCAAATGTCTATGTCAAAATGTCATGTAAAACGATGTACTAAGTAATGCACACAATGGGCACACCTAGCATAAACACAATGAAATCATGTACTATAATGTACTAATGAACATAGCAAGTATATGATGTCAAAACAGGAAAGCATGAAAGTAACAAGTAGGCACATGTGTTCCACCCCAAAACAGTTTGGAAAACAGTAAAAGAGGGGTCTATGTACTCACTTGAGATTGCTCAGTAGTCCTTGAGTAACAACCAAACAAAGCTAGAGATCACGGATATCAAACGTCACCTAATATAGGTAACTATGTTAATAAACCGGACCTAAATCGGAAGATTGGGTAGCATGAGGGTTTGTAAACCAAATGAGTGTAGGAACTCATGTGATATGGTTTAACAAGGCCTACATACTAAATGAAACTTAACCTAAGTGTTTACGACCCATTACGACCCGTTTAGGTAGCTTATGCTACTTTAACGCGTCGTTCGCGTGAAACGCGTTCGGACCGCCTAACTAGCCCTATGACAAGTGTTATATGCCTAAACATGTTACATAATCAGTTATGTGACAAAAGTTTAGGTTACATATGCTAAATTACCAATTATACTTGAAAAGGGTATTCTGGTAATTTACCTAAGGCATATAAACTACCTATCATACAACTACTTAAACGATGTGACCATAGGGTATAACCTCGGAAGGTTATTCCCTACCTACTATGGTCACCTAATGTGTTTGGTCGGATCCTAATGATCGACCAAACTGGGTCGAGTTCGAAGGTATAGGCGATTTATCAGATCGCCTACCCTACGACTCTAGACAACGTGGTAATCAGTGGGCATAGTCCCAAGGGACTTTGACCAACGTGATTACACTCACGTTGCGAAGTTCCTACGAACTTCGCATTGACCATAAGCTGGTCAACGCTGAAAGTCAAACAAAGTTTGACTTTCTGACTCGAAAAGCAATAAAATAAGGAAAAGAACGAAAGAATACTTACCCAGGGTCCCCGAATGCTAATCCCGATCCAAGAATCTCAGGTATGAAACAATGGTTTCAACTTAGAGTTTCTCAAATCAGAATTCTTGTAAGTTATGCAATGGGGGGCATGGGGTATTTATAGTATTCGGTCCACCGTTAAGATCGTTTCATGGAAAACGTGCCTTAATCGTAACCGTACAAGTGTTGGAACCTTATGGTGCCTAAAAATGGTCCTTATCCTCTGACTAAGCAATTGAGAATGTGTGGGTGTGGATCAACCAGCTGCAACTTGCTGAAAACAACATTGAATCTGGTCTGATATGCGGACGCGGCCCGCGTGAGGATGTTAAGAAACTGAGGCGGGCCGCCTGGCCTGCACAGATCAGCAATAAGTTTCAGAAGTTACAGGTTTGGTCCCTGCACGTGTTTTAAGGCATTTCCGACACTTCTAAGGCCCGTAAAGCCAACTTTAAGGCCCTAAAATGTTGCCTAAACATTGTGGACATGAAACATGTTCAAAAATATGCCGGATGATGGTTCGTTTGGTCGTACGAACGCGATGTTCGCTTAATTACGACGAAATGCGCACAAGCGCGAAAAACGATCCAAATGACGCGACGAATGGATTTTTGGCAAGCCAAACACTAAAGCATAATATAGTCATGCTTACATAAATTTTTGGATGTCCGGAAGTATTCAGAACGTAAATTATGCGCAAAAATGCAAACTTGTGCACTTTTTGACACTTTTAGTCCCTGAATGACCCAAAAGTTTATTTTAGCATACCGAACCCCTCAAAGCATATTTCTAAGCTATGTAAAGGATATTTATGGTATGTTTAACTTATGGTCATGTTCCAGAATGTTCGTTACAATTCAGATTGGCATACTTTCGCAGTTTGTCAACTTTAGTCCCTGTAGACGAATTAACTTGATTTTGCCATACCAAAGCCTCCAAAACTTATTTCTAAGTTATGTAAAGGTTATCTAAGGTATGTTAAGCCTATTTCACTATTCCGGAGTGTTCGTTGCATTAAACTGGTTATATTTACGCATCGGTGCGCGTATAACCTTCCAGAAAGCGATTTAGAGCTTGAAATCGAACGAGAGTTGATATGTGCAAACGATACACATATTTTTACAAATCCCAAGTATGAAATACAATATTTCATTGGTTTGGCATTTGTTTGATGGTTGGAGTGACACAGGTGTCACAGTCACAATACAAGTTGAGGTCTTGCCCCCTCTTGTTTTTCATTGGTGCGACGGGTTTAAAGTTACATTCTTTAGTTAGAAGAATGTCTTTTGGCGAGTTGGTGAAATCGGTCAATTGTCGATCCCGATTCTCTCTCTTTGTTGCCCGCTGGTCCCGTTGGTTATTGATCGTAGATCTGGCATCCTCTTGGGACCTATATGCATCATACGATCTAGACATGTGGTCGTGCGTCGACGAGTTTTTGTTGTGCTTGCTGTTGCTGCGCCTTGATGATTCCTGCCTTGAAGCATGCAGGGCAGCATATGAAGTGCAATCTTTGTCTTTATTTTGGAGTAAGGAGCACTCTATTTGGGCGAACGTTTTGGCTGCCGCCATAACGTCGTCCCATTTTATTGGTAAGCCCTCCTTACCAAAAATCGTTTTAATCATTTCGTCATGCCTGACGGCATAAACGAAATGTGCGCGTGCGAGCGCGTCAGGTACCTCACCGATCTCGAGGCACTCTTTATTGAATCTGGTGATGAAGGCCTTCAAGCCTTCGTTGTTCCTGCGCTAGATCGTCATGACGTCCGTCGTATCTCGGATGTGTTGCCGTTGTTGGCTAAAGTGAGCAAGAAATTTTTCTTGCAAATCTTCATACGATACCAGTGAGCCTACTGGTAAGCTGTCAAACCAGACCCTTGCGTTGCAAGTAAGGGTCTGGACAAAAAGATGGCACCACAACGGTTGCGTCCAACTGCCAACGAGGCCGGCGCTGGTGAACACACCGATATGGTCGTCAGGGTCTGTCAACCCGTTGTATTTTCCCACACTTGGTGGAAGTTTTGCTCACATTAGTGGTGCCAGGACAATTCCTTTTATGAACTCGGAATAGCCAGCAGCAGACTTCGATCGGTTGACCGATCTGTAATCGTGCCTTGCTACACGATCATAAGTTGTGCGCGGTTGCGCATGTATATACGTGTCCCGGTCATTATCTAACCGGGTAAAAACGTTGTGTGACTCCTTCGCATAATAGGTGGAGTCTTCAGGGTCGGTCCTATCGTCGATGTCGTCATTGGGGAGTGGCCCAAGAAGGCTATGTATGTCCGACACTCGGCGGTTGTCAGACTCCCGTCGGTGTTGCCTTGGTGGCCCCAGCCTAAGGTGCGCTGAGGCTCTTGCCCGGTATCCATAAGTTGAATCCCCTCCTTCCAACATATACTAACTTATATACGAGTCACCATGTTCATTGTGTCTATCTCTAGGCGCATGCTGCTATGGGGGTAGCGTCTCGTATTGAAGAACACGAGTCGTTGGTGTGATTGGTGCAGGTGTACGTTGTATAGTCTGATGTGTGCCCGCGTAGCGCTATGCGCACATTGCTTTCGGAGCAGCTTGTTGTTTTAAAAACCAGGAGAGAGGATCCTCCCCATCTGGTATGATTGATGCTAACTGGGGTATTCGGCTGATTCGCCAATATGTTCCCCGCCTGAGCGAATGTTCCGATGTCACACCCCGACATTTCCACATATTCCGGTGGGCCCGATGGGGAGTATCATGACGTAGTTGATATCATCATAGACAATTAAACACAATTATAGCACAGTGGAAGGCTTGGAAGTTTAAATACTATTACAACCCATAAAGTTCGAAGTTCAAACGAAAGAATATACAGACAGATTGTAATAGAGATCCACAGGCGGACCATAAAAACAAATACATAAAACTGAGTTTAACAGACTTCAGGCATCTAGGGATTTGCAAAATCCTCTTAATTTATGCCAAGTAGCTCCAGCCTAGTTTCGAGAGGTACCTGTCACTTAGTCTTTGGAAAATACGTCAGTTTTCACTGGTAAATACAATTAACTGACTCATTTGAAAATGTTATGAAAATTGGTTTAAGCGCACAAGGCACAAAAATCTTTTATAACTTGGGACAATTTTTATTAAAATCTTGTATACAGATTTACATGTTTGTCATATATTTGGAGCCGGTTTGGAAGCCGGTCATGATTAACCGACTCCCCACTTATGAAACCCACAAAGGAGTTATCCCCAACTTGTGGGTAATTTAATATTTAGCATTTGCATCTGTCAGGTGTATGCCTACACCCCGTGCATAGGTTGTGGCCATTAATAACTTTAATGAGCCGAGGATATCGAGGACATGGTCGTTAACCCCCAAAGTTTATGTTATCAAACAAAACAGATTAAAACGGGTTATGCAGATTTATTAAATCACAATCCGATTAAATGATCTCATACCCGACCAAGTGGTAATAATTTACCGTATCCCAAGCCAGTATAAGGGAAAATAAGTTAAAAGTATTTACCTGAGTTAATTATGCAAGGATTGCTACTCAGCCGTATATTCCTAAGGCTTTATGCACGTATCTTCTACTGAGGCTACTTAATCTGTAATGAAGGTTTTATTAACCTATTAGGATACTAACGGGTCTTATTTAAGTCAAAGACTTAGACCGGTTAGTTTTAAGGATACTTTACGGTTCGAAACGCTAGATTAAGCGGAGACCAGAATGGAATGTAATTTAGACCCAACAAGTATGAATACTTGTATAATATGGGTAAACTAAATACATTCTGGATTTTGAAGTTTGAATGACAAGGTTAAACCTGTTTCGGCTAATTTATGCAAAGTAGTTACATAAACCGAACCAAACGCGTATAAGCATAACGGGTAACCGAATGAACCATATACAAGTTCCATATATTATTATGCTTAAAACATGTTAAGACATCAGTATGATGTCAACATATATGCCCAAAAAGACTTTAAAACCGAATTAAGCCTCATAAGGGCGTTTTGGTCATTAGGATTTATAAAAGGGGTTTATAGGTAAACTGATGTTCTGGTAAAAAATTTTTTTTGTAAAAATATTTATTTTATGATGATATAACAGTAGGATATCATACATATGTGTGGTTTACCATTTATGGCCAAACTATGCCCGAAAGGGTATTTTGGTCATTTCACATATGCTTTTAAAGAAATAATTGGAATTCTGAGTTCATGACTTATACCTACTGTAAAAGTATTAAAAATCATTTATAAATTCAGTAGGTAACAAGTCTTGGGTGCTAAATATGGTTTAAAACCATACTATGCACCTAATTAGCGTAAAAACCGATAATTGATGATATTTACAAGGTTTTTGTGATTCTGAGATTTTGACCAGCCTTGAATGGTCAAAACATTTTATTTTTCATATTAGATTAGTAGCAAAAAGTTTCGTATGTCAATTATATGTAAAACTCATTTTATTCGCAAAAAGGGCATTATCGTCAATTATAGATTTTATACAAGACCTCAATGATAAGGTCAGTTTATAATCTGACCCAATATTCCAAAAATCCATAAAAATAATATCCCAGTAGTAGGTAAAGAGTTTTGAGTCACATTTATGTTTTAAGCATGATTTATACCCCAAAGGGTAATTTAGTCTTTATAAAAGCTTAATTTACGATCTTTTGCATAATATCAGTTTAAGACCAGAATGTAAGTGTCAAAACATTTTAAATATGTTTACTAATCAGTACCTAATCCATTTGCATGTTCATTTATTTAAAAATCCTATTTTTAGACCATAAGGGCATAATTGTCAATAATAAGCATAATAACGGAAACATGCATATAATTCAGATTTCTAAGTGACCATGTAATATAACCTCAGAGGGTTATACTACAACATTATATGGTCACAATGGAAACTTAAAACTTAAAGTAATTAAGCTAAATCGGGTCAGAACTGAAAGTCAAAGCAAAAGTCAAGCTTTTGCGACTTTCGGTTGTGAACCGAGCTTAAACTTAGAATTGCCGGGTTGAACATGTTTAGACATGTTCTAATAATATTTACTAAGTTATTTAAGTGACAAAATATGGTTTATAACCTTTACATTATCAGTTTTGATTATTATTTAAAAATCTGACTAGTTTGACTTTTTGATTATTTACTTTGACCCGACAATTGACTAAGTAAACGTGATAATTAGGAGGTGCCCTTTTGAGGGACTAACACCTACCTAATTATGATCACATAGCCATGTTCGCCTCGAACAATGGCTGGACCATTTAGGTCTAAACCGAAGGTCAAAGCCGTTTTGCGGCAACTTTGACTTTCGGTCTTTAAACATATGAAAACCGAACTAGAGTGGCTAAGGACACTTACAAAGGATCCTAGCTTGAACTTTAAACTAGAGGGAGCTTCCTTTTTTTTATCAGGAACCTCAAAAAGATTGAGAAGAAATGATTTTGTGAATGAGCAAGTAAAATGAGGCACCAAGAGCTCCTATTTATAGTTGAGGAGGATGTTCAAGGATCAAGCCAGGTGTTAGGGATGTCTAGAGATCATCACAGGTGTCCTAGCTGATTCCTAAAACCATCAAAAAAGCTCCTGGTTTCGAGTTATGTGTGTGTAAGGTGACAAACCTACAACTGTCCAAAACTTCTGCCCAGATACAGTCCTTACGGACCGTAAGCATACACCTCATACGGTCCGTAACCGCTTTTGAAATGTTTCGTCCAGATACAGTCCTTACGGACCGTAAGCCTGACCCTATTACGGTCCGTATGCGATTGATCAGAGAACCAGAATTTTGAAACTTTACACATTTAGCCCCTTAACTTTTATAATCATTATCAATCCTTCCCGAGAGCATGATATAACATTATGAAGCCTCGGGTTTGGTAAAAGGTCACTCAGAGGCATAAATTAGCATGTTGACACTTTTAGTCCCTCCGCATACGTATTTTCATTGATTAACAACTTCAGTCCTTCAAGATAAATCTTTTACACATTTAGGGTTTGGGACACGTGTCTTCACACAATTGGACACGATTTTACGAGGTGTTACATCCGACATGGCCCGTCATTTGGTTATGGGGAGCATTCCCCATCTGGTTGATCGGGACCAAAACATATGGCTCCCTGTCTGGGTTGACATTGGCGTGATGATTAGTCATGATCTTGTAAAAGAAAAGATAATAGTGCTTGTAAAAATAATGATGGGCGCCCATGAAGAAACAGTGGTTAACCGAGAGGTTAGTCCACGGGCCGAGTCTCGTTAGATAGGGTTAATCCCCTCTTTCCTCGATCGATGGCTGGATGATCCTGTAATCTATCACATGCGCAATGAAACACCGTGACTCGCAACTTATCCACTGGTTTGGGCCTTGGGCCTAACTGACAACTTGCAGCTTATCCACTGGTTTGGCAGGTGTTTAGGCTGCAAAAGTGTCAGGCGCACGGTGGAGGCGTCGCCACGTGTCCTTCTGTGCCAGGCGCACGAAGGAGCGGCCGCCAGTGGCCTGCTAGCTTTGGTTGTCAGTCTGTTCATCAGCTTTATGCAAGTGGAAGCTCTGTATGTGGATCGGGTTGTCACACCCCAACCGATGGCGGAAACATCGGGGCACGACACTGAGCGAAACAGATTGTCCATGAGTATCCATAACAACTATTAATTATAATATATTAAAGGTTCATGTCCCATACCACAAACATATAAAATAAAACAGTTATTACAGACAATCTTCTCAAAGGCAATTATCCATTTCGACAACTCAGATTATATTTAGTTTGTTTCTAGACTCCATCCTAGCTCGATTCCTGCAAGTAACAAGTAAAGCATCCTAAACACCTGTCACATACGTTAAAATAGAGGTCAATACTCAATACACATAGTGTAAAGGTGAGCATACAAGTTTAATAGTAATAATAGAATTCGAAAGCGTTTACGCATAACCAGCATGTAACATGTGTAATGTGAAACAAGTAGGTTATCGACAATGAATTATGCACAGACGTGACTGCGAGTTATAGAATGCGCAACACATATCACCACTGTGACATGCGAGAAAAGCCCTTAACAAACCCTGTCCACGACAGGTGCTGAGTCCAAACTATAGTACTATCGTTGCTAAGGTGTCAGGCAACAATCACTGTGTAAACATAACATACAAGCATTCATCGAGTAACACGTATAACATGCAGTAACGGTTAGCGTATAAAAGTGTTTGCATTGTGTGATCGATGTGATTTGATATAAGTAACGTATGTAACACCCAAAAGTGCTTAAAGCAAAAAGGGATCGAGTATACTCACAGATCGTGTTTAGTATTTAAACACTCTCTTGGATTGAAGGGAACACTGAGAGATTAGCCTGAACAGTTAACGATAGCATAAGTGAATGAACGGCGCGTTAAACGGTGAAGTGGAACAAGGGACGAATGGTCATCCAATCGGATGACAATCCGAACGGATGGTCATTCGATCGAATGACAATCTGTTCAGATGGCCATTCGGTCGGATTAACATTCGTTTGGGATGGATGTGTTTGTGTATGATGTGACTTTGAAGTTTTCGTTGTAGCATTTTGAAAACAGAGAAGTATCTCTACCTTTCAGGTGGCCCGGTCGAACGGTCGTTCGATCGGATGGCGATCCGTCAGTTAGACATTTCTAGAGAACAAGTTCACAGCAGGATTGTCATTTGATCGGATGGTCTTCCGATCGGATAGCAACCCGTTAGAAACTGATGATCTTTGAAAATTATGAAAAATGTTTAAGTATTGAAACCAAGTGCAATCCGATCGGATTGTCATTCGATCGGATGGCAATCCGATGTAACACCCCAAAAGTCGTATATGTAAATATGACGAAATAAGTATTTATGAATATAATTGTCATTATAATGGTAACTAGAATTACGAACCTAGTTAAAGGGGTAAATAAGATTTTAACCAAAAAAGAATGCAAATTGGCCATAATATTGTAAATATCCAAACATGAGGGGTTAAATTGTAAAGAATGGAAAGATAAAATATAAAAATTAAAATTAAAACACCAAACACACATCTGGGCGTGTGTGGGTGTTCGACCAGAGAAGAAGCAGGAAGGGGTTTCCCCTCTCAAACCCTAAATCAATAAATTGAATGGATTTTTGGCCAAAATCGGATTGCTTGAACCTTAATAGTGATCATTTAAGCAAGCTTTAGCCAAGGTATGTTTCAATTTCAGTTTTGGTGAACAACCATTAAGTGGGTGTTGATGAATATGTGAGTTCGATCTAAATTATGATGAATGCTTGCTAATCATGTTTAAGTTGAATAATGGCTGAATTTTAGTTATCTTGGTGATTTAGGATGAAACCCTATGTGTATGAGTATGAGAAAGATTGTGATGAACATGTGAATGTTAGTAGTTTTAATTATGTTGATACACTAGATATTATGTAGTAGGTTTTGATAGTAAACATGATGTAGAAATTGTTGATAATGTGATCTTGTATGAATAAGATAATTCATGAGATGAAATTGGGAAGAAACATGCTTAAAATACTAGTACACTATGCTTAAAAGTTGTATGCACACTAAGTGTTTGATAAAATGCATAGGTGAGATTTTGGAAGAGATTTGATGAAAAAGAATCTGTCCAGAAAGTTACAGCCGAATTTAATCGGCTGTAACCGGGTCAAATCTGGTCAAAAACTGATGTTTATTGAGTTTGTGATGAACTTCCAGGAAAAAACTTTCAAACCCAACAGGAATTGCATTTTTTCGACGAAAAAATGAACGTTTTATGAATTTTTCCGTATCGAAGGTTCAGGCCGCGTTTTCTGGCAGAATTTGCATCCAATTACGAATGTCATAACTCAATTTAGGAATTGAGTTATGATCTCAAATTTTTACTGTAGGTAGCTTCAGGTGATTTCAACAATTTTCAACTGGAATTTCGTCAATCGGATAAACGAGGAATTTTAAATGAATTTTTCCGTAAGCTGCAGTCAGAAGTGACGAATCAGATTGTAGCTTAGTAAATGAATTTTTATAAATTTTTGGTAGAGAGTTAGACTATAAAAATTTAACACAATGATAACCCCTACGAGGGGCACGTCACATAAAAATATTGTAATTTTTGCAAGCTCGTAAGTACAGTAAACGGACGTCACAGAACAGCCCATTTTCAGTGAATTGATCTATACATGTTAGTGAATGATTGATTAATGAAAGAAATGTGACTAAGTGGTATTATGTTTATCGGATTGGAAGTGTGTATGATTGATAGTTGACTTTTTAGAAAGTCAACAAGGTATGAATAATAAAGTTAGACTTCCTAACACTATTGTGAGAATAAGGAGATCATGTGAATATTTGCTAGATTATTATATGACGTACATGACGGTAAGTTGAATTTGTTATGTTATGAATGATGTGATAATGGATCTATGCCATATTATGTTAGCAGTTTCCTACTAGTAATGGTCTATGGCATTACGAATTGTAAATTGTATGTATTGTTATGTAATCATTGGTAATTATGCATGTATGAATGTATTTAATTTAATGTATGGTGGAATGTGTACTATAACACGCGTATGTGGTATATAGAACCATGTGTAGAATTTATCGATATTTAAATAAAGTAATTGATAATATGAGTTATAACGTTTGCTAATAATGGCATGTAAATGTGGGCATGAAAGGACAGGTACATGCCATTTTGGGCGCGAACTCGGGAGGCAACGAGACGAACATATGGAATACGTATCAACTACTTACGGGTCAAGGTAAGTGCTTCTTGCACTTAATAGTTATATGCAGGAACATAGGTTTATTGTTTGCATGTTCTTGTACTTGTATACGTAGAACATTTTGTGGTTTAATGTGAAACTTATATGAGAATATTAAAGTATGAAATGTTAAATTGGAGGTATTCATAGGAGAACACCATGGACAAGGGAATCATAAACCACGGGTATAGTAAGTATCTATATCATAGATTTGAAACTATTTAATTGGTAAGATGAATTCAAGTCATGGGTACATGACTTGCCTGGTGATTATTATGTTTTTTTTAAACTAAGGGTAGAATTTTAGATGTGTTGATAACGGTTAATCTAATAAAGGGTTGTTGACTTATTAAAGGTCAAATTAGTATGTGGCTTCCAAACCACAATCTTAATAAATGGGATGCTTTGGATTAAATAAGTACATATGCACATGATTCCAAGTTGTGTACAAATATCATAACCATGATGTTTATTTAGTAAGTGGATTAGATTACAGTGGTAACTGGTTAAACTATTGTTTCGAATTATTCAACTTGGGGTAAGCAAGTAGATTTGGGTCACTTGATCCACATGAATGAAAAAGATTTGGATTCTGGCTAAGTAAAGCACTAATGAAATCTTTGGATCTGTTAGAAATAAATATTAATGGTCTAATAATTGAATGAGAATTTTATCACAGGTGGCTTAATTGTGAATTCTAGTGGAGGTTGATTCATAAGTTGGAAGCGATAGTTGACTATGAAATTAATGGAGTCGAGTTCATTGGAAGTTTGTGAAAAATATAGATCAGAATCCACCTATTTGAGTTATCTAATATATATTATATATAGAACTCATAACGTGCATGTTGGGTTTCTGGTATAATGGGAACTAGAGGTTTGCGGACTGATGAATGGAACAAGGTTTGGCGACAAATCCGAGATCGGGTCAGCAATATCGGTTCGTCCATCCGTCAGGTTATATCGCCGACTTAGACGGGTCATCATGTTTTACTTGCTTTTTTAGGCATTCGGTAGTTTAAACCGTATAAGCTTCATGAGTCAGACGTAGTGTCTTGTTTTGTTTATGTTCAAGTTTAGAGTTGTAAAATGGATTGTAAACAAGTTTTGTTATCGTAACGGTTATCCGTATTACGAACGGGTCATGCCGAAATTTTATAAAAATTGGCATGAAATATGTAAGTGTTTAAATGATGGTAACTATCAAATGAAAGTCAAGACACTATAATTGTTTCTAGAAATTGAAGCTAAAATAAAAAAAATGGGCCTACATTCCGCATAGTAAGAATGTTTAGAAAATTTATGGGCGTTACAAGTTTATATCAGAGCCTTGGTTTGAGGGAAATCAAGTATGAGGAGGTAAATACTTGAACTTAAACCTGTGTGCTCTTGTGACAAGGAACCCGTACAATCCAAGACTCGATCAAGATCTAAAGGTAGAAGAGAATGTAAGTATGTATATGAAGAAAACTAACAGTATGTTATGTGTAAGGTAAGCATAGTTGTTTAGAGAGGATGATTCGCGAATGCGGTCTAGGATCGACACCAAGGCATGTAATAAGACAAAATGATCCCAAGTACATAGATTTAATATATATATAAGTACATGTAATGGTAAAAACCTATCAATAGAAGGAGAATTTTAAATGAAAGATAATAATGGAATAGTAATGAGGTTTTGAAAATGTTACACGTGCTGAAAACTAATTCTTTGGACATTAGGTGACGATTACGCGAAGACACGAAACTAGTATGTGGATTGTGTACCTGGCCAGTACACAAGAACCATATGACGTTCGTGAGACCATGATAATTGTTACAAGTATGTCCGTTAGAATTAGGGAGTAGGTGGACGTGAGGGTGAAAGGAAATGTAGGACTCTCAAGAAATTGAAAGTACCAAACACGAAAGAGAAGTATGAATGATATGTTAGAATCCGCGAGACGGATTCGAAACATAGAAGGAATGAGAAAATATGAATAATATGCTAGAATCCGCGAGACGGATTCGAAACATGAAAGGAATGAAAGCATGAATGATATGTTAGAATCCGCAAGACGGATTCGAAACATGAAAGGAATGAAAGCATGAATAATATGTTAGAATCTGCGAGACGGATTCGAAATATGAAAGAATGAAAAAATGAATGATATGTTAGAATCCGCGAGACGGATTCAAAACATAGAAGGAGTGAAGAATATGAATGAGATGTTTGAATCCGTGAGACGGATTCAAAACATAGAAAGGAATGGAAAGTGGAATGAAAAGTCCGAATTCGTAAGTAAATGCAGACCGAATAGGTAATTATTTTAAGGAAGATATTAACCAAGTTATGTTTTAAAACTTTTTACTATATATAAATATAATTATGCAAATGCGTTGTATGCAAGATGGTTAAGAGAGACAAATGAGTTATGCGGGTCAAATGGTGCTTGCCATTTGTACCCGGTATTTAATGTTTAAAATGGTCAAGTCATATATTTGTAGGCGAGCATAATGTATGGTCATGTAATGTCACAAATTGGAAGGAAATAGTCAACGCAAGGCATGGATAACGAGTCAATGGATTTGACTCGCGCCAGGTATGTATAAAGGTTATGCTTTTAATAGGAGCTTGTGGCTCGACTAGAGAGTGATGTGTCAGAATAAGATAACTAATACGTATATGTAAGGATGTATTTACAAATTAAACTTCCAAAAACTCAAACGGAGTGAAATAAAAATTAAGAAGGCAAGTGATAGAAAAATAGAAAGAAAATTTTTGGCCCCCTCTAAATAAGTGAGTATAACCGTTAAAAACGGTTGTTGTAGCAAAATTTAGTTGGAAGAAAGAAACTTTGAAACATGTTATGTATTAGACATATTATTAAATGACTCTTGAGGGTCAGAATGAATGACGGGTTACGACTTAGACAATAACTTAACAGTGGATGGGAAGGGTAGGTTTTGACAAGGATACTGAAATAATGTAATGCAGTCTTTACAAGTATGCATGAATGGAAAAGAAGGACGAATGTGTACTTCGATACGTCTGCGATAAGTAAGAAGTGCCAGTTTGACCTTGAAAAGTCAAACTGCAAAGGTTGATGAAATAACCAATAAAATGAAAAGACTGTATGCAAGAAATGGAATGTGATATGTTTCAAACATGTACGTAAGAAATTGTGAAATAGTCATAGGCGAACAAACACCATGTGGAATGCAAATATGAAAAGTTATGTGCTAACCGTTAATTTTTACAGATAAGAATGATGAAATTATTAGTATAATGATAGTAAATAAGCTATTGGAAGGATGCTCATGAGTGGGAGCATATTTCACGAATGAATGAGACCAAATTCTGGTACGGAAGGTACCTGTAAAGAAGCGGAACGATCCGGCTCCCGGATCACTGATCTACGCAATGAAGGCGAGGTTAGTAAAAATGTTTAATTCCTTATTGATAAGCAAGAATCCGTAAATTTATTGGTACGTGTGAGTGAAATAAATGGTAGGTTAATTATGGTATGGTATGAAATAATCGACTTGTAATGGTCAGCCTAAGGAAGTACTTATGTCATTAAGAGGAAGATCTAAAGGCCTTGAATGAAAATTCGAACTAATTGGTTAATGCTCCTATGGTGCCCTCGCACGACATACCAGATTAGTATAATAAAGTAATGCGAATGATTAAATCTGAGGGTAGACATAAAGTTGTAAGTAGTTCAAGTGACGGTAGAAATATAGCTTAATGTCTAAATCACGTGACGAGTATGGGTAAGGGAGTATGAAAATGATAGTTATGTTAGTGTATTAATATCCGAATGTCTACAGTAATGTGTATTAGTATATGCTCACCTCCCATGAAGATATGAAAGAAACTAGGAGCAACATTAGTAATGGAATGTAGTGGTTGTCCTTGATAAGCGGGAATGGAATAATAATAAGTATCCAGTGATAACGTTAAACTCAAATGAATGTAGATAAAGATTTAGTAAGTAGATGGTCCAAATTATTATGTGTTAGCGAAAGTGCCGAGTAAGGTTAATAAAGATAGAACACAGAGTTAAAACTACAATAAGTATTCGTAGGGCTAATGCAAGAATGTAATATTTTCTTTATTATATGAGTGAGGTGGAGATGGTATAACCAACTGCGAATGGTAAATGCATGAAAGTCCAACGCCTGAATTATAGGGCAAGAACAAGATATATACTTATGGTTGAAAACGAATCCCACCTCTTATATAAGTCAATAAGTGTTATTGGAATGTAAGGATCATCATGAATGAAGAAATGAATGGATTAAAGGTAGAATTGGTCAAGTAGGAATAAGCAAGGTTTCGGGGACGAAACCTCTTTTAAGGGGGGTAGACTTGTAACACCCCAAAAGTCGTATATGTAACTATGACGAAATAAGTATTTATGAATATAATTTTCGTTAGAATGGTAACTAGAATTACGAACTTAGTTAAAGGGGTAAATAAGATTTTAACCTAAAAAGAATGCAAATTGGCCATAATATTGTAAATATCCAAACATGAGGGGTTAAATTGTAAAGAATGGAAAGATAAAATATAAAAATTAAAATTAAAACACCAAACACACATCTGGGCATGTGTGGGTGTTCGACCAGAGAAGAAGCAGGAAGGGGTTTCCCCTCTCAAACCCTATCAATAAATTGAATGGATTTTTGGCCAAAATCGGATTGCATGAACCTTAATAGTGATAAACTAAGCAAGCTTTAGCTAAGGTATGTTTCAATTTTCAGTTTTGGTGAACAACCATTAAGTGGGTGTTGATGAATATGTGAGTTCGATCTGAATTATGATGAATGCTTGCTAATGTTATCATGTTTAAGTTGAATAATGGCTGAATTTTAGTTATCTTGGTGATTTAGGATGAAACCCTATGTGTATGAGTATGAGAAAGATTGTGATGAACATGTAAATGTTTAGTAGTTTTAATTATGTTGATACACTAGATGTTATGTAGTAGGTTTTGATAGTAAACATGATGTAGAAATTGTTGATAATGTGATCTTGTATGAATAAGATAATTCATGAGATGAAATTGGGAAGAAACATGCTTAAAATACTAGTACACTATGCTTAATAAGTTGTATGCACACCAACTGGGTCAAATCTGGTCAAAAACTGATGTTTATTGAGTTTGTGATGAACTTCCAGGAAAAAACTTTCAAACCCAACTAGAATTGCATTTTTTTGACAAAAAATGAACGTTTTATGAATTTTTCCGTATCGAAGGTTCAGGCTGTAGGTAGCTTTAGGTGATTTCAAAAATCTCCAACTGGAATTTCTTCAATCGGATAAACGAGGAATTTTAAATGATTTTTTCGGTAAGCTGCTGTCAGAAGTGACGAATCAGATTGCAGCTTAGTAAATGAATTTTTATAATTTTTTGGTAGAGAGTTAGACTATAAAAATTTAACACAATGATAACCCCTCCGAGGGGCACGTCACATAAAAATATTGTAATTTTTGCAAGCTCGTAAGTACAGTAAACGGACGTCACAAAACAGCCTATTTTTAGTGAATTGAGCTATACATGTTAGTGAATGATTGATTAATGAAAGAAATGTGACTAAGTGGTTGTATGTTTATCGGATTGGAAGTGTGTATGATTGATAGTTGACTTTTTAGAAAGTCAACAAGGTATGAATAATAAGGTTAGACTTCCTAACACTATTGTGAGAATAAGGAGATCATGTGAATATTTGCTAGATTATTATATGACGTACATGATGGTAAGTTGAATTTGTTATGTTATGAACGATGTGATAATGGATCTATGCCATATTATGTTAGCAGATGCCTACTAGTAATGGTCTATGGCATTACGAATTGTAAATTGTATGTATTGTTATGTAATCATTGGTAATTATGCATGCATGAATGTATTTAATTTAATGTATGGTGGAATGTGTACTATAACACGCGTATGTGGTATATAGAACCATGTGTAGAATTTGTCGATGTATGAATAAAGTAATTGATAATATGAGTTATAACGTTTGCTAATAATGACATATAAATGTGGACATGAAAGGATAGGTACATGCCATTTTGGGCGCGAACTCGGGAGGCAACGAGACGAACATATGGAATACGTATCAACTACTTACGGGTCAAGGTAAGTGCTTCTTGCACTTAATAGTTATATGCAAGAACATAGGTTTATTGTTTGCAGGTTCTTGTACTTGTATACGTAGAACATTTTGTGGTTTAATGTGGAACTTATATGAGAATATTAAAGTATGAAATGTTAAATTGGAGGTATTCATAGGAGAATACCATGGACAAGGGAATCATAACCCACGGGTATGGTAAGTATCTATATCATAGATTTGAAACTATTTAATTGGTAAGATGAATTCAAGTCATGGATACATGACTTGCCTGGTGATTATTATGTTTTTTTGAACTAAGGGTAGAATTTTAGATGTGTTGATAACGGTTAATCTAATAAAGGGTTGTTGACTTATTAAAAGTCAAATTAGTACGTGGCTTCCAAACCACAATCTTAATAAATGGGATGCTTTGGATTAAATAAGTACATATGCACTTGATTCCAAGTTGTGTACAAATTTCATAACCATGATGTTTATTTAGTAAGTGGATTAGATTACAATGGTAACTGGTTAAACTATTGTTTCGAATTATTTAACTTGGGGTAAGCAAGTAGATTTGGGTCACTTGATCCACATGAATGAAAAAGATTTGGATTCTGGCTAAGTAAAGCATTAATGAAATCTTTGGATCTGTTAGAAATAAATATTAATGGTCTAATAGTTGAATGAGATTTTTATCACAGGTGGCTTAATTGTGAATTCTAGTGGAGGTTGATTCACAAGTTGGAAGTGATAGTTGACTATGAAATTAATGGAGTCGAGTTCATTGGAAGTTTATGAAAAATATAGATCAGAAACCACCTATTTGAGTTATCTAATATATATTATATATAGAACTCATAACGTGCATGTTGGGTTTCAGTTATAATGGGAACTAGAGGTTCGCGGACTGATGAATGGAACAAGGTTTGGCGATAAATCCGAGATTGGGTTAGCAATGTCGGTTCGTCCATCCGTCAGGTTATATCGCCGACTTAGACGGGTCATCATGTTTTACTTGCCTTTTTAGGCATTCGGTAGTTTTAAACCTTGTAAGCTTCATGAGTTAGACGTAGTGTCTTGTTTTGTTTATGTTCAAGTTTAGAGTTGTAAAATGGATTGTAAACAGGTTTTGTTACCGTAACGGTTATCCGTATTACGAACGGGTCATGCCGAAATTTTATAAAAATTGGCATAAAATATGTAAGTGTTTAAATGATGGTAACTATCAAATGAAAGTCAAGACACTATAATTGTTTCTAGAATTTGAAGCTAAAATAAAAAAAATGGGCCTACATTCCGCATAGTAAGAATGTTTAGAAAATTTATGGGCGTTACATCCGATCGGACCCGATCAGACGACAATCCGTCCCACAATCTGATCGTTTTGCAACTTGAAAATTTTGAAAGTTTTGTGGTTTGATCGAGACGGTGTGACAACGTATTGAACAACAGGAACCCCATCAGACCCAGGTTATCCGATCGAACGGGAATCACCCCAATCCGATCAGTTAACTGTTCGTGACGGATGTTCATGTTCAACCGAAATCGGTTGTCCGGTTGATAGGAATCAGATCTCAAACTGACACATCACCGGAGAAATGTGGAAGGCCTGAAAGAGCTCCGATTCTATCGGTTTTGATGGCATTGAGTGTAAAAGAGTTGAAAGAAAGTTGTGAAACCATCTTTCAATCCTTCTACTCATGAAAATGTTTAAATCTATGCGAAAATAGTGTTGAATCATGTGGAAATCATGTAGATGTGAGTTGTTCTTGGAGGAATGAAGCCAAATCTTGAAGTTCATAAGAACCCCATGATGACATCATCCTAGAACACCTCAAATCCGCTGATTTCACGGTTAAAAAGATTCAAAGGTGAAAATGATGACGAAGTGTGTAAAGATAATATAAGTACAAGATTTGAGGTAGAAACTTACAAGAATCGCGAGAAATCGAAGGAAAAGTGGGCTGGAGGTGCTGGTCGAACGAGAGAGCTGTCACATCACTGTTGGTGATGTGACAGGGGGTATTTATAGGTTTCCAAAAGAGGAAAGAGGAGCACATGTGTCTGATCAGATGACACATCGATCGAATGGTCATTCGATAAAGTGGTCCGACGAGTTAGATTTTGGCGTTTCGTTTTGAGTGTTGAGCATTGCGATGCGTTTCGAGTGAGCGATGCGATAGCATTACCCATTAGTTACACAAATAACCTAACTACTATATCTAACATACAATTAACATAAATAACTTTCGTTTAGCGTTTGCGATTTAGATTGCGTTGCGATAGAGTTGCGATTGTGTTTGCGATTAAACACCTCAACATAAACATAACATGCACAAGTAACACATAATAGCACACACACATAAAACAATATCCATAACCTGTAATTCGAGTTGCGATGCGATAGCGATGCGATCAGCGATAAGTCGATTAGCGATTAAACTGCGATTAAACCTTGATTTGTTGTAGATACTCCACATAATACAACTAAAGCAAACAAATAATATAATTTGATTACAAGTCAAGAAGCACAAATCAGCAATTAAGCAAGGAGTGACAGATCGAAATTAACAATATTTTCTTCCTTTGACTTTGACTTGTACCTTGACTTCAAAAGTCGGGTTGTTACAGCCTCCCCTACTTTAGGAAATTTCGTCTCAAAATTTAAGAAGCATGCGTAATAAACAGTTGTGGATACTTCACCTTCATGTCACTTTCGAGTTCCCAGGTGAACTCGGCGCCGCGTTTGCCTTCCCAGCGAACCTTCACAATGGGAATGCGTGAGCGTCGGAGCACCTTGGTTTCTCGGCCCATGATCTCAACAGGCTTCTCCACGAAATGTAATGTTTCGTCCACCTGTAAATCCTCAAGAGGGACATGTAATTCCTGGTCGGCTAGACACTTTCTGAGGTTCGAAACGTGGAAAGTCGGGTGGACATTACTAAGTTCCTCCGGTAGTTCGAGTCTGTAGGCTACTTTGCCAATCCTTTCCAGAATTTTAAAAGGTCCAACATATCGAGGCGCGAGCTTTCCTTTCTTGCCGAATCTGATCACCCCCTTCCAAGGTGCAAGCTTTAGGAGTACGTGATCGCCAACGTCAAATTCAAGGGGCTTGCGGCGTCTATCGGCGTAACTTTTCTGATGACTCCGAGCTTTCAATAGATTGTCTTGAATTTGGAGGATTTTGTCAGTCGTTTCTTGCAACAGCTCAGGACTAGTAATTTGCGCATCCCCGATCTCGTGCCATACAATAGGCGATCGACATTTTCTTCCGTATAATGCCTCAAATGGTGCCATTTGGATGCTAGAGTGATAACTGTTATTGTACGAGAATTCGACCAAAGGTAAGTGCGCGTCCCAATTACCACCGAAATCTATGACACACGAGCGAAGCATGTCTTCAAGGGTTCGAATCGTTCTTTGAGTCTAACCGTCGGTTTGGGGATGGAAAGTGGTACTTAGATTAAGAGTAGTACCGAGAGCAGATTGAAACGTTTCCCAAAGTCGCGAGGTAAACCGACCATCGCGGTCAGAGATGATGTCACGAGGCATCCCGTGTCGACAAATAACTTCGTCGGTATAGATTCGAGCTAATCGTTCTACCTTGTAGTCTTCTCGTATCGGCAGAAAGTGAGCGGATTTAGTAAGACGGTCAACGATAACCCAGATGCTGTCGTGACCTGATGATGTGCACGGAAGTTTCATTATGAAGTCCATAGCTATACTCTCCCATTTCCACATAGGGATCTCGGGTTGTATGAGTAAGCCAGAGGGTCTTTGCTGTTCGGCCTTGACTTTCAAGCAAGTCAGGAACTTCGAAACATAGATAGCGATATCTTTCTTCATACCCGACCACCAGTACTTGTAGCGAAGGTCCTGGTACATCTTATCGGCACTGGGATGAATAGAATATCGAGATTCGTGGGCTTCGTTAAGCAAAATCTGTCTCAAATTAGTACGCTTGGGAATCCAAATTCGGTCTAGATAATGGAATATACCATTCGATTTATTCTTGAGTTAAGCGCCATCATTAAGAATTCTTTCCTTCTTCAAAGTACGTTCGGTAAAGCAAGCATGTTGGGCATCACAGATGAGAGCTTCGAGATTATGCTGGGCTTGAGAATTACGAACGCTATGCAAATAGCTTCGTCGACTGAGAGCATCAGCGACGACGTTTGCTTTGCCTGGATGGTAACGAATCTCACAGTCGTAATCGTTGAGGAGTTCAACCCATCGGCATTGGCGCATATTTAATTCTTTCTGGTCAAAGATGTGTTGTAGGCTCTTGTGGTCGGTGAAGACCGTACACTTGGTACCGTAAAGGTAGTGTCGCCAAATCTTTAACGCAAAAATAACTGCACCTAGCTCGAGGTCATGGGTTGTATAATTCTTCTCGTGGATCCTGAGCTGTCGAGAGGCGTACGCGATAACCTTGTCTCGTTGCATCAGAACACAACCAAGACCAAGGTTATAATGGATATGGTTCCCTTTTATTTGACATAATACACAAGGGTTAACACATGAATTTGGTTATAAGTAAGATATGGAAGACCATGAACTCATTTCTCACACACACAAGCTCTCTTCTCTCCCTCTCTTGTTCTCGGCCGTGAGCCACAACCACCATCACCATCATCTTCACTTCAATATCTTCCATTCACAAGTGATACCAAGGTGCTAGAAGCAAGGCTAAGGAGCTTGGTGGCCTTGAAGCTTGAAGAACCTCTCTTGTTTGCTTTTATCCACTTGTTTTCTACACTTGAATCATCCCTAGCCTTGAGCTAGTGGTAAGAACCTTGTACACTCCATTTTACTTCCATTTTTAGTGGTTAAAGGAGAATCATAATAAAAAAACTTGAAGAACACTAAATATCACAAGAAGTAAACTTGAACATAAGCATGTTTAATGAAGTAATCTTGAAGAATATGAGTTGTTATGCTTGTTGATCATTAATTGTTTGTAGAAATGATGTTGATCATCATTAGATCTTGCTAGATCATGATTAAAAACATAATATAGCAAGATAAGAAAGTAGAAATATGGTAGGATGATGGATCATCCACATATGAAGCATGAACTTGAATGACTAAATGGTTTCTTGAAAAATAATGATTAAAGTGGGTTATAAATCATATAGATCTAAAGATTTATGCATGGTTCTTTAAAGGAACCAAGTTAAAAATATGAGTTTCATTTAATCTTGGTTATTTCATAAACAAACTCTATTTTTAGTGGTTAAACAAGTGTAGAAACAATTGTGAAACAAGAAAATTTCATAAAGAAACATTTTTAGAAAATGTGACAAGAAGTTGTAAACATCTAACTTCTTTAGAAATGAAGTTTTTAAGGAACTAAACACACTTTAAAGGATAACACGGCTTACTAATAACACTAGTAAGTTCCTACAAATTTTTACAAATATTCAAGTTTATGAAGTGATAGATTATTACTTGTTTTGGCAAGTAGGTAAGTAAAGGTTGTTTATTGTTGATTGTGGATTGATTGTGATGATTTTTACAAAAGAAAATGATATGCTTGAAAGCATGGAAACCTCCATTTTTAGGGGAAATTATGGCAAAATTTTCTAAAAATCCAAACACTTAGGAAAATATTTATAAACATGCACTTACAAGTGTATTTTCAACAACAAATTGTTACATACATTTTGCCATAATTTTTGGTTACAAAAATATAAATATTGGAGGTTGATTCTTATAAATAAAAGTGACTAAATATGTATTTAGGAATATATATTTAGAATTGTAGGATCGGGGAATCGATCAAACGAGTCGATCAGAAGAGTTCTTGATCAATACGAAAGGCGGAATCAGACGTATCGATGTTATATCAGCTTGATTTGCACTTAGAATCACTTTAACTGTCGATTGTATTGATTTGAAACTGATTACAGATTGTTCGACACTTCAGCAGAGCTTCGCTACTGGAATCACAAAGTTACAAATGAAGAACCAAGACCTCCTATATATAGGGAACCCCAGGTCGCACCAACCATCCCATACGACCTGGTCCAGGTCGCACGACCTGGCCAGGTCGCACGAACTGGTCACCTCGCACGAGGTGGCTGGTTCAGACATGTTTCCCATTTCTCCCCTATAACGCGTCTTGGTCTATCTATCTAGTTACATGACTCGATACAAGACGAAGTCAACAGACATATGCACTAACAAGAATACACCATGTGTGTGATTATTTGTATATTTTGTGTATTAGTTATATTATTTTAGGGCTTGAAATAATATAACACATCAAATTACAAGAATTACAATCCAAAATATTACCAAAAATTCCAAGGAATAAATATACAAGTCATACCCAAAATATTGGTGAAACCAAACCGAGGAATATAACTCACAAGAATATTCCAGAAATTTACTCGCAAGTATATTTTTGGTAAATAAAATTTTGGACAATGAGGAAACAAAAATATGATTTTTACAATTACTACAAGGTTATATCATATTTTTGACAAGGAAAATATATTATTTTGGCATGTATGAATATATCTTTTCTTGGGAATTTTAGGAAATATATTATTTTTAAGAAATATATATTTTCCTACACAAACATAAAATACAATATTATTGGGAGTAAAGATATATTTTCTCATATAAATATGAAATATATCATTTTTTTTGGAGAAAATGAGTTTATACATATTTTCTAAGTTAGACTTGAAAATATATTATTTTGGAACTTAAATGAAAATACAAATATTTTTGCCAAGGAAAAATTATGAATAATTTTTCTAAGTAATGTTTTTAAAATATATATTGAATCCTTATTAAAGATAATATTCCGGAATAAGTAATATGAAATTAAGTATAAGAATACTTAATGAATACAATAAAAATACGTATTCTCGTACGTATAAATTCACAGCGGAATACGACCCTAATACATGGCAAAATTATACAAGTATAAGAATACGAGTACACATACCCCCATCCTTGGGAAGGATATACAGGTATAAATACCCGAAGTGTATCAAGTCAAAAATATATTATTATTCCAAAATTTAATAAATATAGTTAAGTTATAATATTAATTATTTTAACAAATAATTATATAACTTGGAATAATACCGAAGATACAAAGAAACGTAACTCAAAGACATCAATACTAAGTCAAGGCACGACCCGCTCGTCTAATAGATCATAGTACGTTGTAGGTAGTCGTGTTTACCCGAAGGAGCTTGAGTTACGGCGACTGAAGACGCAAGACTGTGAGTTCATGACCCCCCTTTTCTCTAACTATTTTGGTTTTATAACTTCGGGGGTGAAATACATGTTACAAACTGTTTACAAACATTTTATGCGGTATGGTTAGCTAAGGAAGGGTACTGCTTGATCATGTGAGTGGTGGGTATGACGCTTAAGGCCATTAATCCTCTTTGTAGGACCGAGGGACATGAGTGATAGATCTATTTGGGTGTAGCGAGCCCACACCCATGCGGACCAGGGTGGCCCATGTGGTGACTATGTCTTATTCCCGGAGACAAATTTGCTAGGTTTGAGGTTTCCTACATCACTTCACACATATCAATGGCCTTGCAAACCATTGGTGATCTGTTTTTCCTTGTTGCTTTCATACCAGGGTTGCAAATACATACATACTTACTTACAATGATTTCAAAGTTTATTCGAGCTCACACACTAAACACATGAACTCGCTCAACTTTTGTTGATGTTTTCAAACTACATGTATTTCAGGAAATTAAATATGGATCTGGCGGGCGTTTGGATGTTTCAAGTAAAGTTGAGAATAAAAGGTGTCATCCTATGTCTGAGGATTTGGATTGTGTGTCTTATTCTAGATAAGACACAACTTCCAAAGCCTAGTTTAAATTAACGTCTTTTGTCGAGTCTTTGTGAACTCTAAAACAAATTGCATGGTTTGTACTCAAATTTGATGTCTGTGTTTTAAACAATGTTGTCATGTTCTAAGCTAAGTTAATGGATGGTCACCTTTGGTTTTATCATATAGTTGTGTTATAATTGAATTCAATGATATTAAGCAAGTTATCCCATAATCACGCTTCCGCAAAAGTCAGGGTGTGACAAGAAACGAATCATTTTATCGAAGCAAACAATTTCAACATGATTTTCCCGAAGGAAATCCATACCTACTATGACATCAAAGCTACCAAGTTGCATCGGGATGAGATTGATCGGGAAAACGTAACCGTTGAGATCGAGTGCACAGTCACGCAGAACGGAACTAACTGTGACGGTTCTTCCAGAGGCAACTTTTACGTCGAATGTTGATGGGAGGTTAACTCGTTTACGGTTTAGGAGCCTTTCGAATTCGAACGATACAAAACAGTTATCGACTCCAGTATCAAATAAACATGGAGCATATATACCATTCACGAGAAACGTACCATTAACCACGTTGTTGTCTGCCTGAGCCTAGCGGGCGTTGATGTTGAAGACGCGCCTGCGGGCTGCTTGCTGAGCTGGCTGTGGCTGTTGGTGTTGGTGTTGTTGTGGTGCTGGTTGCTGCTGCTGTGGCTCTTGCTTAACCACTCTGTTGGGGCAGACGTTTGTGAAGTGGTTGGGATCACCACACGCAAAGCAAGCTCTTGCGTGAGCAGCGGGTGCAGGAGCTGCTTGCTGTCCTTATGGAGCTGGTAGAGCAGGAGCTTGAGCTTGAACTGGTGCTGGAGCTTGGCGTGGACCGATACGGCAGTTAGCGGTGAAATGGCCGTACATGTTGCAGTGAACACAGAATCGGCATGCGATACCAACCAGGTGATGATAGGTTAGGGCAGAGCAGGTGTGGTCCAGTGTATGCACGCTTTTCAGGCGGTGCGTTGACCACGGGCGCCGCTACTTGGCGGTTTTGGGGTTGCGGTTGGGCAGGCACGGCTTGGAGCGGAGCGGCAGTTACTGCACAGTTCTTGGTGCTGGAGCTGTTGTTCTTTCTCTTACGGCGGGAGGATTTTGAGGATTGCGATGCGGCGGTTTCAGCGGTAGGAGCAGCGGTGACTTGATGCAGATTCTTGGAGGCTTTATCAAAATAACCAGCCCTGACTCGCTTATCGTTGATCTCAGCGGCGAGCAGGTAGGTTTCCTTAATAGTTGTCGTTTTCGCAGCCTGAACAAAGTCTGCAACACAATCCGGCAGAGCACGGATATACTTCTTGATCGTAATCTCGGGGGTAGTAACTTGACCTGGACAGATGATACTCAGCTGCTTGAAGCGAGCAGTTAAACCAGCGTTGTCTCCGCCATCCTGCTTGATATGCCAGAATTCGTCCTCTAGCTTTTGGAGTTCATGGGGAGGGCAAAACTCTTGCATCACGATGTCCTTCAACTCGTCCCACGTCAGCCCAAAAGCTGCATCATTCCCTCGTTTATTTCTCTCGGCCGTCCACCAATCTAGAGCTCGGGATTGGAAGACGCCGGTGGCAATAACAGTGCGAAGGTTTTCCGGACAACCACTCTGGCGCAGGGTGACTTCGATTGAATCAAACCATTGGAACATGGCCGTAGGCCCATCTTCGCCGATGAATTCTTTCGGACCGCAGGCTTTGAACTGCTTGAAGCTAAAAGTCTCTTTAGGAGAATCTGTCCTGGATTCTTCTGAAGACTTGCTGGCATTTTCGTTCATCTCGCTAACAATTTGCGGTATGACTTTCGCCATCTGTTTAGCGACTAGTGCAGTAATGCGTTTGTCTTCATGGTTTCGGAGGGCGGAGCGAGCAGTGTGTGATCCAAATGACGACATTGTTTGCAACATACATCGTCACAGGACTCAACCACAATTTCGATTAACCCTAGTATAGTCTAGCGAATTCACAAAGAGCTACTTTATAAAGCACAGGAACACATCAATGCACAAAATCACGTAGGCACAAAATCCACATAATCACATAAGCACTGAGGCACATAAGCACGTAGTCCACATAAGCACGAAATCATGTATTCAACTACATTTTGCACGTATTGACCTACATATATTGCACGTATTCACGTATCCTTCACAGCAGCGATTTCGATTGAGAGTTACGAGTAGCGAGTACACATCGAGTATCATGCGATTTGTTAGCGTATTGAGATATGTGTGCAGTGCGAGTTGTGCGTGTTGATCAAAGCGAACAGCAAAAAGCGAGTAATTACCGAAAATCGAAACATATAAACACAAGAAATCACATAAAATCGTTAGATCACAGAGCTGGCAGTGGCGAATTCCAGAATCGAAACACATAAAATCGAAGAGAGATTGTCTTGGCTAGATAGACGTCGACTACCCAAAGTGGTTCGACTATTCACAAGGACTTTGTGTACACGCTTTTGCCTTCCGGACTGTGCTCTCGCCTCAGTTCAGGCGATCGGCACGCATCCTTCTAGTTACAGCGTGGCTCAAGTCGTTGGAGTCCGTCGAGACTTTGGTGAGAGTTTTTGAAAACCAAAATAAGGAGAGGAACAAGTCATCAAGGTTCGGGTTTCACCCTTAACTTAACGACTTCATTCCTGTTTTGATGTGATGGAGAGGAAAATTTGTGTCGAAGTACGGATTTCACTCCTAATTCAACGCAAATTCTCGTGTTTATAGTAAAAATAGCGTGTCGAACGAATGATTTGGTCGAGAGTTTGCGGTTTTCACACCTAATCTTAACCAGATCATCCGTTTGTGTATGTGTCCAGCCTTAGGAAAGGCTGATCTTGCGCGGAACTGTAATATGCGATGTTCGCGCAAGAGTGTAGTGTTCAGCGAGTTCGAGCGAGAAATAGCGAGTAAGCTCGTGCAAAGCCCAACCGGGTATGCACAAGTTGGTCTGTTGGTACTTAGACTATAGACTCGGTCGTTTCTAAGACATCGACCCGGACTAGGACGAGTCTTGCCTAATTCCCTATAGTTATGGCTCTGATACCAATCTGTCACACCCCAACCGATGGCGGAAACATCGGGGCATGGCACTGAGCAAAACAGATTGTCCATGAGTATCCATAACAACTATTAATTATAATATATTAAATGTTCATGTCCCATACCACAAACATATAAAATAAAACAGTTATTACAGACATTGTTCTCAAAGGCAATTATCCATTCCGACAACTCATATTTTATTTAGTTTGTTTCTAGACTCCATTCTAGCTCGATTCCAGCAAGTAACAAGTAAAGCATCCTAAACACCTGTCACATATGTTAAAATAGAGGTCAATACACATAGTGTAAATGTGAGCATACAAGTTTAATAGTAATAATAGAATTCGAAAGCGTTTACGCATAACCAACATGTAACATGTGTAATGTGAAGCAAGTAGGTTATCGAAAATGAAATATGCATAGACGTGACTGCGAGTTGTAGAATGCGTAACACATATCACCACTGTGACATGCGAGAAAAGCCCTTAACAACCCCTGTCCACGACAGGTGCTGAGTCCAAACTATAGTACTATCGTTGCTAAGGTGTCAGGCAACAATCACTGTGTAAACATAACATACAAGCATTCATCGAGTAACACGTATAACATGCAGTAACGGTTAGCGTATAAAAGTGTTTGCGTTGTGTGATTGATGTGATTTGATATAAGTAACGTATGTAACACCCAAAAGTGCTTAAAGCAAAAAAGGGATCGAGTATACACATGTAACACCCCATAATTTGCAAGATAGAATACTTTAATGTTTAAAGGTTTTATATGATTAGTGAAGTTTATTTTATTAAAAATATAAAGAAAGTTTATAAAACTTGTAAAAAGGTTACTAAGTGACAACAAAAGATAACTTGGGGGTTGAATGTGTAAGATTGAAAATTAACATAATAAAATTTAAAAACCCAGTACTTGGGTGTGGGTGTGTATCGCGACCAGAAGGGCGAAGAAAGGGTGAAACCCTAGTTGTTCAATTAAGGTCAAAATTCAGCAATTTAATGGTGGTTCTTGACACAAATCGAATGCATGTACCTAATTACACCCTAATCCAAGTATTTTGAACATAAGGTAAGATAGAATTTCATGTTTTGATGCATCTTGATGAAGTGGGTTTTTACCAATCCATGAATCAGTATGAAATTGAGTTTATATATATGAGTTAGAATCACTAGTTAGAAGGTGTATTATGCTTGAATTTGATTTGCTAAAGATTTTGGGGGAAAACCCACTTGTTCTAGTAGGATGATGATTATGTAATTTGAATAAGTAGAGTAATTTCTATGAATAATTGTATGAATACTAGAACATTGATAGATTATTATGTGTAGGATGAATGATTTGTGCAAGAATGGTTGATTATGTGAATTATGATGATATCTAGTGAAATAATGCATAGGATACATGTACATAATGCTTAATATGTTGTACGCACACTATGTGTTTGATTAAATGCCTCAATGACAATCTAAGTAGCTTTGAATGAGATATGAACAAATGGTTTTGTATGAGGAATTTGATATATTTTCAACTGTGATATAAAATATGAATGGTACTTGAATGTAAGTGTTATGGGTGCAAGTGATATAATCTAAATAAGAATGAATTATGTGTAGGATTGAAAGAAGAAGGAGCTAGTTCCGGTTCACAACCAAGGCTCAAGATCGAGGTAAGTTCGCTACTTACAAGTTTATCCAATGATGTTAGTAGTTGGTTCCTTTTTAATATTAGTTACTTAAATGAAGTCATTGTATTAAATAAGAACGTGAAAGTAGAACTCCGTAACGGTCCGTGATGAATGGGTTGGTTCGGGTTAGAATGAGAATGAATAAGTTGAAGTTTTCTTAATGTTCCGTGTTGAACGGGTTAATGGAATTGAATGAGAAGGAGTTTACTTTTATCCGTCTTGAATAGATTGGATAGTTGGAACAAGAATGATAGTATTGTTATGTTGATAATCCGTGTAAACGGGTTGTGATAGAACGAGTTGGAAAGAATGATTTAACGAAGATGGTTACATAAACAAGAAAGTTGAATGTGAGAATGAACTAGTCATGTATGGTACAAGATTTAAATGGTGATTATTAGATCACCAAGTTTATTAATGCGTTAGTTGAAATACGAATATTACGCGAATGTATTATGTTGTAATGGTTGTAGGTAAAACTCAAGCTTAATGCTATTGCCTCGCTCGGAATCGAACACACCTTGAACGCCCTTATTGTGCTTCCGCAATTTTTGAAGAATCATTAATGGTTAAATGCTTTTGTTAAAGTTAGACTATGTTGGGTGTTTTCAAACTCTAAACTTGGTGTTTTAAATCCTTTGTTAACACGTTAGTTGTAAATATTTTAAATGCTTTAAACTTGATGTCTTGAATGGTTGTTTGAAGAATCTAAAATGTTATGGTTTTCATTATGTTTTACGGAATGTGTCGTAGTATAAATGGTTTGAATATTGAAAACAAGGAATTGTTCATAATACGAACGGGTCATGCCCGAATTTTGTAAATTAACGGTATGATAATATTTAACATTTCGGATTTAGAAGTTTGGGCGTTTTAGTTAACTATTCGTGACGGATGTTCATGTTCAACCGAAATCGGTTGTCCCATTGATAGGAATCAGATCTCAAATCGACACATCACCGAAGAAAGGTGGAAGGCCTGAACGGGCTCCGATTCTATCGGTTTTGAAGGCATTGAGTGTAAAAGAGTTGAAAGAAAGTTGTGAAACCATCTTTCAATCCTTCTACTCATGAAAATGTTTAGATCTATGCGAAAATAGTGTTGAATCATGTGGAAATCATGTAGATCTGAGTTGTTCTTGGTGGAATGAAGCCAGATCTTGAAGTTCATAAGAACCCCATGATGACATCATCCTAAAACACCTCAAATCCGCTGATTTCACGGTTAAAAGTGAAGATTCAAAGGTGAAAATGATGAAGTGTGTAAAGATCATAGAAGTACAAAATTTGAGGTAGAAACTTACAAGAATCGCGAGAAATCGAAGGAAAAGTGGGCTGCAGGTGCTGGTCGAACGAGAGAGCTGTCACGTCACTGTGGTGATGTGACAGGGGGTATTTATAGGTTTCCAAAAGAGGAAAGAGGAGCACATGTGTTGGATCAGATGACACATCGATCGGATGGCCATCTGATCGAATGGTCATTCGATCGAGTGGTCCGGCGAGTTAGATTTTGGCGTTTCGTTTTGCGTGTTGAGCGTTGCTATGCGTTTCGAGTGAGCGATGCGATAGTATTACCCATTAGTTACACAAATAACCTAACTACTATATCTAACATACAATCAACATAAATAACTTGCATTTAGCGTTTAAGATTTAGATTGCGTTGCGATAGAGTTGCGATTGCGTTTGCGATTAAACACCTCAACATAAACATAACATGCACAAGTAACACATAATAGCACACACACGTAAAAGAATATCCATAACCTATAATTCGAGTGGCGATGCGATAGCGATGTGATCAGCGATAAGCCGATTAGCGATAAGCCGATTAGCGATTAAACTGCTATTAAACCTCGATTTATTATAGATACTCCACATAATACGACTAAAGCAAACAAATAATAGAATTTGATTACAAGTCAAGAAGCACAAATCAGTAATTAAGCAAGGAGTGACAGATTGAAATTAGCAATCTTTTCTTCCTTTGACTTTGACTTTGACTTTGACTTGTACCTTGACTTCAAAAAGTCGGGTTGTTACACGGGTAGCCGCGTATTGCACTGTCAACTGACCGTTGTTGTCAATGTCAGGGTGCACCATTTGTTGGTTGGTCACAGAAGTCAAAGTACCGGTTCCACTTGCATCGTGATAAGATGTTGCCCTTGGGCGTGCGTCCTGTAGGCTTGCGCAAGACTGTAGCATGTGTTGGATGAGAAATACATCCCCGTTAACTACTCTGCACTTCATTCCACTGAGAAGGTTCCATCGTCTGATGATGTCCGCGCGCGCGCCCGCGCGAGATTTTAGCATGGAGACGTGTGGCATAAGTGAATGTAGTAACACGACAGTGGTAGAAGATGCGGATCCAAATGATATTAACAAACTGGGTGATGGTCACTTGTGCGGGTCAAATAGCGTTGACCACTCGTCACCATCGAGTCACAACTACCATCTTTAGTAGCAACCATCGCATTTTGCGTATGCTGCCTAAAACACTCATTTTCATACAAAAGATGAGACATCGTTTCATGTTATTCGCGCGCGCCCGTGCGGGACTGAAGCATGTCTTTAGCCGAGTGACAAAGTAAACTGAGTGATGATCACTTGCGCCTAAACCTAGAGCAAGATCTGATACCATACTTCATCAGACTTGTTGTTTTGACTTTTTTTTACGCAAGATATTTGCCAATTAAGAATTACCATGTCATTACCCTCTTCGAAAGGATGTGATTATTTAATGGGTTTAGTAAAACAAGTAACACCAATGTAGTTTATTTCACCATTTTCTTGTTTTGGTTGGTATAATTATATTTATTGGATTTAAAAATCTATTTGAAAGTTTTGTATGATATTTGGTTTGGATAAACACCTCAAGTAAAAAGAATGCATTTCATGTTTCAAGCTTAGGTTTACAAACTTATTTACGTCACATATATGAGTCGTGTCAACATTCTAGATAATGCATTCTTTTATCTTTTTGAGTTTTGCTCATAATGTAGCTTTATATCTTCTAGGATATAGAGAGTTGATTTTTTCAATTTGTGATATTTAACCAATATAATATGATTAATATCCTGGACCAAATGTTTCTATCATGTTTCATGCTAGTTGAAAACATACAAAATGATACTTAAAGGTCTACATTTTAAATCTTTGATTTCATTTGTCTTGTTATAAAAGGCACACCGAAGAAACACGGATTCACCTGAAGAGGGATTCGAATCGCTTTCTCTGAGCGGATGGAGAATTACACATTGTTTTTCCTCTTGAACCTAGATCTGCAACGGGGAAGATAGAAAAGTGGGGGTGTAGAGATTGCCGGTAGGAGAAGAATCCCCTATTTCCAGCTACAAAAGTGTGGCGGCTTCATATCTTGTGCCCTAATAATGAGGTTTACACATTTTTATATAGGAGACATGGGCCTCCGGCCCTCCGCTAACCTCAATGGGTCAGACCCAGTTAACGGTTATCTCTACAAGTCCCCAACCCATTGTAGTATAAACTATATCGCGATGGGCCTCGCTTTGGGTTAGTAAACAATAATAATATATATTACAATAAAATGTAATAACTAATGAAAATGTCCGATTATTCGGGTCGGGTCCAATACCATACCCCATCACATACCAATCTTAAAGAGTAAAGACTACCTGTGGCACTGACATTTTTAAAATTTTGTCTATTTAAAAACTGTCAATTGTTTGTGAGGTTGCAAGAACATTTTTTTACATTTGAGTCAAGTACTATAAGAAGACAATTAACGAGTCAAAACGATTATGTTAAATATTCCTACTAATAAAATATCAAAATGATAGTTCACTGAAATACCTAAATATAATTTTGCTTAATAATCATAGCTAGTTTTTTCTACGTCGCGTATTGCGGTGAAACCGAGCAAATGATAATGTAACGCGTACGTGTTTTGAATATAAAACATGTTGTTTAGAAAACCAAACCATTAGAACGGTTTAGTTTATCATCGTACCGTTTTATAATACAAAATAAATACTTTATTTTGTGTACAACTTTGTTTTTAACAAAACTTATGACGGAATGTCGAGGGAAAAAATCAAGCAAAACTACGTACTTATGTTTTTAGAAAAAAATTATAAACGTAATTTATTAAAGAAGTATCAAATTAATTGATAAATTAATATATGTTCTAAATAAAAGAATTATTAAAAATTTGGTAAAGGAAATATGTGGTTCAAAAAAAAGAAAAATAAAATAAAAATATCTTAGTAAAAGTATATATAATAATAAAATATTATAATATTAAAAATTATAATAATAAAAAGCAATATATATTTATAGAAATAAACTTACTATTCATGGCACTTCGTTAACAATATCTATACTATCTATTAAAGGAGGTTAGAGGCTGATGTAATTTTGCCTACGTGTCAACTATCTAGCCATGCCACGTAGGATCTGATGATGTCATAATTCGGATATATAAATATATAAATAAATCTATCTATTATAAAAAACTTCAAATATAGTTTTGGCTACATTTTCAAAATTTAAACCTGTCTCTCTCTCTCTCTAATATAGTGCTGACTTCATTTTCAAAATTCAAGCTGTAATTTCAAACCTGCATCTCTCTCTCTCAAATATAGTCATGAGGAAAAGAAAGGGGCGTCAATCAAGAACCCTAATTCACTCTAACGTAGAACAAGAATATGAATTCAGAGATCAACGGTCTAATGATTCAGAGATCAACCCTAATTCAACCAATTGAACAAAATTTCAGGCCAACATTCATCCAGATCGTGAAGAAAGGGGCAGTGGAGCAGTTCTCACCGGTGCCGTACCTCGCGACATTTGTGAACTGTGGGATATGGGTGTTGTACGGGCTGCCAATGGTGCATCCACACAGCTTACTGGTCATCACAATCAAAGGTGCGGGTTTGTTCATCGAGGAGGAGGAGGCGGTGGTGAAAATGCAACTGAGGAAGAACATAACCATCCTTCAAATCCCTTTTTAGATCTGATACAGAACCCTAATGTATTCTTAAGTATTCTTTCCATCTAGGGTTTCAAGATCTGCATTTAGGGTTGTGATGATGACCTGGTAGTCATCAGTTCGGTTCCTACTACCTCCATCATCCGCTGATTTAATCTTCATTGATATCATCTTCTTTGATTTCATCTTGATTCTGGTATGTTGGTTTATTGTTTGTATTCAATCTATATAAAGTTTTGATTTTTTTGATCTTACAATGATGTTTAACCTTTGGATTTTGCGTTTTATTTGTACATCAGAAACCCTAACTTTATCGGTTGATATGTAGCCTACCCTTTCTCTCTATTTAACTTAAATCAAAGAAGAAAAACATGCCATGGATTGAAGATCTAGGGTCTAAAGATTCCTTCCTCTCATCTTACATCTACTAAGCTTATAAGGTACGTTTGTAGATTCCAATTCACAGTGGTGTGTGTATGGTGTGTCGGTGGTGTTTCTATAGCGGCAGTACAATCAAAGGGCCTCTTTTATGGAATGAAAGGACTAATTTTTACTATTCGATTGTTAGTTTGAACTGAAAATTGGGGATAGCTTAGTTGGATGAATGATGGAAAATTTTGATTCCTAGGTTTTTGTTGTTGTTGTGGGCAACATTGTTTTCTGCTCTGATATAATATCATAATCTTCAATGAGGTTTGTTCTTGACAAAATGGGGATTTTTTTAAACAGAGTAAATTGCAACTTCTGTTTCTTTATTATGCAGGATTGTTCTTGAACTACTTCTGTGCGTCTTTTTAGAGAGCGTCTATGGTATAGTATTGAACATATTTATTTCATTTCTTTAAGATTTTGCTATTTTGAATCCATCATTTTTGTTGGTTCTATGACAAAATGTCGCCTTTGTTTATGTTGTGTTGGTTAACATACCAAGGGCCAAGGGGTTATAACTTTCAATTGTGCAGTTATGAAAGTTCCTGCTGTAAGCTTGAAGATTGTCTTTCTTCCTTTGTTGGCGTTTGAAATAATAATTCTTGTCGACAATGTGAGGTGCTTTATTTTTAGATTATTAGATCGCTTTAGTTTTATTTGTGGGTGATTTTGTAAATGAATATTGAAATAAGTAACCTTATAATCTGAAAACAAGATTTGTAATGTGTACAGAATGTGCAAGGCGTTACTGCCAGTAAATGAAGAACATTTGACTGATGAAGCCATATGGGAGACACTTCCTGTAAGTCACACTGCTTTTGCTATCACATTCAAATATTACATTTAATGTGCTAAAGAAGAAAATAGTAAAAAATAAAATAAAACAATTGTGTAGTTTTCTTGTGTTGGAAACTTAGTTTAAAAAAGCGCGCTTTAAGCTCGCTTAAAGCGTTAACCGTTTGGCAAAACGCTTTATATGGTCTGAAGCGTCAAAACACGTGAAGCGTTCTGAGGCGACGCCTCGGCCCAGTCAGGTGCAAAAAACGACGCTTCAGCATAGGGTTTTAGGTTTTAACGTTGTTTCAACATTAAAAAAAATGAACAGGGCGTGCAAAAAAGGGTCCTTATTAAAAGGTATAAGTGACATTTGATCAAGTTGAAAAACCTTGAGCTTAACTTGGTGCATTTGTTCTCAGGCAAAGCATGATCACACGGTCATGACTGATGACCTTTCAGCAATGAAAAACATCAAATCAGACATGAAATGTTTTCTTTGCTTTTTAGGGGGAACATATGTGCTTCTCTCCTAGGGCATACAAAACAAAGGTTTTTGGCGGCAGCCCGCCATATTTAACATATAAAAAAACTTTATATGTTAAATGTGGCGGGCTTCCGCCAATAATCTGTGCTTTGTATGCCCTATGGAGAGAAGCACCCATCTTCCCCCTAAAAAGCAAAGAAAACATTAGGAAAAATCACTATGAATGAGGATGGCCTGAATCTACGTAAGTGGCAGGTTTATTATATTTACCGATTTCAAATTTTATTTCCAACCTTTCTGATTTAGGTTTTTTGCAGACATTGACAATGCAACAAAGGCTGTACCAAAGCCAGAAACATTGGTTGGGTTTCCCTACGATATTGTACGAAAGGTTGCTGCTAAGTATCCCAAACATCCATGGATCTTGGCTGGAAAGTCATTAGGTTCAAGGTAATGGTTAGATTTTAAAACTATTATTAATCATGAGCTAATTATAATTGTTCTGAAGTTAAACCTTTTAGTTATGTTCATTCTAAAATGAAATTCATCCCAATTGGTCTCTAAGAGTTTGTAGAATATAAACTGATAAGTTATGGAGATAATGCATCTCTATCATAGGGTACATGCTGAGATTATTGAATTTTGAGTGACATACCCCATATATAGCTTTAACATAGTTTATTATTATTATAAACATAGTTTAACATTAAGAATTGATTTGAGTGTTAAGTGTATTATTTTGAACTTTTTGAACAAGTTTTAACTGCAAAGGAGTAAAAAGGTTGATAACTTTAAAGATAATCGTTGTTGGAACAAAGAATGTTGGTTTTATTCGGTGTGTGTATTGTAGTTAACAGAAGATTGGGGAGATACCGTTGTTTTAGGCATTGAGCAAAGCATCAGGGAAGGCTTTCAGCAACATGGTTGTGGGCTATAACAATGTTGATGTCGATACAAGGTGTTGCTGTTTCAAACACACCTGTGAGTTTCGTTCTTCAGGTCAATATTAATGTCAAAACGACATTTTATTCCTTCATGTGCTAAAAACTTAGACTTTATTTGATGATGTTGATGTTGATGCAGAAGTGTTTTTACATTCAACTGGACTTAAAAATCAAGTGCATAAAAATGGTCATTGTGGAATGGATTTGATATTGCTTGGTGCTTATTTGGACAAAAAAAATCAACGTATTTAAACAGGTAAATTTACAACCGCTTATTTATGATAGTCTCTGGTAACTTGAGTTCGTATTTACGATTAGATACTTCCTATTGAGTTTACTCTATAGGTAATGGTGTAGTAAATGGAGATTTAATTATAATTGAAAAACTAACATAAAGACTTTGTTATAAAAGTGCAGCGAACCAGACCACATTGTCATGCGTCCTAGGGTTTCTGGAGCAAATCCTTGTGTTGGGGCAGCAGCGATTTGGGTTGTTTGTGGCTGCGTGGGTGGTGCCTTGATGCTGCAAACAGTGGTCAAATAACATTGGATAGTAGGGGTAACGAGTACCATAACAAAACAACAAAAGGAATAGCAACAACATGCAATTAGGTGCAGTTTTGGGGCTGCTAATGGTGTCTAAACAACCATTATAAGCGATGGTTGCGGCTGCCAAAACAGTTCAGAAACAGGACGCCATGCTTAAATGATTCAGGGTTGGTTTCGGGGTTGAATCATAGTTTACAAATTGTGAGTTCGTAAGGTATTTTTAGGGTATGTTAAAGGTTAGTTCTATTCCATGTTTTATTCAGGGGCTAATTTGATATGTAATAGAAAAAAATACCCAAGTTTATAAACATGGAAGTGAAAACACCATGATCAATATTTCTCTTTTGTATGTGTTCGACTTCTTGACTTATTATTTAAGAGTTTGTTTTCATTTGTCAAATTTTGAAATTTTATACTTTATCACAATTTTGGTCATTTTCTTCTTATTAGTGATACTGATGCTTATGGCCACACCTTATATCCCACTTAGACATGAAAAAAATAGAAACTCAGTTTAAGAAATATAATTGTTCTGCTTTACTTAGAATGCCTGTGTGTTTATAGTTCATAAAAGATAAAAGATGACGCGTGAACTAAAGCAAAGGTTCCTTAAAATCAGCTTTGCCTTTGCTGCTCGATATGCAATCATGGTATCTATACTTTGGCAGGGCATTCCAAGTGGTTTTAGGCGATCGACGGCACAGTGGGCAATAAAATGACATTGCCTTTGCATACGTGTCTATATACAAGTATATGGCATGTTGTTCGGATTATTTGATATTAGTTTTCGTGTTATTGGTTTGTCTTTTGTTGTGTGAACTCTTCGGTTCTTCTGTGTTCAGTTTCGTCTACTGTTGCTTTTTTATAACAGCTATTCGTTTCTTATCTCTTTAATAATCTGATTTTTAGACACAAATGGTTAGAAAACATGAAGAAATGATTAATAATCTGATTTTTAGATACAAATGGTTAGAAAACATTAAGAAATGATTAATAATCTGATTTGTAGACAACATATTATCAATTACTTAGCTTATTTATATATCAAACCTGAACTAATAATTTTTTCGTAACATAGTAATGAAATTTTTAAGTCCTAACACATACTGTCTTAACATTTGTTTTCGATCGTTATTAAACATACCCGTGTGTTCACACGGGTGTTACAACTAGTATATATATATAACAACAATTTATTTAATAATTAATTGTATAAGTTTGTAAAGAGTTAATTATATTGATATATACATTTTAGGGCTTAGTTGTTCTTTTTAGCTTTTTGAAAAAGCTAATAAATTACTAAATCATTTTCAAAAGCTAGGATTTGAGGCAGATGATTTATTAACCTATAGCGGCAGTATAATCAAAGGGCCTCTTTTATGGAATGAAAGGACTAATTTGTACTATTCGATTGTTAGTTTGAACTGAAAATTGGGGATAGCTTAGTTGGATGAATGATGGAAAATTTTGATTCCTAGGTTTTTGTTGTTGTTGTGGGCAACATTGTTTTCTGCTCTGATATAATATCATAATCTTCAATGAGGTTTGTTCTTGACAAAATGGGGATTTTTTTAAACAGAGTAAATTGCAACTTCTGTTTCTTTATTATGCAGGATTGTTCTTGAACTACTTCTGTGCGTCTTTTTAGAGAGCGTCTATGGTATAGTATTGAACATATTTATTTCATTTCTTTAAGATTTTGCTATTTTGAATCCATCATTTTTGTTGGTTCTATGACAAAATGTCGCCTTTGTTTATGTTGTGTTGGTTAACATACCAAGGGCCAAGGGGTTATAACTTTCAATTGTGCAGTTATGAAAGTTCCTGCTGTAAGCTTGAAGATTGTCTTTCTTCCTTTGTTGGCGTTTGAAATAATAATTCTTGTCGACAATGTGAGGTGCTTTATTTTTAGATTATTAGATCGCTTTAGTTTTATTTGTGGGTGATTTTGTAAATGAATATTGAAATAAGTAACCTTATAATCTGAAAACAAGATTTGTAATGTGTACAGAATGTGCAAGGCGTTACTGCCAGTAAATGAAGAACATTTGACTGATGAAGCCATATGGGAGACACTTCCTGTAAGTCACACTGCTTTTGCTATCACATTCAAATATTACATTTAATGTGCTAAAGAAGAAAATAGTAAAAAATAAAATAAAACAATTATGTAGTTTTCTTGTGTTGGAAACTTAGTTTAAAAAAGCGCGCTTTAAGCTCGCTTAGCTTAAAGCGTTAACCGTTTGGCAAAACGCTTTATATGGTCTGAAGAGTCAAAACACGTGAAGCATTCTGAGGCGACGCCTCGGCCCAGTCAGGTGCAAAAAACGACGCTTCAGCATAGGGTTTTAGGTTTTAACGTTGTTTCAACATTAAAAAAAATGAACAGGGCGTGCAAAAAAGGGTCTTTATTAAAAGGTATAAGTGACATTTGATCAAGTTGAAAAACCTTGAGCTTAACTTGGTGCATTTGTTCTCAGGCAAAGCATGATCACACGGTTATGACTGATGACCTTTCAGCAATGAAAAACATCAAATCAGACATGAAATGTTTTCTTTGCTTTTTAGGGGGAACATAGGTGCTTCTCTCCTAGGGCATACAAAACAAAGGTTTTTGGCGGCAGCCCGCCATATTTAACATATAAAAAAACTTTATATGTTAAATGTGACGGGCTTCCGCCAATAATCTGTGCTTTGTATGCCCTATGGAGAGAAACACCCATCTTCCCCCTAAAAAGCAAAGAAAACATTAGGAAAAAGCACTATGAATGAGGATGGCCTGAATCTACGTAAGTGGCAGGTTTATTATATTTACCGATTTCAAATTTTATTTCCAACCTTTCTGATTTAGGTTTTTTGCAGACATTGACAATGCAACAAAGGCTGTACCAAAGCCAGAAACATTGGTTGGGTTTCTCTACGATATTGTACGAAAGGTTGCTGCTAAGTATCCCAAACATCCATGGATCTTGGCTGGAAAGTCATTAGGTTCAAGGTAATGGTTAGATTTTAAAACTATTATTAATCATGAGCTAATTATAATTGTTCTGAAGTTAAACCTTTTAGTTATGTTCATTCTAAAATGAAATTCATCCCAATTGGTCTCTAAGAGTTTGTAGAATATAAACTGATAAGTTATGGAGATAATGCATCTCTATCATAGGGTACATGCTGAGATTATTGAATTTTGAGTGACATACCCCATATATAGCTTTAACATAGTTTATTATTATTATAAACATAGTTTAACATTAAGAATTGATTTGAGTGTTAAGTGTATTATTTTGAACTTTTTGAACAAGTTTTAACTGCAAAGGAGTAAAAAGGTTGATAACTTTAAAGATAATCGTTGTTGGAACAAAGAATGTTGGTTTTATTCGGTGTGTGTATTGTAGTTAACAGAAGATTGGGGAGATACCGTTGTTTTAGGCATTGAGCAAAGCATCAGGGAAGGCTTTCAGCAACATGGTTGTGGGCTATAACAATGTTGATGTCGATACAAGGTGTTGCTGTTTCAAACACACCTGTGAGTTTCGTTCTTCAGGTCAATATTAATGGCAAAACGACATTTTATTCCTTCATGTGCTAAAAACTTAGACTTTATTTGATGATGTTGATGTTGATGCAGAAGTGTTTTTACATTCAACTGGACTTAAAAATCAAGTGCATAAAAATGGTCATTGTGGAATGGATTTGATATTGCTTGGTGCTTATTTGGACAAAAAAAATCAACGTATTTAAACAGTTAAATTTACAACCGCTTATTTATGATAGTCTCTGGTAACTTGAGTTCGTATTTACGATTAGATACTTCCTATTGAGTTTACTCTATAGGTAATGGTGTAGTAAAAGGAGATTTAATTATAATTGAAAAACTAACATAAGGACTTTGTTATAAAAGTGCAGCGAACCAGACCACATTGTCATGCGTCCTAGGGTTTCTGGAGCAAATCCTTGTGTTGGGGCAGCAACGATTTGGGTTGTTTGTGGCTGCGTGGGTGGTGCCTTGATGCTGTAAACAGTGGTCAAATAACATTGGATAGTAGGGGTAACGAGTACCATAACAAAACAACAAAAGGAATAGCAACAACATGCAATTAGGTGCAGTTTTGGGGCTGCTAATGGTGTCTAAACAACCATTATAAGCGATGGTTGCGGCTGCCAAAACAGTTCAGAAACAGGACGCCATGCTTAAATGATTCAGGGTTGGTTTCGGGGTTGAATCATAGTTTACAAATTGTGAGTTCGTAAGGTATTTTTAGGGTATGTTAAAGGTTAGTTCTATTCCATGTTTTATTCAGGGGCTAATTTGATATGTAATAGAAAAAAATACCCAAGTTTATAAACATGGAAGTGAAAACACCATGATCAATATTTCTCTTTTGTATGTGTTCGACTTCTTGACTTATTATTTAAGAGTTTGTTTTGATTTGTCAAACTTTGAAATTTTATACTTTATCACAATTTTGGTCATTTTCTTCTTATTAGTGATACTGATGCTTATGGCCACACCTTATATCCCACTTAGACATGAAAAAAATAGAAACTCAGTTTAAGAAATATAATTGTTCTGCTTTACTTAGAATGCCCGTGTGTTTATAGTTCATAAAAGATAAAAGATGACGCGTGAACTAAAGCAAAGGTTCCTTAAAATCAGCTTTGCCTTTGCTGCTCGATATGCAATCATGGTATCTATACTTTGGCAGGGCATTCCAAGTGGTTTTAGGCGATCGACGGCACAGTGGGCAATAAAATGACATTGCCTTTGCATACGTGTCTATATACAAGTATATGGCATGTTGTTCGGGTTATTTGATATTAGTTTTCGTGTTATTGGTTTGTCTTTTGTTGTGTGAACTCTTCGGTTCTTCTGTGTTCAGTTTCGTCTACTGTTGCTTTTTTATAACAGCTCTTCGTTTCTTATCTCTTTAATAATCTGATTTTTAGACACAAATGGTTAGAAAACATGAAGAAATGATTAATAATCTGATTTGTAGACAACATATTATCAATTACTTAGCTTATTTATATATCAAACCTGAACTAATAATTTTTTCGTAACATAGTAATGAAATTTTTATGTCCTAACACATACTGTCTTAACATTTGTTTTCGATCGTTATTAAACATACCCGTGTGTTCACACGGGTGTTACAACTAGTATATATATATAACAGCAATTTATTTAATAATTAATTGTATAAGTTTGTAAAGAGTTAATTATATTGATATATACATTTTAGGGCTTAGTTGTTCTTTTTAGCTTTTTGAAAAAGCTAATAAATTACTAAATCATTTTCAAAAGCTAGGATTTGAGGCAGATGATTTATTAACTTATTGAGGACAATAAATTAATAAGTCATTTCCAAACTTAATTCCAAACACCCCATAAGGGGTGTCTGCAAGATTTCTGATTGTTTGTCGTATACCTTGAGGTTTTTGCTTTACAACTTACATGTCATTTGTTGATTAGTTGTTTGCTCGTGACACTATCGCTTTTTTAGCCCTTTATAACAAGATTTATAATATATCAATGAGTAAATTACAAGTTTTGTCCTTTATGTTTGTCCCAAATTTCAGGCGCTGTCCTTTACCTTTAAAATTGATGACTTTTGTCCTTAATGTTTGAAAAGGTTGCACGTTATGTCCTTTATGACAAACCCAGTTATAATTTTTAGTTAAATTATGTCATGTGCACTGCACATGAAGGTAGAACGGTCATTTCACCTCCCACTTGTCTTTCCCCCCCTCTTTAATACCCTGATAACACCCCAATCCTTTCACTTATGCAAATTAGGGCTCATCATCACCCATCAAATTAGGGTTCGTCGCCATGGTGAATAACGAAGAACCATTAGCCTCACTTATGCAAATTAGGGCTTTAACTTTCTGAGTCGGTTAGTATGTTGTATAAGAAACTCGAAGAAGAAGAAGAAGAAAAGTCAATTATCTCTGTTGACTATGAAACTAAACGAGTTGTTCAAGTTGTACCTCCCGAACCCTTAAATCAAGATTTAACTCTCCTGATTATGATAACGTTATCAGTGATTTTTCTGTCATGGAGCATGGAATTGAAATTCCCTCAAAAGAAAACGTAAAAGAAGATGCTTTAAAAGGTTTTGACGGTTCGAGTCTTGAATCTTTGCTGGTCGAAAGATCCAAAAGTCAAACCGAAGAATGTGTTGTAAGTGAAAGCAGTACAAAAAAAAAAAAAAAAAAAATTGACGACAAAGAATTACTCCTGCAAGAGTTGGAGTTGGCCTTGAATAATGTGGTGGACTCGAAAGAAGAATCGCATTCTCAAGAAGAAAGTGAATGTTTAAACGAATCTGAATGCTCGGAGGTTAAAACTGGTTACAAAGAGAAAGGAAAATCACTCAAATAGTGAGACCGTCGCTGATGATTTCTTAAACATGTTTGGGATAGAACACAGTCCCTTTAGTTTGACTTCCGAAAGCGAGTCAAATTCGCCACGTGAGCGGCTACTAAGACAATTCGAGAAGGATTCCATGGCTAATGGTTCTTCGTTATTCAACTTTAATACCCTGAACTGCCATTATCGCCTCCCTTCCACAATGGTAGTTCACCATGGTGATGAACTCTAATTTGATGGGTGATGATGAGCCCTAATTTGCAAAGGTGAAATGATTGGGGTGTTATCAGGGTATTAAAGAGGGGGGAAAGGCAAGTAGGAGGTGAAATGACTGTTCTACCCTCAGGTGCAGTGCACATGACATAATTTAACTGGAAATTATAACTGGGTTTGCCATAAAAGACATAACGTGCAACATTTTCAAACATTAAGGAGAAAACTTGTAATTTCTCTATATCAATCCATGTGTAATTTTTGTTTTTTTTGAACGGCTAATTTCTTTTAATCTCTGTCGTCAATGGAACTTGAACCCAAGACCTCCCCCTTCCACATCTAAGTATTTTAACAGTTTTGTCTTTGCCGATGGACCACCACCCCACTAATATGTAATTTTTTTATTGATCGAGTTATACTTTCTAAAGAGAAGGTGACAAACCCACGGACTATCACGTGGAGTAAACTAACAGTTATAATACGATAAATACAACATGTCCTAGTAAGTTATTCTTATATTTTTTAAACTCTATTTTTTAATTATTAAGCATTAAATAACATCAAACTATAGCTTTGTTTATTTGAAGTGTTAATGTCCTCTTATGGTTAGTATACTGCCAACTCAAGTTTTAAATATCTTCAAGAGTTAAGTCTATGTCCAATAGTCCAAATATATGTGCCATTTAATTTAGCATTGTAATGGATGAATTTGATTGTATAAGTTAAAGAATATATATGCATGATCATCAATTTAAAACTTGTCAAACCCATGGATTTTTGTTTAGACTAATGAGACTTATAATTACAAACCAAAAACACAAGTATGTTTAGTTAAACATGTCGGTCTCGAGTTAACCTGATAATTATCTCCTTCTATAAAAATTGGTTATATTAAATTAAGTTGGCCAACTTTACTTTTCTTGGAACGGCTAATTTCATTAACACATGACCACTAGCAAAACACCAACGCCCACCAACAAAAACAAGAAATTATATCACAAATTTACACAAATTTTTCCATCATACGCCTTTCAGTGGCGGATCTTGCCCGTTGAACGTGCCAGGGCTGAAAGACACGGGCACTAAAAAAAGCCCGGGCAAGCCCGGGCCAAACATAGTATATATAAAAAATTTCGATCAAAATGCGAAAAATTAGCACTATGGCCGAAAAACTTGCCCGGACCGTGGCCCTGCCAGAGCCTAACTAAGAACCGCCCTTGACGCCTTTGTGAGGCGACCTATGCTTAATCCAAATATATTCAACCAACTTGGTACCCTCCTTAAGCTTATTAACAAAAACCTCCTTCCTAGCAAACAACATTGTTTCTCGCTTTCCAAATGCACCTAGAAGCACAAAACATAATCGCTTGCACCACTTTTCTTTTCTTTTTATCCAACTTCGCATGACTACGGATATTGGTTAGAATTTACATCGAGATAAAAGGTAAACGGACAAGCCGCTACCTTTTTGTTTAGATCTCTAATCGAAAAGATAAACATGGTCAACTTTACTAATCAAGTCTTAAATTGGAGTGGTTGATTACTTTTGTAACTAGGTCTTTGTATATTAAGATTGTATAATGACCAAAACACCCTTCACATGTTTCATTGACTATCTCTTCACTTTCACACCCTCATTTCCTTTTCCTACTTCTACTCATCCTTCAAAAAACACAAATGGCTTCTCTTCCTCATGTTGTTGAAGATTTGGGAGGCGTTATACAGATCTTTAGCGACGGTTCTATTCGTCGTCACAAACTCAATGACTCCATTATTATGTCAGTCGTCAAAGCCGATATTTCTGTCACATGGAAAGATTATTGCTATTACAAACTACATGACCTCTACCTTCGTATCTACAAACCCAAACCCACCACCACCACTAAACTTCCGGTTATTTACTACCTCCACGGTGGCGGGTTTTGCGTTGGGGCGTTCGAGCGGGCCAAGTACCACAACTTTTGCCTTAGAGTCTCGGAAGCCCTACATGTCATTGTGGTGGCTCCTAACTTACGTCTAGCACCGGAACATAGGCTACCCGCAGCGATGGACGACGCTTTGGTGGCGCTGAAGTGGCTACAAGAAAGCGTGGCGCTGAAGTGGCTACAAGAGCTGGCTACAAGTACAAACCCTAATGGTGGTCAAACATTTGATGATATGTGGGTTGGTGATCATGATGTAGTTGATTGTTTTGACTTTGATAGGTTTTGCATATTTGGAGACTCTTCAGGTGGGAACATAGCACACCACTTGGCTGTGCGGCTGGGGCCCGGTTCGCTGGAGTTGACTCCGGTTAAGGTACGAGGGTATGTGATGTTGACGCCGTTCTTTGGCGGGATGGAGAGGACGAAATCGGAGGAAGGGTTGCCGGAAAAGGCCTTAAACGTCGACGTTCTTGACACGTAAGTTGCATCTTATTTATCATAAGTGTATGAACTATGATACGATAAAATATGATATGATATAATATAATATAATATGATATATAAGTAGATTGCATCAGAATGCTTGTATTACATGTATACTTAAACCGGCTCAAATATATGTTTTTAACTGGATAACTATTTATATAGTTAACTAACCATAAATATTAATAATAAAAATAACATTTAACATTTAAAAAAAACTAGAAGTACCCAAAGTTTATAAAACCTTATTATATTTTTTTCATTTTGTTTTTGTATTAACTAGTATTAAGCACCCCCGCGTTGCGGCGGGGGCGTAAAACCAGGCCAAATAGTATCAATGTCATACCACCGCGAGCGACCATCAACACTGAATTTGCGTCGTGTTAATACGGAGCAATTAGACCGAAACGTAAAACATAGAAAATAATAACTAAGTCGATTGAGGACCTGCACATTATAACAAACTTGTCAAACGGGAAAAAATAGACGACGTAAAAGCGTTGAACCACACAGGCACGTTGCGTCGTGTTAACTCGGGAAACTTAGAACGAAACGTAAAAACGTTGAACCACACACGCACTTTACCTTGTATAGACTAGCGAAATTTAGAATGGAGCATAAAACGAAAAATTTGCGAAAGATGAAAAATATAAAAGATGAAAAATATAGGGACCAAAGTTGAATGTAATTAGGTTGTAAGGTTAAATTGTAAAAGATGAAAAGTTTTGTGTTAAAAGTAAAAATTCAATTAGTTTTTGATTAAAAGTAATTAATCAAAAACTTTAGGACTAAAGGTAAAATACTCAAATAATTTTGAAAAACTCTCAAAACTCTAGATACAACCCTTATATACACATACATGTTACTCATTTATAGAATTGAAATATACATTTGGTCCCTGACATTTCTTTTTCAATAAAAAGATTTCGAGTTGACTTTTCCTATTTATTCTTTTATTTAATATGCTTGTTCGATTATATAAAGTTTAGATGCATGCATTATCACCATGACTTTAATTGTATTTCACTAATTTATTACATGTGGTTTTTGATAGTGTGTTATTGTGCCTCGTATGTAAGAATCACTTAATTAATTAATAAACTTAATGGTAATGAAAAAATAAGCATAGAATAAAGAATAAACACTTTATAATAAACACTTACGTGTATGTTAAGTTAAGTCCATAACTTCAAGCATTCAGATTATTTTAATCATACCATACAATATATTCAGAAAGTCATCTTTTTCACCACAAAAATGATTAGTGCTATGTGAGTATATCATTAACACAAAATTTAGGAATATAGCTTTAGTTAAAATCATGGATCGAACTCGGATCTACTTAAGACAGTTTTGAGGGTTGTCTTGTTAATTTTAATCAGAACTTTGGATAAATATTTACTTTTGTCAAAACTTAAACTGGTTAAAGTATTTATCACTGAACCTTAAATTGTAAAAGAGAATCGCGTCAAGATCTTTAGCTTAAAAGCAATCATTTATATCAATTTATGAATTTGTGTGTAAATTTGAACCAGTTATAAGATATGTGTCAACCAATAAGTACAAAAGTCTTGTCTGTCTGAGTTAGTGTGCTGTGTACGTGACATAATTTTTAAAATCATGTCGTGTTTAGGTTCGACTAAACTAAACCCGTTTAAAATTGTTGGGAATGATCAAGTTGGTCCCTATGTCTTATTTATGGATAATAAGATGATTAATTGTAAGACTATCTTGACCAATAGGTTTTGGAGAATGGCATTGCCGGTTGGAAAGACGCTAGATCACCCATTTGCTAACCCATTTGGGCCTGAAAGCCCAAGTCTTGAGCTAGTTAAGCTTGACCCAATACTCTTAATTGTTGGAGGGGATGAAATTATGAAGGATAGGGTCAAATTATATGCTGAGGAGTTAAAAAAGCTACAAAAGACAATACATTACGTTGAAATTGAAGGCAAACAACATGGGTTCTTGACTAATGAGCCGTATTCGGATGTTTCAGATTCGGATGTTTCAGATTCGGTTTTCAATCTAATCAAGGTTTTCGTGTTCAAGCACTTCGGTTAAATGATAGTATATGATGTTGAAATTGAAGACAAACATGTGTTCTTGACTACTGAGCGTGATTCAAATGTTTCAGATTCGGTTTTGAATCTAATCAGGATTCTGTTCCCGAGTCTCATTTAACAGGGGGATGGGAAAGAAAAGAGACGAAAATATGAAAAAACCATGTTTCCGAGATTTTTTAAAGATAGAAGGGGATGGGATATGATAGGAGGGAAAAGGGAAGAAAATTTGTACCTATATTTGTCCTCCCAAATCGGAGAGATTAGGAGAGAAAATCTTATCAATTACTAAATTACTCACATATCTAATTAAAATGTTTTATATTTAAAGGGTATAATGGTAAAATTGTTCATTTCTTTTCTTTTCCTCCTAACTCGAGAACACATAAAATGCTTGATTTCTTCTCTTTTCCTTTACTTTTCATTAAACTCGGGAACACGAAAAAAAATCACATCTTCGGTTAGTTTTTTAATACAACGAGGTTCATGGATCATTCAATGTAACACTCCAACAAGCTAAGTCACCTGCCAAAGTGGGGCTAGCTTACTTTATAGAGGCTCTTGCCTCTTAGTGGGAGGTTTTTGGTTCAATTCTAAACAAGGGAGATAATTGGTGTAATTTAATAGTGAGTAGGAGTTGTGTACCATTAGCCGTTCAAAAAAAAGTTAAGTTACTTAGGTTGGAGGGTGTGGAATCCCTAGGGGCTCCATTGTGCTACCTCAGCGCCACATCATCGATAGCGCCCCCCTTTAACAACCAATTAATGGGATAAAGCCCCCTTTAATGACTCAATAAAGGAAGCTTGGATTCGGACTCGTTTATTAAACATACTTAATTTTAGGCTCGAGCTCGTTTTAGCTCGACCCGAATCAAGCTTTTAATGAGTCGATATTGCGTAGTTCACGAACGTCTAAGCTTGTCGCTTCATTCCTCCTTGTGTACATTGATGCAGCTTCTTTAAATGAATACATAAACACTTCTTAAGAAAATTTAAATCTGCCTTGAATTCCAAATAAGTAACTTCAAGTGTCAAATTAGTTTTAGGCAAGGAAATTTAATAATCTTTTTTTTTTGAACGGCAAATTTGGATCACTGACGGACCACTGGAGTATCATCGTGCCACCAGCGGAGCCACCCGATACGTGTACTGTTTTGAGATCGATTCTAAACTAGTTTAAGTTCAACTTAAGTCTTGTTTAGTCCTCCAAAATTGTTTAGGATGCCAGTAAATATTTAGTTACAATTCTCAATGCATACAATAGCAATTAGCAAGTAAACCTATACACAGTTCAAAGAAGATGATATATTCTTCTTCCATACCTACTTATTTGCATGTTCTTTAGTATCTCCATGCTTACCTTGCAAATACATACATTCATACATACATACATACATACATACATACATACATACATACTACATATTCTTCAGTTCTTGTTGATGATCAAAATATCCATCTTAACCCGCTCGTCGCAAAGACATGTATGCCAAGATACGGTAGGTGATAGCCATGGCTGCCAATGCACCCGCTTCCTTCAACCCGTTGTCTAATTCTATCCCATCAACTACAGAACTTATATGCCCATATTGCACTTTAAGAATAAGTCTGTAAGTGTGATAGTTGAATGACAAATAACTTAACCAAGATATGAAAACCGGAACATCCTGCAAAAACATAAAGTAGCAAAAACTTGTAAGTGTTTCAGATTTCCAGAAATACAATCAAACTGATCATGAAGTTATAATAATTACAATTTACAAACGCTATGTGTTACCTTCACGAAAAAACCACCAGCCAACATGAAAGCCATTACAACTACAGAAGCCATAGTTGTTGCTTTGTTCAAATCCATCACTGCAGCACCAATAGCTAGTCCAAGCCCCTATAGTAATATGTATGCTTATTATAGAACCAGTTAAAGAAGAAAAATAATAATTCACTATGAATCAGAGGATTGTAAGTGAAGTTAGGAGCAGTTGGTAATCCGTCAGTGAAAGGCCCCGGGAAAAGGGGCCAGGGTAAAGACTTCACCGACGGATTACCGATAGTGATCTGATATTAAATTAGGCATCATACCTGAGCAGCAACAATGCACAAAAAGACTATAAGCATAGTTAGGAAAAACGCTTGAGCGGTTAAAAGGAGGCCCGCCATGAAATAAACAATCAGCAGGAAGATCAACGGAAGAATAAGATCTAGTGGAATGTCACTCGTTGTTCTTGCAATGAAATACGCACTGAGCTTGTACATATCAGCAGCTCTCTCTTTTTTCAGCATTGCGCGTTCTTGAGGAAATGTAAAAATTGCTGTAAAAACTGGGAAAAACGCCCAAAACACAGCAATGAAAAAAAGCAATCCTGCCTGCAAATACACATTTATATATCATTAGTTCCATTGGTTGTTAATAAAAGTATAGATTCATCAATTTGTTTTTGAGTAGGTTACATGTAATTAACTAATTATACCTGATTCTGCATATCTTTTGGGCTATGAACATCTGATCGCCACCATAGAAGTCCCAAGATGACCGCAGTTGCGATGATTTGCATGATTCTTAACCAACTAAAATAATCATGTCTTCTTTCTTTAATCCCTCTCCAAAACAATATAGTAAACTGTTCTGTCCAGCTCGCTCCCCATTCTCGTTTCACTGAATGTATGTTTGCCTTCATTTCTCGATCTATTGATGTACGAATTGCGAGCTTTCGTTTTATTTCATCTGCCAGATTTGTTGCACATGCCTCCACTAAATACTATAATTGAAAAAGAACAATCTTGTAACTCAGAAAAATGTCATTTGAATTACTAAAAGCTTATAGTGACTGTTTTGAAGTTTGAAATATGTTTAAGACCTCATGAACAGCTGTTGAAGAAGGCTTCCCACTCCTTGAACTCCCTAAATGTAGTTTATCCTCTAGTTCAGGTGGAAGAGAAACATCATTTGTATTCCCATTTGCAAGATCTAGCAAGAATTCAGCTGGGTTCATGGACATTAAGGGACAAAATCCAATTGATGAAAAATATCCCATAGCTTCTGAAGCCTTCCCAAAGTACAACAAGCTTCCTTTACCAAGTAGAATTAACTTGTCAAATTTGTGGAATAGTCTGCTTGATGGTTGGTGAATCGTGGTAATCACCGTCTTCTCCGCCTGTTATATATACATAAAGAAAGTACACACCGAATTGTTAAAAAAATGGTATGGAGTTGATTCAATAACTAACAGACTCATATTTGGACTAGTTGCAGTGTTGGACAAAGTCGTACACAAGTTAAAAAGATATAACTTGGATAGTGTCAGTATGTCTAGAGTTATGGGGCCGTAAATAATGGCCAGAAACATCTCAACGTGCCGGATCATGTCAAACCGATATCCATTATTTGGAGACTTGATTTCAGTGTTGCCGGTTTTCCCTAATTTTACGAGTTTTAATTTGTTTACTATTCTAAGTAAGAACATGCGAATCTTTAATTTGAGTAATTTACGCATTTATTTAGGTAGTCAATTTTATAACTAGACTATTAATTAAATTTCAGATTTCTTAAGTTTTACATCCACCCTACCCAAAAGTTTCTAAATTATATGTATAAATATACAATGTTTTTAAAAAAGAAAAACTTACCTCTGCTATGTCTTGTAAAAGTTCAATGATTCTCAAAGCAGTTGTCGAATCCAAACCGGAGGTGGGTTCATCAAGGAACAAGACAGAAGGGTTGATTATGATCTCATTTCCAATGGAAACACGCTTTCTTTCTCCTCCTGAAACTCCCCTAACAAACGAGTTGCCTATCATAGTATCTTGGCACCTGTTTTAAGGTTGTACTTAGTATCTTTTGTTGTTGCTGTTGTTTTTAGTCTTGATAAGTATAAAGAAGACAACTTAAATCAGTACGTTACCTCTCTAAACCAAGTTCACGAATAACATCTTCGGCTTGTTTTACTTTCGCTTGTTTTGTCAAGGTCTTCGGTAGTTTCAAAAGAGCAGCATAAGTTATTGTTTCTTTCACCGTTAGATGCGGAAACAAAATATCATCTTGAGTCACAAAACCGATCCTGCCCACATCACGTGTGTAAATTTTCTATGATCATTTGACAAAAAACCGATCGTTTCTCTAATGGGTTGTCAAGTTTATTTATATCTTTAAGGAGGTTGTCATGTTTCTTATGGATTTAAAACAAAGTTGAAGAGAAAAGTATAAGTTTGACAAGTTTATTTATATTTATCTTTAAGGAGGTTGTCAAGTTTATTTATATCTTTAAGGTAATAATTTTTTTGACGCAATAAGCCCAAACCGTAGAGCCAAAAGCCGAAATCAACAGTTAGTAACAAATGTGGTTTGGTTAGTTTCACCTTCACTTGTCAACTATTTTATTTTGGTTTACAATGACTAAAACCTTTACAAACAATTTGGCTTACAGTTTGACATTAAAACCAAACAAAACCACACACCGCCAACGCAAACACCAATATATAACTAAACCATACATACCGGCTCTTTAGCGACTTGGAGTACGGTTGATCATTATAAGTGATGGATCCTCCCATATTATGATCCGTGAGTCGCCCACCAAGCATGCTTAAGAGAGTAGTTTTCCCACTTCCTGATGGACCCATGAGGGCCAAAACTTCTCCAGGATTAACGGCACCATTTATTCCTTTCAAAATATTTTTTTCTTCAGTAGATATCACTCCTTTGGTTATTATCTTGTATGTCACTTCTGTAAACTGCATTTTTATAACATTTTTTCATATAAAATAACCAATAGTTTATACTACATTTGTTAGAGAGCGAGACCCGGTTTGCTTACTTCTCTTGTTTTTATTTTATTTGTTTTTTAATGCAAATTAGTCTTGTACATAAATACCATACAACATGAGATTCTGTACAAGACTAAACCTGACAAGTGACAATATCTCGCATTGTTCTCATAGAAAAACCTCCATCTTTGCCTGTCCAAATAGACACAGAGGAAATCAATCTATTTGCATTTTTTATTCAAAGAATTGTTACGGGCCACTTGTTTCTATAAAAGAGGGAACATATTAAAAGAAACTAGAACATTATATACGACGAAGCGTGAAACATTTGAAGCTTGCTTGCATTTTGAGACTTGTGTATACCTTTAGATAGATTTGCATGGTAGGTTCGGTCTGAAACTTACTACGCGTGCCTGCTTCGATGTCTTCAGCTGTAACAAACATGTTTTGCATCAGTAATAATATATTAGCTAACTTAGATAAAATATATTAGTTTGGAATTGATAGGTGGATAAGATTTATTTTAATTATCTTTATTCTAATTAAGAGTTATGATTTGATTAGGTTTCCTTGTAATTATTCTTATTATTGTAGTTTTATAAATAGTTACACTAATAATATTTAATACCTTACAGAGTGTTTATTATTATATATTTTGTTATAGCAGAAGCGCTAACGTGGTATATTCATAATCATCTTATCACTTATCGTTGGGCCGGATTGATTGATTAGATTAAGGTTAAGCGTGTCAACTCTCATGACCATGTGCGTAAACTTTGATAAAAATATATTGTTTGTAATTTACGTTACATCTAATCGTTCGTTTATCAAGGTTATTCACCATGTGTAGCTCATATCATGTGTATTCATTTTCATTTCATGGATTTGATATGATTATGATATGATATGACCTACAAGAGGATAGGAGAAGATTGTGATGTGGTTCTGATTACTCTTAATTAATCCAAAGACTTTTTAAGTAGACAAATTCAATAAGTATAATTAATGTAATCAAAGCATGTGTGCCAAAAATTCAAATGAGGGGACCAAGATGTAGAACATGTAAAGATAAGAGCAAGACTTCCTTGGACTAGAGTTCTAGAAATATTTGACTAGAAACTAGCTAGCAGTGGACCAGGGTGTGACCCTGGTGGTCCTGGTCATGCCCCATTTTCTACACAATGCTGTAGCCCACTTATTCTGGTCTACTGGTCTGGATTGACTGCAGTCTGCAGGCTTCACTGTTTGTATTTAGTAAAACAGGCTACCAGTTTTCTCACAAAGGCTTTTATTTGCTCCAACTAGTTAGTTAATATTTACTTATATGTCCCAGAATACAAAATAAACGTTAGTTGTAATTGGTTGTGAAACCTAAGTAATAATTAGCTTTACTAAATTATATAAGCAAGATAGATAAAATTAGGGTGATATTTACTTAAATGACATAAACACAAGACAAAAGTAATCAGATTTTGGGTAGTCATATTTAAGTTTAACTCCCGGTTTAGTAAATAGATGTGTATAGGTTGACACGTGTTTAACTCTTTTGTATAATCACGTCGACTTGTTATAAACCTTTTTAATATTAGAATGAAATGTTTTGTGTAAGCATATAAGGTTAACCCATTTCCAACCCGTGTAATTACTCATTTATTACAATCCGACCACCTGTTTATATACAATTTGATTACAATACATTAAATCGTTTACAACCTATTTGGCTCGAGAAATGATGTTACACGGATTTGAATAAATATATAGGTAGTGTTCGAGTTCATCAATTTAACCCTAACGCTATTGCTACCTCTAGATATAACAACTATAACTTTAATATCTTTATTTAATAAACTCAAGAAAGAAAGTACTACTTTTCAGCTGCTTCTCAACTTTCTGTTATCCACCTTTATGGCCTCATTTGGCTTTTAGTTACAAAAAAGTACTATCATGGCACTTTGTGAGTTGTTTGATAACTTTCACAGCTACTTGAAGTGACCACTTTACCCCCACAACTCTTTGTTCTTAGTGTTCAAAACATAAATCTACTTTTTAATGTGTTAAAACACCAACACAGACATAAAATATCTACTTTTTAATGTGTTAAAACACCAACATGGACATAAAATACTTACGGATATCATCCTCACTAAAAGGTGTAAGATCAGCAATTTCATCTGGTTGCATAGTGAATCCAGCAAGTGAGAATGAGAACCCTAAGCCCGCGCTAGAGGCCCGACTCAGGACGGGCCCACTACCAACATCATCGTATTCAAACTTCATTTGAGCACTCTTCCCTTTCTTAATGTGTGTGTTCCTTCCACTATTGCCAATTCTTCCTGATGATGCAAGCACTTGATTTCTGCTAGACTTTGTTGAAAGTGTTCTGTCCACCTCTTTCGCAACCTCGCTTGAAATCATGGATTTCATCATTAGTTGATCAGATTGGGTTCTGGATAACCCTGAACTTGGATCCGGATTCTCCATGTTGTTTGCTACATGCATCCACAAAACAACTTTCATTAACACTTGACACATACACAAATGGATCATAAACAAGAATGACATAAAATGTTCCAAGTCTAGACCTTTCGTTGACAAGATTAGAAAGAAATCTTTTATGTGTAACGCGTGAAAAGATCTTCTTCTTACCCGACTCGATCACTTATTAGATCATAAAGAAGCATTAGAGTGTTGATCCTTATCGACCCGACTAGAGAGATACGTTATCATGTTCAAGAAATGAGAAGTTGACAAACACAATGCATGTATGAAAACCCTAATATTCTTTCAGAATTTATAACTAGACGATATAAAATTAGAGTGTCTTTTCGCAAAGCAATGGAAAAGACTATAGAATTAACTGAACCCTAATATTCTTTCAGAATTTATAACTAGACGATATAAAATTAGAGTGACTTTTCGCAAAGCAATGGAAAAGACTATAGAATTAACTGAACAAACAGATAAAAAGAATTCAAGTACAAACTAGAGGAAGTATCGACGGAAAAGAAGTTGTGCGTATATGATAAGATACTAGAGAACTCAAAGGTTTATACACACCTTAACTTCAAGAAAGTGAGGAACTAATAATGATAGGAAGCTAGGGTCAAATCTATTTATAAACATACCAACTTGAAAAGACAACTATACCCTTACCCCTTAATCCATAGAAAGAAATTAAATTAGTGGGAAAATCACCCAACAACACAAACAAACACATATATTCTTATAATTTGTACACTTATTATCAAACCAACCCGTCAAGCTCAGTAGTACCATTCGATCACAATTGGCTTATACGTGTAAGGGCACGAGAACATTTTGTTTTTCTAGCGCGGCCGGCCTATCCTTTTTATGTGATGGGCGTCGATTGAAGAGTCGTCCCTTTTTAACTTTTAACATTAATGGAGGGTTTTGTTGTGAAGCTTAGCAAACCACGGTTGTGGATGTGTTTGATATTGTGAGGTTGTGCTTCATCCTTATGTTACCCTTTTCTTAGGGCATCCAAGTTTTTGGAGTTTTCTTCATATTACTGGCACGCAATACATATAGTCTGTCACACACACATGTAACTTGTTTCATATATAATTAGCTTTCAAATAGCTACAATGCAATTCTTTTCAATTTAGTTGCAAATTGAAGTAAATATCTATGCTAATCTTGATGTTTATATATAACAAGTTGACGTTACCCGCGCGTTGCAGCGGGATTCTGATGATGAAAGTCTTTAGTATCACCATGTGAGAGATGAAAAAATTCTATTGCTTTAGCGAAACAATTTTTTTTTATATTTTTATCCCTAGCCTACATTACAACACTAAATCATTTTATCAGGAAAGTGTATGAGAAAAACGATATAATTATTAATATATATTTTATAAAACTTACATGATTATCCATACATACATGGTTATAAAGCCTTTTCCCTATTGATTATTTTACAAAATGAAAAACTCAAATTTTGTTTCAGTCAATTTTATCAACATACATCCATGCCACGGCGAATTTAATGACGATTAATGAAATGGGATAAATAATACCTGTAATAGCACTCTCATTTTATGTTTTTTTCAAAGATAAAAAAAAATAATAAAAGTTAAATAAAAGCAAGGAAATACTTCTGTACATTTAAGTTACGTTTACGAAATGAAACCGGTTTGAATATATAAATAGCGAAGATGATATATAGAATTCCAATAAAATGGGTTTGTCAGTATTGTTTATATCTAAAAAAACAAACACAAAATTTGACCCTTTAACGGTTAATATATGTAGTGAACTAGTTGGTGCCCCGCCCGCGTTGCGGGGCGATGACCGAATAATGAGCGAGTGTTAGTCAGCTCATTGACATGGAAAACAATTAAATCGAGTCAACCAATTAAAACAAAACACTTTTATAGTTTTGATAAAAAAAACTAAAACAATGGCAATATTGTAATTTTTAACTGATGGAAAGTTGTATTTTTTTACTGGGGTAAAATCGTAATTTGACAAAAGCTAAAGTAATGGCAGTACTGTAAATTTGAACCTGGGGCAAAACTGTAAATTTTCACAGGGGCAAATTCGTAATTTTTAACATGGGGTAACAACGTAATATAAATTTGAACTAAGGGCACAATCATAATTTTAAGCTTGAGGCAAAAGAACAATTTTATTTTGAACCGATGGAAAAATCGTAATTTTGAGATGGGGGCAAAAACATAATTTTATTTTGAACTGGGGAAAAACGTAATTTTGAATTGAGGGCGAAATCACAATTTTTAAACGGGGAAAATCACATTTTTTAACAGAGGGCAAAATCGTAATTTTTAAATGGGGGCAAAAACAAAATTTTATTTTGAACCGGGGGCGAAAAGGTAATTCTGAGCTGAGGGCAAAACAACAATTTTATTTTCAATGGAGGAAAAAATCGTAATTTTGAGCTGGAGACAAAAGCGTAATTTTATTTTGAGCTGGGTGCAAAACCGTAATTTTAGGGAGGGACAAAAACGTGATTTTAGAATGGATATAAAATAATAAACTGGTTGGTCCAATGGGAGAGTGTCAGGCAAAGTCGTAATTTTGAATTGAGGTCAAGATCGTAATTTTGAGATCGGGACAAAAAGCGTAATTTTATTTTGAGCTGAAGGCAAAAACGTAATTTTATTTTGAGCTGGGGGCAAAAACGTAATTTTAGAATGAATATAAAACAATAAACATGTTGCTCCAATGGGGGAGTGCCAGGCAGCTGCCTGGCACTATTCCCCCATTTGGTTTTTGTATATGTAGGGAATGTTATAATGAATATAAAACAATAAACATGTTGGTCCATTGGGGGAGTGTCTGGCACTATTCCCCCATTTGGTTTTTGTATATGTAGGGAATGCCTGGCACTATTCCCCATTTGGTTTTTGTATATGTAGGGAATGTTAGAATGAATATAAAACAATAAACATGTTGGTCCAATGGGGGAGTGCCTGGCACTATTCCCCCATTTGGTTTTTGTATATGTATGGAATTTAGATGTACACGTGTAACAATGCATTGTAAAATGGTTTTGGACCTTTTGAATTCATAGGACCGACACACCGTTTTGGGCCTTATTTGGTACACCGTTTCATCACACAAACCACAATTATTTTGTACATCACCTGCTTTATCACACCCCTTATGTTTTTTTTCAATAACTTTTCTAACCGACGCAATGCTTAAACAAAGGTTATAACTCAAAATGGATATCTATAATTTAAATTTAGTTTGAAGGGGTGTGACTTTTTTGTAAGGGGTGTGATAAATTTAAAAATAATTTAAAGTATTGTGATTTTTTAAAGGGTGTGAAATATTTAAAAGTTGTGATTTTTATGATGGGTGTGATATATAAAAGTAGTGTGGTAACCCTTCATCCAAACCATTGTGTCTTTACCAAATCATTGTGTCTTAATTTATTTTTTGTATGTATATTTACTTTTTGTATGTATGTATAATAATAATAATAATAATAATAATAATAATTAAGCAAAGGGGTATGTATGTGTGGTTTTTTAAAAGTCGTAACTTTTCATTCTATCCGTATATAAAAGAATAATAATTAAGCAAATGGTATGTTGGTGTGGTTTTTTAAAAGTTGCAACTTTTCATTTTAGAGAGGCAACCCAAATTGCTTTTTGTAGAGTTATCTGTGGTTTTTTTAAAAGTCGCAACTTTTCATTCTAGAGACGCAACTCAAGTTACTTTTTGTAGGGTTGTATATGTATATATATAATAATAATTAAGCAAAGGGGTATGTATGTGTGGTTTTTTAAAAGTCGCAACTTTTCATTTTAGAGAGGCAACCCAAATTGTTTTTTATAAGGTTATGTGTGATTTTTTAAAAGTCGCAACTTTTCATTATAAAGACGCAACCCAAGTTACTTTTTGTAGGGTTATATAATGTGTGTGCGCGTATTGGTTGTTTACGACCTATAAGTTAATCGCAAACTAGTTTAACGTCTTATTCGATTCAAGGGGCGGAACTAATGTATTAAGAAGGATAGCATGGGCTACGACACAACCCTGTATTCGCAGTGTATTTTTTTCAGTTTGTTTTGGGTTTTTTTTTGTTTTATACGAAGGATATCTCTAAACAAATAAGATGATACCACTGAATTAATGGCTAGCTCTGCCACTGTTCGATTCGTTAGCCCAGGCAAAGTGGATGAGGCTCAGACCGGGCCCGACCGGGGTAACGCCATGTATGTCCTATGGGAACAACTCTACGTAAGCATGATACATTCTATGCATCATACATGATCTCTCCACATGGCTGAATAGTTGCACTTGCTGCCAATGCATAGTTTGGAGCTTTGTTTGATGACAAATACTCTAATAGTTCTAATGTATAGTTAAAGCAAGGAAAATCTAGTACAAGATCGACTTTAAGTAAATAAGTGGTATACATGTGTTTTAGTTGTGAGGATACTACATATGTATTGTGTACAAATATGTAAGTGGTTCTTGTAAGTTGTAGTTATAAAGTTTAAAATTGATTACGTATTCAACCATCCTACTTACTTAAATGACTGTAACACACAAACTTGCATGTTAATCAATATTGTTTGTTTTCTTTGTTGAGAGCTCATGACTTTGTTTTTCTATTTCGCTCTACCTAAAATGAACAAGTTGATTTAGGATTTACCAAAATAACTTTTAACCGATGACTAAACTTTTATTGATGATATGGACCGTTCAAGAAGTGACACATAGCAGTTATGTACGAAAATATTTACGTTGTGGGTTGTTAAAGAAATTAGAAGTGAGGTTAAATACCAATAGGGTGATGGTCCACTAGTAAAGACAAAATCTTTAAATACTTTGAAAAAGGGAAGTTTTGGATTCAAGTCCCATAGACAATATGAAATAAAAGTAATTTGCCATTAAAAAAAAGTGAAGTTAAAGAAAAGAGTAAACTGCCATTTTGGTCCCTTTGGTTTGGTCATTTTTGCCACTTTAGTCCAAAACTCAAATCTTTTGCATCTGGGTCCTTGTGGTTTCAGTTTTATTGTCATTTTGGTCCAAAAATGAAATCTGGTCATATTTGTCTTATAAAATCCTGCTATTTTATCCTTTTTCGCAAGGGCAAAATGGTCATTTATTTTTTATAAAGAAATACCAGATTTTATAAGACAAATATGAACTGATTTGCCTATGAGGAAAAGGACAAAATTACAGGATTTTATAAGATAAATATTACCTGATTTCATTTTTGGACCAAAATGGCAATAAAACCGAAACCACAGGGACCCAGATGCAAAACGTTTGAGTTTTGGACTAAAATGGCAAAAGTGACCAAACCACAGGGACCAAAATGGCATTTTACTCTAAAGAAAATGTTAATTTTGATAAGTTTAATCAATTTATTATTTTAATGATTTTCCTTTTTTTTCTGACCATATAACTATAAATTATTATAAGGAATAAAAAACTGTACGTGGGACACACACGTAAAGTTAGTTTGCAATAAAGTTGTTCTTTGTCGTATTATAACCTTTTTAAACCCAATTTGGGCATGTCTATTCACACATCCATGTTGTCTATCCACACACCCCTCAGTGTCGAGCTGTGGTCAGAGCGCGGCGTTTTGGTCCGGTCAACCAGAAAAAGACTGACGGGTGTCTGACGGGTCTGTTGACCGGACCAAAACGCCGAGCTTTGGTCGCGTTCTGGTCCTGTCAACCAGACAAAAGACTGAGTTCTTTGTCGTATTATAACCTTTTTAAACCCAATTTGGGCATGTCTATTCACACACCCATGTTGTCTATCCACACACCCCCCAGTGTCGAGCTGTGGTCAGAGCGCGGCGTTTTGGTCCGGTCAACCAGACAAAGACTGACGGGTGTCTGACGGGTCTGTTGACCGGACCAAAACGCCGAGCTTTGGTCGCGTTCTGGTCCTGTCAACCAGACAAAAGACTGACACCCGGTCAGTCTTTTGGCTGGTTGACAGGACCAGAACGCGGCCAAAGCTCGGCGTTTTGGTCAAGTCAACAGACCCGTCAGACACCCGTCAGTCTTTTGTCTGGTTGACCGGACCAAAACGCCGCGCTCTGGCCACAGCTCGACACTGGGGGGTGTGTGAATAGACAAAAGGGTAGGTGGGGGTGTGTGAATAGCAAGACCCTTTTAATTTAAAAAATTAAGCCTCAGTTTATTCACACACACTAGTCGCGCTTTGACCAAAGCACATCGTTTTGGTGTAAACTTAATAGACAAAGACTGAGCATGTCAGTCCTTGTCTGTTGACCTCGTACCTAAGCGCTGCACCTTGGCCAAAGCGCCGGACTTAGGTTGGACTGTTTGTTTTTGGGTAGAAAAAGTGAGGTTTTGGTGGGGTGTTGGTTTGTTGGTTTGTTGTTTGGTTGTGTTTTTTTTTTTTTTTTTTTTTTTGTTGAAAAGTTATAGATTTTTGTTTTATTTTTATAAAATATATATAATTTAAAGTTGATTTATAACGGTCGTGTAACTTCAACATCAAGAACAATGATCAACTGCAGATGTTTTATTATTCGCAGAAACCGTTGGTATATGTGTTGTGTTTATTTAGTCTCAGTCTATTCACACACGCCCCTTGGTGGTGTGTTGGTTTGTAGTTTGGTTGTGTTGTTTTTGTTGAAAAGGTGTTTTATTTTTATAAAATATATATAATTTAAAGTTGATTTATAACGTTTGTTTAACGTGAGTGTACCGGTTATTGTTGATTTATAACAGTCGTTTTTAAGATACGTTTCATTATGCCATTGTTTTTATAAATGTTAAGCGATTTGTTTTGTTATATTACACGAACATGTTTAACTAAAACAACGTACAATAAGTTGCGAAAGAGATGTATGAAATAAACGCAAACAATTGAAACAAACATCGTGTAAATAAAAGATCAACTGCATATATATATATATATAGGGGGCCGCTAGAATGAGAACCACCTCTAGTTGTAAAAACCATGAGAACTACACCGTCCTGGGCGAGTTGGACCAAATTTTTTTTTTCATAAACGTAGATGTGTGTATTACAAACACATATGTAAAAAAAAATTCAAAAAAAAAATGTCGTGTGTGTAGTTTTTTACACCACAAGTTTCTGACCACAAGTTGGTCAGAAAGTCCAAATTTCCTAAAAAGTGTAAAAAGTCATAAAACACCATAATGTCAACCATAAAACACACCAAAAACCCACAAATAATATGATGAAGATTACTAAAACATCATGTATGTGGGTTTTGTGTTGTGTTTTAGATGTTAAGGCTCTGATTGTGGAATGACAAATATTATTGTGTTTTATGTTGTTTAGCATTGTGTGTTTTATATTCATAGTTCTACGATGGTGTGTTTGAAGTTTTTATGGACTATTAGAGTTTGAATATGGTGTTTTAGTAATATTCATTCTATTATTTGTGAGTTTTAGGTGTGTTTTATGCCTGAAATTATTGTGTTTTATGACTTTTTACACTTTTTAGGAAAAACACACTTTCCGTAGGATCCCCACTCTCTCTCTCTCTCTATATATATATATAGGGTAGGGTTCCAGCGTGAACAACCTCCCAAGAGTGAACTGCGTGAACATATATGGACCCTTGATTTCCTTTTTAGTTGTTAAGGGTAGGATTGTAATTATATAAAAAATTAGATTTAAATCATTATTTTAATAATTGAATTAAGTTACATCTTTCCTAATTTAAATTCATTATCCACATTATGTTTATTTATTAATAAGAAAATTATCAAAACAAACAACAAATCACCAGATTTCAATTTTAATTTTTATTTCAGATTTCATAACTAGAATTCAAATTTTGATTTTTAAGATCCACGTAACCTTCATATTTCAACGGTATACACATGTGTACTTGGATATAAATAGAACAGTACACATGTGTATTCAACATCGTACATATGTGTACAGTAATTCACAGGTGTACATCAACATTCAATACAAAAAAAAAATCTGAGATATCACAAAAACAGACGATATACACATGTGTACATCACATTAAAAAGAGGGCAAAATTAGAATACACATGTGTACATCGCATTTAAACAAATAATTATTTTAATAATTGAATTAAGTTACATCTTTCCTAATCCTTGATTTGATTTGTGAGAGATTTATGCAATCAATTTAAGATTGAAATTACACATATACCCTTTTTGTATTTAATTAAATGAAAAAAATTAACCAAATAATTACCATCATGCCACTCACTTTAATCTCAAGATCATAAAAATCAAGGGCCCGGATCAGTTCACGCAGTTCACTCTTGGGATTTTGTTCACGTTTGAACCTAATCCTATATATATATATATATATATATATAGGTATATAGGGTTAGGTTCATTTGTGAACACTTCCCTATTTATGAACAAAACGAACAAATCCTGGCCATAGATCTTCTTAACTAAAACACAAGGGTAGGATTGTCTTTTAACATTTATAGTTTTATATTTAATTTTCGTTTTTATTAATTATGGCAGTTATCAGATTAAGATAACCACCCATGCTTCATCTTTCGTAAACTGAAATTCAATTAATCAACAAAAAAAAAAAAGCTGCGTCCATATTTTCCAGTTCGTTCTTCAGATCCTCATCAAAGTTCAGTTCGTTCTTCAGATCATCAACAAACAATTGTTCAACGAATTTGTTCCACTTAAGATTTATTAATTATGACAGATACGAACGATTAGCATGTTGTTTCAACGAATTTGTTAATCATCAGAGCTCTGAACGACCAGGAGAACATCATCAAGGTATAATTTTAAAGCAATTCTTTATACAAGTTTGTATCCAGCGTCGCTGTAACTTGAATATATAGTTGTATTATGGTTTATTTAGTTTTTATAATATTTAAGATTTATAATATATGACAGATACGAACGACCAGCCTGATGTTGCAGCCAATTTGTTAATTCCTCAGAGCACTAAATGAGCAGGAGAACATCATCAAGTTATAATTTTAAAACAATTGTTTATACAAGTCTGTATCTAGTTTCGCTCTAACGTTAATTGATCCAGGAGAGAAAGCAATTAAGAAGAGCAAAAAACCGAGAAGGAAATGCAATTTTTGCAAAAAAAACGAGTTAGGGATCATGATAAGAGGAATTGTCTGCTTAAAAAGCAGGGGCGGTTCTTAGAAGAGCCGTGGCAGGGCCACGGCCCAGGCAAGTTTTTCGGGCATAGTGCTAATTTTCCGCATTTCGATCGAAATTTTTTATATATACTATGTTTGGCCCGGGCTTGTCCGGGCCTTTTTTTTTAGTGTCCGTGTCTTTCGGCCCTGGCATGTTCAACGGGCAAGATCCGCCACTGTTAAAAAGGGTGAGCCGGTCAAGGACGACTCGTCAACTGACGAAGAAGACGAGATATACGATGAAGAAGAAACCGAATAATCTGGGTCCGATGATTTTGGAAGTGAAGTATAGTTCACGTAAAGCGTAACAACATTCAGTTTTTTTAGACATTCTGTTGGTTTATGTTTTAGATTAGATGTTTATGTAGGTTGTTTTCATATGTGTTCTAACATATACAACTATAGTATTTGGGTTTTTAAGTTTTATCCAGTATCCATGCTTTGTTTTTTTTTTTACAATATTCACGTGTCCTCTACTGACTCGCGATATATGCTGCAGGTTACATTTACATGTAGTCCAGTAGGTTATAATAGTATAGTTGCAGATGTTTATTCGGATTCCAGTAGGTTAGCATTTTAGAGGTGTACATGTGTATGTGTTGTACGTATTGCCAGCAGTAACTACATTTGAAGATGCCATCTCAAAATGATTTTAAAAAATGGTACACATTAACTAAGAAATCAGCAGTGTATATTTTTGTGTCAACCATGTTTTAAGTTTATTTAAAATTTAGCATGCGTTAGTGTATCTGAAGACCCATTTTCATCAACCATTGGAATCCGTTTGGATTTAAGGGTATGCACATTGGTTTGGTATAACAAATATAGATTTAGTTCAGCAGTGTATAAGTTTATCAAGTATCCATCGTTGTTCACGGACAATGTACACGCGTTCTCTACTGAGTCGCAATATGGCATACAGGTTTCATTAAGCAACAATCCAGTAGGATATAATGTTTTGACGTTACACATGTGTATTTGCATCGATTATTAGTCCAGTAGGTTATTATTTTACAGTAACACGTGCAGTTTTCAAGTCAAAGCAAACCAAATAAAAATGTGAACGTTCAAGAATTGGGAAAATAAGGTTCCCATATTCTTTCAGGTCCATTAACTCCTGCCTTTCTTCCAACACAACCTCCAACGCGCTAGTAAACATCTCCAACCGTTTGTTGTCATCATAATTGGATCTTGTCAGTATTTCCTCAGTCTGGTGTTTGAAACACAAAAAAAAATATATAAGATCTATTATCTAATTCTGTACAAAACCCGTTAACTAAATGAAATAATGTTCTTACAAAAAGGCGGGTGTGACAAAACAGGCTTAGCATTGTAAACTCTCGTCTTTTCACTTCCTCATGATTAAGCATAGAAGCCCAACAGTCTATGATCGCAGAACTCAGCCAAACTTTTGGTAGCAGATCCAATATACAAAAGTGCATCAGATGGGTACCATAGCTAGTACAGAATATATCATTCCTGTACACGAGTGTTTCCATCCAAACATTACAATATATATATGCCATTGAATTACATCAACCCTTATACGTTTGAGTTACGCACTTACCCCAAGTTCTTCACATTTTGATCTTTATAAGTCACCTAAAACAAACCAACAAGAAAACCAACTCATAAAGTATTAGAAACAAAGAGGTTCAAGCATTAACTATAAGAAAAACTAGTACACAATAGTATGAAAACAAAAAGAATGTATTGCATTAACTACATATATGTACTTATCGGTTTGCCCTATATCTAAACACATGTGTATTCCATCACTTACACATGTGTATTAGTATAACAGTTAAGTTAACAGGTTATATGATTTTAAACAACCTCAGTTCAAATCCTTTTTTTCAAAACAATGAAATCGATAGAGCGTAAAAAACGAAACCCAGGATTTGTGTATTCCATCACCAACATATATCCTATGTACCTAACAATGTGCACAATTTTTATACACATGTGTACACTTATCACTTACACATGTGTATTATTATAACACTTATCACAATCTGCAACATCAGGCTGATCGTTCGTATCTGTATAAATTATAAATCTTAAATATTATAAAAACTAAACAAACCATAATACAGCTATATATTCAAGCCCTAGCTTTTGATTAAAAGGATTCGAAACATTAGGGCAAATCAATTCATAATCATTCGGCAGGAAAACTATAATCTGCCAAAAATCTGAACAAATAACAGCAATACACTACAAAAACGGAAGAACTACACTACCAAATGGCTGATTACACAAACCTAACTAAACCCTAGATTTTGAGATGAGAAAATTCGTGTGTATAAAGACGGACTATACATAATCATTTAATGAATACTACACTATGTAACGATACCTTGATTTAATGATCCTTCTTGATGTTAATCCTTTGCAGAAATCGCCGTTGTTGGAAAGAGAGGATGGAGTCGATTGCTTTTTTTTGGGTTTGTAAGATATGACGTAGAGGTAGTTTTGTTTGGATGAGATTTGAGAGAAAAAGAATTACAAGATTGCCCTTATTCGGTTATTTTAAATCAATTTATAGTTTTAATTAATTTAAAAACCATTTAAATCCTATAACCAAGATCTCATCATCCAACGGCCAGGATTTGTTCGTTTTTGTTCACAATTTAAACATTGTTCACTCTTGATCCCTACCCTATATATATATAGGGAGGGGCTCATGCGAGAACTCCATTTATTGCGAGAACCGCGAGAACCAATGTGAACACAATCTAAAATAGCTAAAAAAACCTAACCCCCACCCCCCCAAGCTAAATGCTAAAAACTAAAACCCCCAAAAAACCTAAAAAAAAACGTAACCCCCCCCCTCCCCCACCCCCAAAAAACCTAAACCCCCCCCCCCCCACCCCCAAGCTAAAATGCTAAAAACTAAACCCCCAAAAAACCTAAAAAAATCTAAAAAAATAAAAAAAAATCTAAATTTTTTTTTTTAATATTTTTTATGCTCAAATCGCTACTTTTAGTGGCAAAAATTTTTTTTTTTTTTTTTAATTTTTTTTTTGGCTTCGAAATGTAGCGATTTTTATATAAAAAATATTAAAAAAAAATTTGTGTGATTTTTAGCTATTTTTAGGCATTTTTGGTTGTGTTCACATTGGTTCTCGCGGTTCTCGCAATAAGAGGTGGTTCTCGCATGATTTTCTCCCTATATATATATATATAGGGAGGAGCTCATGCGAGAACCACCTTTATTGTGAGAACCGCGAGAACCAATGTGAACACAATCTAAAATAGCTAAAAAAACCTAACCCCCACCCCCCCCCCCCCCCAAAAAAAAAAAAAACCTAACCCCCCTCAAGCTAAAATGCTAAAAACTAAACCCACAAAAAACCTAAAAAAACATAAAAAAATTTAAAAAAAATCTCCAAAAATAAAAAAAAAATCTAAATTTTTTTTAATATTTTTTATGTTAAAATCGCTACTTTTAGAAGCCAAAATTTTTATTTTTTTTTTTTAAAAAAAATTAATTTTTTTTTTTGCTTCGAAAAGTAGCAATTTTTTTATAAAAAATATTAAAAAAAAAACATTTTTTTGTGTGATTTTTAGCTATTTTTAGGCATTTTTGGTTGTGTTCACATTGGTTATCGCGGTTCTCGCAATAAGAGGTGGTTCTCGCATGATCTTCTCCATATATATATATATATATATATGGGTGAGGTTCCTCTACAAAGTGTGTTTTTCCTACAAAGTGTAGGAAGTGTTTTAGATCATTAGATGGGTGTTTTTAATGGTAGAGATCATCTTGATGACATTTTAGTAATATTTATGTTTTAAATAAGGATTGATTTAATTGATGGAGGACGAAAAAGTCATTTGGCAGGATTTAAAAATAGCAAGTAACTATCATTCAATAAAATCACTCCTTAAGTTTTGGAAACTTCTCCCTCTTTCTCTCTCCATTTCTCTCTCTCTCTCTCTCTCTCTCACTCACACACACATTTATCATCTTCTATACTTAAAAAAACAAGATTAATGATTCCTCCTTCAAGTTGTTCATCGTGGGATCAGACACTGGTGTGTTTTATATTGTGTCTACATCGAATCACACACAAGTGTGCTTTATATTGTGTATTTCAGGAGGCATTGGTGTCTATATCGAGTCAGACACTGGTATGTTTTATGTTGTTTATTTTAGATACTGGTGTTTTATGTGTGAGGGGCATGTTTAATTGTGGTAACTGATATAACACAATGTAAAGAAGCCAAAAAACTAATAAGACACAACGTCAAGAAATAATGAATGTGTTTTATGTTTCAAAATGTGTGAGATGTGTGTTTAATTGTGAAAATTGATATAACACAATGCGAAGAAAACCATCAAGTGATAAAACACAACGTCAAGAGATAATTAATGTGTTTTACGTTTCAAACTTCGGATGAATCATCGTGGATATGAAAGATATAATTGCTGATTTTGAATATTTAATAGATACATAGTTTCCATAAAAATAGCATTTTATTGTTTAAAAGATATATCTTCTAAAAATAGAATTAATTAATTAATTACCTTTATGCCCTTTAATACAAAAACCCTAAATGCCACATGTCACTCTTAGAACACTTGCTACACTTTGTAGGAAAAGTGGACTTTGTAGCCAACTCCCACCCATATATATATATATATATATATCAGTGTTGTAAAAGTCGCTAGGCGGTCCCTAGTCGGCCGACTGGGGAGTTGGGAGTAATCGGAGTACTCGGAGAGTACTCGGGGAGTACGCGGACATAGTAAATATAAAGAAAATTAATTGTTATATATTATTTATGTGTTAAAATAAGCATAATTCATGTTAACTGGGTATAATTTAAAATGAAACATGTTTAAAGTTCAAATATTCTGAATACAAGTCCGACTAGTCTGAGTACAAGGCCGAGTAGTCCGAGTACAAGGCCGAGTAGTCCGAGTACAAGGCCGAGTAGGCCGATTTTGACCGAGTTTGACCGATTAAAAGTCAACAAACCACGTTGACCGCCTAGACCGACTAGGCCGACTAGGCTCCGACTAGGCCGACTAGGCGCCGACTAGGACCGAGTACTCCCGAGGCCGACTAGTTGAGACCGCCTAGGAGGAAGTCGCCAAGGTGGAGGTCCGAGGACCGAGTACTCGCCGAGTACTCGGCCGAGGAATCCGACTTTTGCAACACTGATATATATATATATATATATATATAGAGAGAGAGAGTGGTTAACATACAAAAGTCCTTATCATACTTCACGTACGCGACAATCGTAACCATCAGATTAGGGCTATAATCACGCATGGAACAGTTAATAACGCATGGATCAGTTTGTTTTGTGATAACCACGCATGGGAGCAATAATCACGCACGATAAGTTGATCAAAATGTAATCACGCATGTTATCTATATTAATCACGCATGTTGTGTTTTGGTCGCGTACGTTAACGTACATTAAGCCGTGAAGTACATTATACTTTCTCTCTCTCTCTCTCTCTCTATATATATATATATATATATATATATAGAAAGTATATCGTACATTATGGCTTAACGTACTTCACGTACAACAACGTGCGTGATTTGTTATATAACATGCGTGATTAATGTTTTCAATATGCGTGATTATTGTGTTTCAACATGCGTGATTTTGGATTTTTGAGTTACAACGTGCGTCATTTTAAAATGAACGTGCGTAATTACCTGTAGTACGTGATGTACGTTAAGTCGTAATGTACGTTAACCTTCCTCTCTCTCTCTCTCTCTATATATATATATATATATATATATAGGGGAAGGTTCATTGGGGAACACTAAAAAAGTGGGGAACAGCGGGGAACCGACTCAAACGAACTCCGATTGGACTCATTCCAGCGGCGTTGGAACCGGCTCGTCGAACCCTAACTAAGATCTCTTAACCCTAAATCCTAACTCCTAAACTCTAAACCCTAAAGCTAAAAAATAAGGCTAAAACCTAAGCTAAACCGTAAAATCTAAACTATAACCCCTTAAAGCTAAACCCTAAAGGCTAAACCTAAAGCTAAACCCAAAAGCTAAACCCTAAACCCTAAAACTAAACCCTAAACCCTAAATCTAAACCTTAAAGCTAAACCCTAAAGCTAAACCCTAATGCTAAACCCTAAAAGCCAAACCCTAATATATTTAGGGTTTAGGGGTTATGATTTAGGGTTCAGGGTTAAAAGATCCAAGTTAGGGTTCGACGAGCTGGTTCCAACGCCGCTGGAATGAGTCCAATCGGAGTTCGTTTGAGTCGGTTCCCCACTGTTCCCCACTTTTTTAGTGTTCCCCAATGAACCTCACACTATATATATATATATATATATATATATCGGGGAATGCTAAAATGAGAACCACCTCGAGTTGTAAGAACCGTGAGAACTACACCGTAGGGGGCGCGGTGGACCAAATTTTTTTTCATAAACGTAGATGGATGTATTATAACAATATTTGTAAAAAAAATTCAAAAAAAAAATTTCGTGTGTGTAGTTTTGAGCACCACAAATTTGTGTTTACGGGTACCGTAAATTTAACCAGAAAATTTACGGTACCCGTAAACACAAACTTGTGGTGCTCAAAACTACACACACGACATTTTTTTTTTGAATTTTTTTTACAAATGTTGTTATAATACATGCATCTACGTTTATGAAAAAAAAATTTGGTCCACCTCGCCCCCGATCAAATAGTTCTCACGGTTCTTACAACTCGAGGTGGTTCTCATTTTAGCGGACACTTATATATATATATATATATATATATAATCAGTTTGTACATACAAAACAAACACACAAAATAAAAACTAAAGCTACTTATCCTCTGACGGTGAGGACGATGGCAGTGGATGGGGCGGCAATCCCAAATGGGCTCGGATCTCCATGAGCGTCTCTATGATCCACGTCTGTTGTTGGTCAGCACGTCGGAGGCGCCGATCGAAGTCCCGAGCCACAGGCTGTGTAGCAAGAGGCAGGTCTACAAAGATGTGTTGTGGGTACTACGGCGGGTGAGGGGGTGGCGGCAGCGGTGGTGGTGGGATCTCGTCGTCAACGATGTGATTAACCAGAGGCGAATGCAGCAGAGGCAAGAGACTAAGCCTGAGCCTCAGGCTCATCCAGACCTAGAGCCTGTCGCTGAGCCTGCCGAGTCGCATTGAATTGAGGTTGTATTCTTCGAGTGTGTGAAATTTCACCGTTATGCGTATGTGTTTGAGTGAGTTCAAACCAAAGTTGTGCAGCTATGGTGTTATACGCAGGACCAAAACACCCCGCTTTGGCCAAAGCGGGGCGTTTTGGGGGTTTTTTAATTTTTTTTAAATCATTTTAATTCAAAAACGCACCTATACTTGTCGTATCGTGACATATTTTGCCATTACAAGTCATTTTACGAAGTTTATGGTCTGTACGACACATTTCAAATAAGTTCGATCACATGTGTGGCCATATTCCATGATTTCGTGTGATTCTGTTTTGATTTCACTTGCGGTCCAACGTGCCATGTTGTATGTATACACGTCCTACCGGATCAGTATTTGACGTATTTTGTCATTAAATGTCGTATTATGATGTTTATTGTCACTATTGTTCCGTACTATCGCGTATTTTGGCCGTATGGGCCGTGTCGGTGACATTCGGTATCGTGACGTTTACCGTCTGTAAGTGTCAAATTATTGCGTAGATTGTCTGTAAGTGTCGTATTAGTGCGTATATTTTTTGTTATGGCGTATTATGTCTCTATTGTTCGTATTATGGCGTATTTTGGCCGTACGGGTCGTGTGGGTGAGATTCGGGTGGGCATGACACATGATAGAAACGCATCTTTTGAACAATAAAAATCACAAACACACTTTTGGATTATAACTGATTTAATTGGATTACAATTATATATACTTAACCTATATCTTAGACATATGGGAAAACATTAAGGTCAACGGGTGTGTACATTAGCCTTCGATATGCGTCTATTTGATCCTTGTATAAGTCATGCCAGGCTGCTGCACTCTCTGTTCTTTTCAAAGTCCAAAGATAGTTTGGGGGAGGCATTGGATAGGATTCTTCAAGCTTTATGTGGATGAAATGTCCACTGTCGATGAACACAACCACAACCACCTGATGAGGTTCCTCAGCTCCATCCGGACTGCCCAATAGAGGGAAAATTGTGTCGTTGCCATGAATGTTCAATGTGTGAACAATCACACCATATCTTTGAGCAATAAGAAATCCCGTCTCACGCATCACCATATAATTTTTGGACTCTGCTCTACCCACTCACTGAAAACTTATCCTGTTAAATAGCTTATCATAATGTCCTACGATTTCCGGATCGAATACTTGCCTCCAAATACCCTCGTTCATACGCAACTCCATTAAAAGTTGTCGTCGATAGACAAATACTTTGTTTGTTTCTGTCCTAACCCCACAGCTACCGATCAAAACCCACAGTGACCATTTGGTTTCACAACCTTTATTTTAGAGATGTATTGGTGAAACACTTTTGAAATTTGACATCCATAGTTCCCGATAGCTATATCCGACTTAGGACCCAACGTGATCATTAGGAAATCAGGGTGAAGGTTAAGCGGTTGTTGTTTTTTTGTCTACCTGAACTTCTTTTCGTTTAGTAGGTGAGGACATGGAAATGATTTGACAAACAAAGACCATGTAGGGTAGATTCCATCCATGAGATAGTAACCACGTTTGTATAAGTGGTTGTTAACGTAAAATGGACATTTTGGCGCCATTCCATTTCGTTCAATAAGAAATAATGGAGATTGCTGAAGCACATTGATGTTGTTTTGTGCACCTGGAGGACCGCAAAAAGGATGCCAAACCCACAAATCTTGAGAGGCCATTGCTTCGAGCATAACTGTCGGGTAATGGTGATCTCCTCTCATATATTGGCCCCGAAACTCTGTGGGACACATTCTCCAGACGAAATGGGTGCAATAAAGGCTACCCACCATATCAGGAAGGTGATGTTTATCCTCATGAGCTTGGTACAAAAGCGACATGTCGTGGCTTGTTGGCCTACGTAAGAACTCGTGAGCGTATATTTTACATACCGTTTCGCAGAAATATTCTAGACACTCGCGGGAAGTCCTTTCAGCCATATGTAAATACTCGTCGTTCTCGTCTAGAGGGTTACCAGTTGCAAGTTGTTTAATAGCCGATGAAACTCTTTGCAATGGTGTAAAACCCTTCTTCATTCTCGCATCTACGGCCTCTTCAAACCACGGGTTATTCGCTTCCACGTCGTTCACAATTTTTAGAAACAAACGTTTTGACATACGGAACCTTTGACGAAATATACATTCGTTGTATTTCGGGTCCTCGACATAATAATCCGCCATAAGGGTTTCGTGGCCACTCTCACGATCACGACAAACAAAACGTTTCTTACCAGATGTGCCCGTGTCTTGTAGTTCGGCTTCCTCGATGAGATTTTGGAAAAAAAATATGCTAATATCGGTTGAAGCTAACTCGTCGTTACTACTATCGGGTGGAAAAAACAATGGTATTTCTTCCACCATTTTAAATAAAGTAGGGGTAGAGATTTAGTTTTGGAGAAACAAGGAGTTAGATTGATGTGAATTTATTTAAAATGGTTTGGGTTTATATAGTTTTTAAATATATAAAAAACCTCTCTTTTAAGTACAAACGACTATGTAGCCATTAATCATTAATTCAAACAGTCAACAAGGCAATGGTTCACTTTTGGCATGCAGGGACTCCTCACCGCCTTTTATTCACCCCGCGCGACAAAGAGGAGCGATGGCGGTGTTCCCCGCACGGTGAAGGAGTTCACCGCCCTCTTTGTCGCACCCGCCCCGTTCACCCTAAGAAGTTTCTCCATTGAAAGCTTCACAAACAACTAACAAAAACAGTTGAAAAAATATCTGTAATTAAAGAGCTAGAAACCAAGTTAAAGAGTTGGATTGTTAAAGTACTGGTCAACAGCTGAAGACAAAGTGTCGAGTCAACTAGTCAAAGCTGAAGACAAGTGTTGGTCAACAAGTCAACACATGAAGATCAAAGTGCTGGAAACCAAAAGTGCTGAAATCTTCCAGCAGTTTGGTTTTCCGGTTGTTTCCCTTTGTATTTACAATAATTATATATTTCAGTTGTTTTAGTCAATTGTCCAGTAGTTTTGCAAACTGCTGGTAGTTACATCATTTATTAGGTTGTCTAGGGTCGCTTTTATGGTGACGTTACCAACAGGTCTTTCGTATTATAAATAGAACAGTACGCGATGTAATTTACTAACTCTTATAGCTGAATATCCTCTTATCAAATAATTTAGAGAGAGAAAAGCATAACAAGTAAGAGAGAGAGTGCACCTGCTGAGGGTGAGTGTTTATTGTACTTTGATTTTGCTTAAATCAGTAAACATATATGAATCATTTGACAATCATTTTCTAATTCTAACTGTGTATTGAATAATGTATTTATTATTTGCATGTTTTATTGAAATTCTGATTTATTAAACAAGTTTTTATAAAAAAAAAACACACACTTTCAAATCCAACAATATTTACTTAGAAAATGAAGAAGTTGATTTAGGATTTACCAAAAAAGATCAATTTTATGTTTTTAATATTCACTTTTTAAACCAATAAAAAGTCGAAGACAGAGGGGATAGATTTCTCCCGAATTTTGTGTGGTGCAAATGGATGCCCCTAAAATGTAACATTATGGTTTGGAGATGTAATCTGGATAGACTTGCTACGAGAGTTAATCTAAGAAGAAGAAATGTAAACATCACCTCGGTTATGTGCCCATTCCGTGACACCTATGAGGAAACCGTGGACCATCTTTTCTCTGCATGCATGGTTGCTAATTGGGTTTGGTCAGGTCTTAGTGAGTGGTGCAACATCCCGCCTATCTTTATCTTCGATTTCAAAGACATTATGGAGATTCAAAACTTCTCTCTGTTTAGCAAGAAAGCGAAGAATATCATTCACGGTCCTGTGATCATTATGTGCTCGTGTATTTGGAATGGAAGAAACGAGCTGGTTTTCAATCAAGTCAAAAAGAGTCCACAAGATATCTTAGGGGAAATCAAGTCAAGGGGTTACGGATGGGTTAGAAATAGATCTTCTTGTAAATATATTAGATGGGAGGAATGGTGAAAATATCCGTTGTATATGTTGTAATTGTTTGCCATTTGCCCGTGTGGGTTGGGGGTTTGTTTTGTTTGGCATTTTGTCCGTTTGGATCAGATGTGGTTTTTAATGAAGTTTTATTTAAAAAAAAAGTTTCTTATAAAGTTCTTTGTCCTATTATAACCTTTTAATTTAAATTAATTAATTAACTATAGTCCTGAGATCATGGGCGTAGCTTAGTGTCAAGTGGGGGGATGCACCCCCTCCCAATGTTTCGGTTATAAGTTTAAAATTTCTTATTTTTCGTCCGAAAATTTTAAAATTATATAAGATTGTCTCCCCCCCCCCTCAATTATTTTGCCTAAATATTTATACAATATATAAATTAGGTCCTATGACTTTCCGCCCCCTCAAAACTTTTGACCAAGCTCCGCCACTACCTGAGATGTTCCAGTGGTTAAAATGCATGTCCTCTTTGGTGGAGACGTAAGTTTGATTCCCACTTGTGCCATTTTCGAGGGGCATATGGATAAAGGGATGAATCGGGGCTTTAATCCTGGTTTCAAACCTCACGGGGAATGAGGGTTTACGGATTCCATCCAGTTCCCCCCCCAACCATATTGGGAGGGCACGGTCTCATATCGGTCAAGGAGGCGACCTTGGAAATAGCACCGAGCAGGTGAGTTTACACGTGATATTAAAAAATTAATTAACTATAATAATAATATAATCTATAAACTTTACATCTCTTGTAACAATCAATTACTTTTACAACTTTTTAGTTTGCTTAAAACGGATATAAGATACAAACATCTTTTTACTACCTTTCAATCATTATATTTGACGACGAGGGTCCCCGCTTGGGCTCCTCGTCTGGGGTCATCGCCCTAGATTGGTGACTGGGCTCAAGCCCACTTGTGTCTTTCTCAGTATGTTTAGTTGGTTTAAGTGGACCGTGTCCTGATAAGCCCACTCTTGGACCAGCCCATTAGGGTTATGGCCCAAGTGTCTCATTATAAAAAGGAAGCTCATCTTCTAAGAAAAGGCATACAATATCTCCCACCACTTGAGGTTACTACTTCCTCCTCTTCTCTCATATTACTCCTGTCCCTCTACTCTCTCTCTCTAAATTATACTTGCACTTATAACATCTTTACCACACAAGATACTGACTTGAGCATCGGAGTGCCCACGGGGTGAACCCCCCGGGCCCTCTAACTAGATCTACCTGTGGCTGCAGCCCAAGACCCGATGCCCCACAAGAGGAACTGTCACCATGACGATGAGAGGATGAACCTGAACCGGAGCTCACCGAATCTAAGGTTAGTGCCGCCAAGCCCACTGAACGACTTCAGGGATTTGGGGATTCGACATTGGCGCCATCCGTGGGACCAAGTGCAAGCATGCCTCGGTCCCTTCAAACGGCTAGATCTGCCTCTCCGCGACTGTCAGATCTGCATTTTGACTTCGGTCACCAGGTTCCGAATCTCTAAACCATCTGTCAAAGACGTTTTACTTGTCGTAACCTACAGGTCTTGGGGTGTTGAATAAGTTTTATAAGCTTTTGTTTCCAAACTTTACATCTATCTCTTCACCCCGAAAATATACAGATTTGTAGGGGGATATGCATTTTTGCTCTATATCCTTGTTTAAGGCACACTTACAGATCTTGAGGGTTTTGTACAAACTTTCAAATGTTTTTTGCCTCCAAACAACGTTCACTTTTCTGAATAAAGGTTACAGATCTGTAGGCCATACATCATTTTGCCAAGCATGTTGGCTTGGAAATAACTTCAAAACTCAAGATCGCGAACACGGAACACCACACATCGTTATCATATTCTCATTATAAAAACAACATGCCATTTTTTGAATAAAAAAAATAATGAAAGTGAAAAGTATTAGTGCTTTCTACACAAGCCTGTAATGCACATATGGATAAGGTCTACCCCTTTTTGTTTGACAAAAGTCAAAGAAACCTTTTGTGTCATAGCCATGTGACCTTCCTGCCACCTTTCTTGGAACTGTATAAAAGGAAACATTAGAAAAGAAAAATAGTAATACTACACATGATCTTTTTCTTGAAAACATAATAGGTTACCTTTTTTTTCTTGGAAAGGTGTTTGCTTTTGCAAAACTGTACAATACTGACCTGCTAGGTGTTAACAGTTATGCACTGTCATTTCAAAACTTAAAAACTCATGCTGAATACACACGTATATAATATTATACCAACCAATAGTACATGGTTGCAAAGATGGCACTACAACAAATTACATGCATGCTTTACAGTGAATATATACGGCATGTTCTACAATGGGTATATGCTTTATTTATGTTAAATGCTAACAAACATGTGAGTTATACAGCGCAAGTCTTGATTCACGTCTCTTTAAAAAAAAAAGAAAGAAAGAGAGAAAGGGAAAACCAAAATTGTACTTGAAGAGGGGTTTTTCTCATAACCAATGTATAAAATCAAAAGTATCTTTCTCTTTTGATAAAGTTGGTGTACTCTCACTAAAGAGATGTCATATCTCATACAAAGCTTTAAATGCATATGTACTATTTGACATACACATATTATTATTATATAAAGGAGCATGTGTCTCTCCAATGTACAAGTACAGTTCTTGCAGCACATAGTACACACTCTTCCTAAGGTGATGTAACCTTACTTTTTGAAAAAAGAAAAAAGAGTAATGATGCCACACTTTTACCAATGTAAAATAATAATATTTTACTAGGACCAGGACCTTCCTCAGGCCCTTCAGCCAAGATCCCTACCCAGGACTAGGACCTTCCTCAGGCTTTTTCACAGGGTACTTCCTCAGGCCCTTTAGCCAAGGTCCTTCCCTAGGTCCTTCCTCAGGCCCTTTCGCGGGGTCCCTTCCCCTGGCCCCTTTATCAGGTTTTTTCACAGGGTCCTTCCTCAGGCCCTTCTGCCAAGGTCCTTCCCCAGGTCCTTCTTCAGACCCTTTCACAAGGTCCTTCCACCTGGCCTTTACTCAGGTCCTTTCACAGGGTCCTTCCTCAGGCCCTTCTACCAGATCCTTTTCTAAATCCTAACAAAAAACACTTATGCAAGGCCATCCATTCAAAGTCTTGAGTCGTGTGCCACTTCTAGACACAAATTTATTGTTCCCAGTACAACGTAGTTAGGGTACGTAGGCTACCCCCTTAATGGTATGATGGTCACCCGTCTTTACAAAATAAAACATGAGGCACAAATGCTTGTACACACAACATAACATGTTTAACACATAAAGAAATTGATCTTTGGTATGACTTACCTTTTTGAAAGTGTTTTCGTGGCAAGTATCGAAGAATGAACATGAACAACACAAGTAGCTGTTAGCCACGACCTACGGGACAGGTCGACAAAGGCTAGCATTGGACTGAATGATGTGCACCCGAGAAACAGGGCATGATCTTCGAAAAGATACTAAAGAATAGTGGTCACCTTAAATATCCTTAAACATGGATATAGCTTCGGTTAGGAAGAAAGTAACACAACATTGGTGAAAGCAAGAAATACTTGGGCGCAACATTGAACCGGGGGACTAATATGCCTAGATGGATATTGTTGGACAGAGTTTTTGCTAACCTCGGGCTACTTTCATTCAACAAAGAATCATATGCTAATCTGCCGGATACATCTATCAGCTATATCCTTGCGTGCTATCGTGTCTCGGATAAAGACATCACTCATTAGAAGTGATTATGATTTAAAAGACTTTCGATACTCATCAAAAGTAACTATATTCTTTATTCACAACCGATGGTCTAGACAGACGGGCTCAAGGACAACCTATTTTATAAGTTCAGTATTACCAACTACGCTTGACAACACTGAACTGAGGAGCTAGCATGGTATAACACCATTGGGTCCTACATTGAAGACTTCTCGAAAGGATCTTTATTTTTGTATTACCTCCTCCGAAAAGGATTAAGCCCTCCATAAGTTCTCATGTTCGAAGATCTCAACAACAACAAAAAAAAAAGGGAAGGAGGGGGAAGGGGCATAAACTGCCTTACAAATTCCTCCACTTGAAGAAAGGAAAATTATGGGCTGTGTGTTAGGCTCCTTCTCTGAAGGAAAAAGAATCCATGGACTACATTACTCATCCTCCACCGGAAGAAAGGAAAAGCCTGGGTTGTGTATTTGGCTCCTTCCCTGAAGAAAAAAGAATCAGAGGATCACGTTATCAATCCTTCACTTGAAGAAATGAGGAGTCTGGGCTACGTAGTTGGCTCCCCTCCTGAAGGCGAAAGAATCGTTCGGATTACGTTATTAGTCCTTAAGGAAAATCCAGACGCTCCCTCCTTGAAGACGGAAGACTCCTTGGACTACGCTGTCAGTCCTTTAGGAAACCCTGGACGGTCCTTCCTTGAAAGAGGAAGAATCCTTGAGCTACATTATTAGTCCCTCTCTTGAAGAAGGAAAGAACCTGAGCAGGACAATCCGCGAGATAAGTTCCCAACACTTATACTCTATACTTTATAGGGAAATGAGCTCCTTCCATCAGCTCCCATCCCCAAAGATTCTACAGAGAAACAGAAAGAGAGGGAAACCTTAATAGGTGCATGTTCGCTTTAAGGGGAAAGTGAAATCCTCCTAAAGGCTAAAGCGTTTCGGTAGTTACTTCCGTCAACAAGAAAATCCCTTCTCTTGTGGATAAGGTACCTCAGCAGTCGCTTCCAAGAACAGGAACGTATATTTTCCATGGAATCAAGTCCAGGAAAAGTTCCTTCCAAGAATATGAAGAATATCCCATTCTTTGGGATCAAGTATTTTAAAAGTCCCTTTCATAAACAGGAACATAGCCCTCCCTCGGGATTCAGCCTTGAAGAAACTCCTTCGATGAATAGGAAGGTTTAATTGCTTAACTCAGTGAAGTTAAGGAGTTTAGAGATAAAGCAGAACAGACGAAGATGATAAACGAGGTAAACAAAATTGTTTGGATGTGTTACGGGCCGAGTTGATGGTTTCAATATGCAAATAATATGAAATGATGAAGTACAAGGGCCGTTTGGTCATCAATCAAAAGTTGAATTGAATGAAAATAAAAGAGGAACGTGAAGTAAATAAGTTGGGGGTCCAACGTGTCATTATTTGAAACTTAAATGTGGGAGGTATCTAAAGTGGGAGTTTCACGATGGGATTAGTATTTCTGGGGTTTAAGTCTTGGAGGAGCCACCTCCGAAAAAATGAGGATGTCCCCCTATGTGATTAGGGGTCTCGTAAGTCTCTTCAACGAACAGGAACAAGTTTCTCCCAAGAAAAGGAGGGTATCTCCTCCCGTGGGCTTAAGTATCGCAAAAGTCTATTCAACGAACAGAAGTGCACCCGGCTACGGGATCAAGTATTGGTAAAGTTCCATCTAAGGACGGGAAAGTACATCCCAGGGATTTGATATATGAGAAAAAATCCTCCTTGAAATTTCGCACCTGAACAACTTATTCAAAAAAAAAGGAGGGGGGGGGGGAGCCCCCTTGACAAGGGACTTCGAATCTAAAGAATCCTTTCCTTGAAAAGAAAAGATCTCCGCCACAGGTCTGTGTTTTAGAAAGTATCTCTCCAAAGAAGAGGAGCCCCATCTCGGGGTCGCATACGTTTAAAAAAGGAGGGGGGGAGCCCCCTTGACAAGGGACTTCGAATCTAAAGAATCCTTTCCTTGAAAAGAAAAGATCTCCGCCACAGGTCTGTGTTTTAGAAAGTATCTCTCCAAAGAAGAGGAGCCCCATCTCGGGGTCGCTTACCCCATCTTGGGGTCGCATACGTTTAAAGAAGTCTCTCCAAGAGTAGAGGGTTGCACATTCCATGGGCACCCATTTTTAGAGAATTACAACATCCCTCAGGGGAGGAAAGAGCCCTTAATAAGGACTCACATAGGAAGGTTCCTTTTACATAACAAGTGTTTTTAAAGGCCTCATAAAACCCCTCCAAAAGGAGAAGATGCCACCCCTTCTTGAAGAACAAAAACCTAAACGGTTTGAGGACCTTGCTAACGGGTCAAACAGGATCATCTTGGCAGACGTGCCGAACGATCTTACAATAAAATGAACATGTACATAGGCATACAGACATGCCGCCTTAATCAAAACAAGGCAAAGCCCGGCCGTGGGGCTAGGACTAAGTCGACTACGTCCAAAAAACGCCGAAGCAGGCATATGAAAGTCCAAGTGGCCCAAACGCCATTGGACAACAGGCCCAATAGAAGCTTTAACAACTTACAACAAGTTACAAAGCGGGCCTAGGCAAAGCCTTTACAACTTGAGCAAGTTACGAAGCAAACTATAGAAAGCTTTAACAACCCAAGCAGGTTACAAAGCAAACTTGTACAAAGCTTTAACAACTCAAGCAAGTTACGAAGCAAACTTATATAAAGCTTTAACAACTTAAACGAGTGATAAAGCAAACTATAGAAAGCTTTAACAACCCAAGCAGGTTACGAAGCAAACCTGTACAAAGCTTTAACAACTTAAACGAGTGACAGAGCAAACTTATATAAAGCTTTAACAACTTAAACGAGCAACAAAGCAAACTATAGAAGGCTTTAGCAACCCAAACACGTTACAAGGCAAACTCATAGGAAAGTTTTAACAACTCAAGCAAGCTACGAAGCAACTTTATGCAAAGTTTCAAACAAGTCACAAAACGGGTCTATACAAACTTTTAACAACTTAAAAAGTTACAAAGCGACCCATAGAAAGTCTTAACGGCTTAAACAGGGTACAAAGAAAATTCATGAGAAAGTTTTAACAGTTCAAGCAATACAAAAACCCTCATTAGAGGAACACAATACAAAGAGTACAACACGGTAAATAAGGTATCCCGGTCGATGCCCTTTAAGAAATTACTCTCAAACGAGTACTTTGATTGAAATGCATCTAAGAAGTATACGCAAAGATGGTCTAAATAACATAAACACTATAAAAAAAGGCACCATCAAACAAGTGCATTGGAAAAAATGCCTTCAAGGAGGCATAAATTAAAGTAAGGTATTGTGCTACCCTACCTAAGGGGTCACCTGGCTATTTTAAGTACTAAATGCAAGGTCACCCCAAGGAAAACTAAACAGATAACTTTGGCATAACGTGCTTTAGACTACATGTGCCAGACGGATAGGGGGAACGGTTGAAGGGGCGGATAGCAACCCGTCTAGACCTTCAGGGACTGGAACAAGTCCTGCGCCCATTTATGAGTAAATAGACTTGGACTAAGGATGACTTGACGACGAGGGTCCCCGCTTGGGCTCCTTGTCTGGGCTCATCGCCCTAGATTGGTGATTGGGCTCAAGCCCACTTATGTCTTTCTCAGTATGTTTAGTTGGTTTAAGTGGACCGTGTCCTGATAAGCCCATTCTTGGACCAGCACATTAGGGTTATGGCCCAAGTGTCTCATTATAAAAAGGAAGCTCATCTTCTAAGAAAAGGCATACAATATCTCCCTCCACTTGAGGTTACTACTTCCTCCTCTTCTCTCATATTACTCCTGTCCCTCTACTCTCTCTCTCTAAATTATACTTGCACTTATAACATCTTTACCACACAAGATACTGACTTGAGCATCGGAGTGCCCACGGGGTGAACCCCCTCGGGCCCTCTAACTAGATCTACCTGTGGCTGCAGCCCAAGACCCGATGCCCCACAAGAGGAACTGTCACCATGACGACGAGAGGATGAACCTGAACCAGAGCTCACCGAATCTAAGGTTAGTACCGCCAAGCCCACTGAACGACTTCAGGGATTTGGGGATTCGACAATATTCATGAATAGTGAAAAATAATACGCGATTACTTTTGTTGGTGACGTGAACCGTTCAAGAAGTGACATGCAGCCGTAGGGGCGCAGCTTAGTGCAAGGGCGGATCTAGTGCATAACAAGGGGTAATGCCCGCTACCTCTTGGCGCTCCGGCGGTAGTGTAAAATTAGTGTAAGTTTTGGAAAATTTGACGTTTTTTCTATTTTGTTATCGCTTATTTATAAAACGTTACCGCTTGGCGCGAATCCTAGATCCGGCACTGGCTTAGTGTATGTCCGGGGGGGGGGCGTCCCCCCACCCCACCCGAACTTTTCGATGCGTAGTGTTATGAACAGTACTTTCGTATAGAAATTTTTTAGGTATATACGTTTCCGCCCCCCCCCCCCCCCCCCCGGTTTCGGAAAATTTGGGGGGGGGGTCAAGCTTCGCCAATGCATGCAGGAAGTTTGAAAGAAAATTACACGTGATGGGTTCTTAAGAAACTTAGAACTGGATTTTTAGAAATTATTTCAAGAATTTCTTTGTTCAATTTATGGCTTAATCTATTTGAACACTTAGAGGCTGTTTGTTTACCTTTTAATGAGGCTCTTACTAGTTCAGACCTCTTACTGGTTCAACACTTAATGGTTCAGATTGTTTGTTTCACGAGCAGATGTCTGAATGATTCAGACATTTGCCTCTGAATGGTTAAGATTTATACAGAGTCTGAATGGTTAAGACCTCTAATTTGAATTGGTCAGACATTTGCCTTTGAAGCGTTAAGCATTATACAGGCTCTTAATGGTTCAGACCTCCTCTTACTGGTTCAGCACTTAACCATTCAGATGTTTCCAAACAACCCCTTAGCCGTCTATTTGGACAATCAACCGCCCCGTATACGGTTTAATTTAAACGACTCAGACTGTCATTGCCAGTATCTGTCTAGCGTCTGGTCATGTACGACTCGTATAGACCTATACGAGTGGTATACGACCCAGATGATTTTTTTGGTGTTAAAAGATGGCATGTGTGGGTGTTTATTGTTATTTTCTTTAAATATTAATTTCATATGTTTTGTTTTGTATTTTATGGTGACGTATCGTCTCGTCTCGTCCCGTGTCGTATTATGGTGTATTGTCATGTCGAATCGTATTGTTATGTATTGTATTATGTCGTATCGCGGTATGTCCTATTGTTACGTATTGTATTGTGATGCGTGTGAAGTGTTATATATATTAGGTGTATATTTTAAGCCCTTTTTTAACACTTATTTTAGCCAAGTTTTAAATTTATAAAACACGATATTTCACTAACACTAAACACACATATGGGCAAGTGCACCCATCGTTGAGTGTAGTATAGCGTTGGTAAGATACCGAGGTCGTCCAAGGACACAAGAGCTTTTAGTACCGGTTTATCCTCAACGTCTAACCAAAATAAAAGTTTAGAAAAAAATGTTTTAAACTAAGAAAATTAAAAACTAACTAAAATGCTGAAAATAAAAATAAAAGAAAAACAGATAGACAAGATGAATCACTTGGTTCCGACTCGTATCTAGTATAACCTTTGATTATTTCCGCACTTTTGCACATAATTAAGAGATTATCTTAGTTATTGTAGTAGGCCCCTCTTTTGAAGGTGACGTTACCCTCACCCCAGTAGTTTGAGTCAGCAGGGATACAATCCTAAAAGGGTGGATTATTGGAAGATAATGAATTAAGTTATTAATGCAGTATTGTGGTAGGCCCCGCTTTTGGCGGTGACGTTACCCTCGGCTAAGTAGTCTGAGTCAGCAGGGATACAGTCCTAAATAGCCGGGTTATAGTATTAATAGTAGTTAACTTATGAGGGGATCAAAGAGTTTGGACCCCCGCCATCCAATACCGTGAAGTATTGAAGGAGGTCCTACTAAATTTGACCCAGGTCCATTGCAGGACCTCTAAACGCTGAACAATGGCAAGACCTTTACCAAACCGTTCCCTTAACCCCCGACCAGGTAGCCAACATATCTCCATATAGACCGTGGAGATATGAATGGTGAAAATCCTTTATTTTATATAGACAGTAAAATAATGCCAAGACACCACGGACAAACGATAAGGAAAGATCACCTTCAACATAAGTAACTAGTTATTAAAGTCATTAATACAAAACCAAATAAAAAGTGCAAAAGATTAGAAATAAAAAGTACTATACTAGACACTTTGTCTTCACCAAGTGATGTAAGAGACTTAGGCAAACATGGCCTTGATTGTCAAGAACTCTTACGATCAATCTTGGATCCCGAGACGACTCACACACTCTACGATGGACAATGGATGATGGTGGTGGATGATGGTGTTGTGATGGTGGTGGGTGGTGGATGAAGTGTGAGAGAGGTGGTGTGCCAAGGGATGAGATGAAATGAATCCAAGCACTCCTATTTATAGGCTGAACAGAGAGCTGGACACGGCCCCGTGTCCGCTGGGCACGGCCCCGTGTCCGTCTGACAATCTCTCTCCTCATTAATTGTAATTCGCAATTACAATAAATGCGCCTGCTGTACTTTCGACACGCCCCCGTGTCCGCTGAGCACGGCCCCGTGATGGGCAATAAAAGCTTCTATAGGTTTGTCTTTTCTGCTGCTTCTTGGGCACGGCCCCGTGCTGGCTGAGCACGGGGCGTGTTCAGTCTTCTGATTTCTCTATTTTGCTTTGGAAGGTGCCGTTGAGGGGTCGGGCAGTCTACTAATATTCCTTTTCTTGTATTTATGTTGGATTTAGCTGTCTTTTTGCTTCTTTTGCGTTTTTGAGCTCATTTAATCCTGAAAATACAAAAGGAAGACAAAAACACTCTTTTTTCCAATATTAGTACTTAAAAAGGGTTAGTTTTATGCCTCATTTGATGTAATTTATATGTTGCATTTTACATACATCATATTGTGTCGTATTTTTACGTACCCTATATGTTTTCAACATGAGTTCTAAACATTATATATATATACCTATTATATTGTATCATTACGTGTCGTATCGTATTGTATCATATTGTGTTGTGTCTTGTTATACATTATAGTAGCCAACCAACCAATCCAAACATTGTAAATGAACATCACATATATAAATAATCTGAAACTAGAAATTTAACTAGATAATTACTTTTTTCATATATAACATAATCTAAATACTTCAAAGTGTGAAAACAAAAAAAAGAACAACTAACTATCCTAAATCGGCGGATCTTGAACGTCGCCCAACGGCTGCAAATCCTGAGCAGCTCTTGACGGTTGTGGATCCTGACAAGCGCCTGACTAATGCGAATTCTAACGAGCGCCTAATGGCTACAGATCGTCCGGATACACGCGGGGCATGAGTATCGGACTGGCACGACGACCAGCAAACACCTCCGTATCGATATCCCCCTGAATCAGCCGTAATAAGAGGTCCTCAGTATGGGTGCGGTGGCAGTCTATCCAGGCCTGTAATCGGTCCTATATCCGCTGTAACGCCGCTGCGAGAGCTGGAGGCAACTCGTCTTAATAAACGTACTTGGGGTACTGAGTCACCCCCTGTGCCTGTGGTGGTGGTGGGAGGTCTTGATCGACCGGAGGGTCATCCTCATTGTTAGCCTCATCGACAGGCTGGACCTGCTACACAATAGGATGTATAACCTCCGACAACTGGCGGGGAACAAAAATGCAGCTGTCGCGGTCGATGAAGCGAAGGCCGACCCCTGGAAAGTCATACGTGATATGCATGCCGATGATCGTTTTTTGACATAATCTCGTCGGAAGGATCGGGTCTCTCGCAAGATCGTCGTTGTCCGGATGGAGGGCCTGATGTACGCCCCCTTACAACAAATTATGCTCCCTCTAGTGGTTACTGGGCACTGAACACGGCCCCGTGTTGAGTGGGCACGGCCCCGTGTTCAGGTGCCAGTAACAAGAACTTACAGAAGGTGGACACGGCCACGTGTCCACTGGACACGGCCACGTGTCTGACAAAATTCTGCAGAACAGAAGCCAAACAGCAGGTCTGGGAGGCGAGCACGGGGGCGTGTTGGCTGGACACGTCCCCGTGTGGACAGTCTGAAAGCCTGAAAAACAGGTTTCTTCCTCCGGTTTTTCCATCCTGGCCCTATAAGTGCTGAGGCTTAGCACCCCAAGCCTTGGTTTGTACCTGTTTCATCACTTAATACCACACCAAGCAAAACAAACATCCTACATTACCACAGTTAATTGTTCCAAGCATAAAGTAAAAGAAAAATAAAACGGAAAATAAAAGTGTTTAAGGAAAGTAAATTGTTCAACTTCTTGCACGCAGGCCACCAATCGTTCGATAGATAAAGGGACTTAAACCTGTGGGCTCGCCATTAACCCGCTCCTGCTCCTCCAAACCCTCTACTCCATATCTTCATCGCTCTCATCACCTCCACCCCCATGCCCCGCCATGTACTCCCGGATGCTGCCGATATCGTCTTGTATATCGTTGATGTTGCGTTCAATAGCTCCGACCCGGTGGTTTGTGTTGTTGGCGAGGTTGTAGGCGTTCCTGGTACACATGAGGTTTTCCTGCATAAGATCATGTAAGCTTTGAAAATTAGGAAAACCGCCTCCTTGTGAGGAGGATTGACCCGGATCACCATGGGGTGGATACTGGTGGTGGGGAGGTGGTGCGTGAAGAACTAGGGCCTCCTGTGGGTTCCATGCATAGCCTTGCGTTCTTTGGAAACTCACTGTTCCGTCTTCCGCCTCATAGAGTAAGTTCATGGCTCGGCAAATGTGGTAGTCAACTCGTCCCGACCATGGGCTTCTTTCAAAGGCTCTTGAAATTCGCGTGTAATGCTTAAAAAGACGGTACACCCATCCTCCGAAGAAGATAGGCGTTGGAGCTCGAGCAAGGCGGTTGAGATGCATGTTTCTTAATAGGAGATATGGAACATCGAGAGGCTTTTGGTTGTGGATACAGTGGAGGACAACCAAATCTTTCAACCCTACAACACCGCTACTGTCGTGACGTTGGTTTAGAGAGTAGGTGAGGATCCTGTGAATGTAGCGATAGAGCGGATCCCTTAGCTTCGTACTCTTGGTGCTACGAGGGTCGTAGATTCCTTCACCGATTTGAGCCCATGCGGCTTGTCTTTCATTTCCCTCCAAGTCTCGTAATCCCCCGGTATTTTCTTCGTTTCCTGATTCCTCTTCTTGGTATAGACCTATTATGGCTCCAAACTGTGCCATGGAGATCGAGTACATTGTCCCTCCACACCGAAATACAACCCCTTCATTGTCGAATGGGTCACACCTCGAATCGAAGTTGAAGGTACTGTAGAACTCCATGGTACATTGATGCACCGACTGAAGCCTAGTGTTTAATGCAACAGTTAGTGGTCCCGTAACGATGTTGTTGAATCGGTTCAGCTGGTTTACCAAGGTTAACAGATCCGTGCAAGCTCTCCTGGGGTACTCTTCGGGTCTTGTTTGAAGAACCTCATACCTTGCCCTTGCATCAAGCTCACTTGCATTGAACCTTGTGAACTTTGCCATCTGAAAGAATACACCAAAGATTATCACGAAACAGAAATGTTTTCGGACAAAACTGCAAACAGCGGGCTGGACACGACCCCGTGTCCAGTGGACACGGCCCCGTGTCCAGAGGTCTGTTACTCAAAAACTTCATTTTTCGACCCGGTTTCGAAAACTTGAAAATTTTTGGTCCAATAGGTGCGGTTTCCCCCGAAAATGAAACCCTAAACACCGTTTTTCCCAAAATATCCCGTTTACCTTATCAATTTATCTTTTTCGGTTCAAGAACAAGGGTTTGGGGTTTTTGTAAGAAATCGGGTGAATCTATGAACAATCTAAGTGTATTTACTTCCCTTAACACTAATCTAACTAAATGCAAACAGATTTAGGCAAAAATTTTAGGTTCGATCCGGATGAACATCAAGAACCCTAGATTTTTCCCCAAATTTGTGGTGTTTTAACTACATGCAAGTAACTAATCTAACTACTAAGAGCGATAGAATCATACCTTGACGTTGTTAGATCGGTAAGAGACGTCGAAATTTCGCGAAAAATCGCCTGGAACCAGAGCTTTTGTGGGGAAACGGGGCGTGTGGAATGAAGAAACTGTTTTGAAAAAGGGGTTTTATCCCGTCTGCAGCGCGAACACGGCCTCGTGCCGAGCAAAATTTTTTTTTTTTTTTATGTGCGCGTGTGAGTGCCCCTTTTTCTCATAAGCTATGGTTTAGAAAACTTACCGCTTTATTTTGTCGTCTCAATCGTTCGTAACTTACCAGGCATGATGTTTTTATTCTTCCACGGTTTGAAGCGAGATCTCTTCTTCCTCATCCTCAATAAATCCTTGATAGAGTTTCAGCCGTTGGCCATTGACTTTAAATGGTGGCCCATTTCGAGGTTTAATTTCTACTGCACCGTGTGGAAAAATATGGGTGACGGAAAAAGGTCCTGACCACCTAGACTTTAATTTACCAGGAAACAATCGAAGTCGTGAATTAAACAAAAGAACTAAATCTCCTACCCGAAATTCATTAGGTTTAATATGTTTGTCATGCAAATTTTTCATTCTTTCCTTATAAATCTCGGAGTTTGAGTATGCATAATTCCTAAGTTCGTCTAATTCATTTATTTGACAAAATCGATTTTTACCAGCAAATTCTAGATCTAAGTTTACATTTTTGATTGCCCAGTAGGCTTTGTGTGCAATTTCTAATGGCAAATGACAACTTTTTCCATAGACTAGCTTATATGGGGTTGTACCTATCGTTGTTTTATAAGCAGTTTGAAAAGCCCATAAAGCATCATCTAATTTATCAGCCCATTCCTTTCTATTTAACCCTACGGTTTTTTCGAGTATTCGTTTTAACCCTCTATTAGTCACTTCGGCTTGTCCGTTTGTTTGAGGGTGATATGCTGTCGAAACCCGGTGATAGACCCCATATCTTGTTAAAATCTTTTCAAGTTGATGGTTGCAAAAATGGGTACCTCTATCACTTATTAAAGCTTTAGGTGTGCCAAAACGAGAGAATAATTTTTTCAGAAATCTTACCACTACTCTTCCATCATTTGTTGGAAGTGCCTCGGCCTCGGCCCATTTAGACAAGTAATCTACTGCCACAAGTATGTATTTGTTTCCTTTTGATGGTGGGAAAGGTCCCATAAAGTCGAGTCCCCATACATCAAAAATTTCACAAACAAGAATGCCATTTTGTGGCATTTCGTTTTTGGAAGAAATATTACCTGTTCTTTGGCAAGCATCACATGTCTTTACAAGATTTTGAGCATCTTTGTAAATGGTTGGCCAATAAAATCCTGAATCGAATACCTTTCGTGCGGTACTGGCAGCACCATGATGTCCTCCGTATGGACCTTCATGACAATGGCGGAGAATTCTTCGTGCTTCACTACCATGTACGCATCGTCTGACGAGTTGGTCGGCACACATTTTGAAAAGATATGGATCTTCCCAAAAGTAGTGTTTCACATTGGCAAAGAATTTTTTTCTTTGATGATGTGGCCATCCTTTTGCGACTATACCGCTAGCTAGGTAGTTAGCAAAGTCGGCGTACCATGGTTCATCCTTATATTCCACCATTTCCAGGGACTCAGTTGGAAATTTTTCGTTGATTTGCTCGTCCCTGGTTGCCTCCAAAGCTGGGTCTTCTAAGCGTGAAAGATGATCTGCTGCGGTATTTTCTGCTCCTCTTTTGTCCTTGATTTCAATGTCAAATTCTTGGAGGAGTAGAATCCACCTAATCAAACGTGGTTTTGCGTCTTGCTTATTAAAGAGATATCGAATGGCTGCATGGTCTGTATAGACTATAGTTTTAGAAAGAACAAGATAAGAACGAAATTTATCAAAAGCAAATACCACAGCTAGTAACTCTTTTTCAGTTGTTGTGTAATTTTCTTGTGCATCGTTAAGTGTTTTACTAGCATAATATATTGGGTGGAAATGCTTTTCTTTTCTCTGTCCCAAGACAGCTCCAACTGCAAAGTCACTAGCATCACACATGATTTCGAAAGGAAATTTCCAATCAGGTGCTATCATGATAGGTGCATTGACTAGCATTTCCTTTAGGGTTAGAAATGCTTGATTGCAATCCTTGTCAAAGATGAAAGGAGCATCTTTTTCAAGTAATTTTGTTAGAGGCCTTGAGATCTTTGAAAAGTCTTTGATAAACCGCCTATAAAATCCGGCATGCCCTAGGAAACTTCTGATAGCTCTTACGGAGGATGGAGGTGGTAATCTAGAAATGGTATCTATTTTGGCTCGATCCACCTCCATTCCTTCGCTTGAGATTTTGTGACCGAGTACTATTCCCTCCGTTACCATGAAATGGCATTTTTCCCAATTAAGGGCGAGGTTAGTTTCCTCACATCGGGATAGCATTCGTTCAAGGTTATCGAGGCATTGGTCGTATGAATCCCCAAAAATAGAAAAGTCGTCCATGAAGACTTCCATTGTCTTTTCTATCATGTCATGGAAAATGGCTACCATGCAACGTTGGAATGTTGCGGGGGCATTACATAGACCAAATGGCATGCGTCGATAAGCAAAAGTTCCATATGGACATGTGAAAGTTGTCTTTTCTTGGTCTTCGGGTGCTATCGGGATTTGAAAGTAACCTGAAAAACCATCCAAGAAACAGTAAAATTTATGACCGGATAATCTTTCTAACATTTGATCAATGAAGGGTAAAGGAAAATGATCCTTTCTTGTTGCTTCATTTAATCGTCTATAATCTATACATACTCTCCATCCTGTGACGGTTCTCGTTGGTATTAATTCATTCTTTTCGTTAGTAATTACCGTCATACCTCCTTTCTTTGGAACTACTTGGACGGGACTTACCCAAGGACTATCGGAAATAGGATAGATAAGTCCGGCGTCAAGTAATTTGATGACTTCGTTTTTAACCACTTCTTGAACATTTGGATTTACTCGACGTTGTGGTTGTATGACCGATTTGTAGTCATCATTCATCAAAATTTTGTGTGTGCACATAGAAGGACTAATTCCTTTTATGTCAACAAGTTTCCAAGCTATTGCATTTTTGTGTTTTTTTCAAAAGATTAATTAGTTTTTCTTTTTCTAAGTTATCTAATTTAGACGAAATAATTACAGGTAACTTACCATCTTTGTCTAGAAAAGCATATTCCAAACCTTTTGGAAGTTCTTTGAGCTCAAGTGGTGGGTCTTTAGGAGACTCCTTATTTGGTTGCTCGTTTCGATCAAGAACTTTAAAAGTTTGTTCTATGGCGACCTCTTCTTCAACAAAGTGGTCAATCTCTTCACTTGTATCGGGTGGTTCATCTTCATCTTCAATTAGGGGGTCATTATTGCCGAATGGATATTTCATTGATCGTTCGAGATCGACACTTCTTTTAAATGCCCCTAATTGAAGAGGTAAATTGTTGAACTTCCGGTTTTTCAAAGCTTCGTGAGTTTTTACAAATGGTCGTCCCAACACTAGAGGAGCGTCATCAAGGATGACAAAGTCGGTTGGGATTACCATTTGATTTGTTTGCACCAAAACATCTTCAACTATACCGATTGATTTTATTACTTTCCGATTGGATAGAAAAATGGGTATTTGAAGTGGAGAAAAATCACTAATACTTAATTTTTCGAAAATGTAGTTAGGCATTATGTTAACACAAAGATCTTTATCGATTGTGACATTACTAATAAACGAATTTTGAAAGAAACATGGAACCGGTGTGATGTTAATTTCAAATGGGTCTTCTTTTATTAGCGAAGTTTGATCCTTAGTTAACTTAACACTTACCGTTTCGTCAATTTTAGTGTTAGTGTTTAACTCTTTTAAAAACTTAGCATGAGTGGGCACTAAACAATGATTTTCGAAAGAAGGTGTCAAGAGATTAATTTCTTCAAAATTAGACTCTTCTTGGATTTTAACGTTGTTGGACTCACCTTTTTCGTTGTTTAACTCATGTGTCGGTTTTTCACTTATTTGTTCTTCCATTTTTTCATTTTTAGTTATCTCTTCCTTTTTTAATTCTTCTCTTGCGCGAGCTTCTTTTATACATCGATCGATAACTCTAATGTGTTCTAATATCCTATCGGTCACTTCGGTTATAGAAAAAGAATTATTATTTTCTAAGCTTGAATCCGGTTGTTCGACCCTTTGTTCCTCATAATACCCATATGAAGTTGATGGTTCACACCATTGTCCTTCATTGTAAGCATATGATGGATAAGGTTCGTAATTTTGTTCTTCATAATACTCATATGAGGTGGGTTGTTCACGCCAAGGTTCCTCATAATAAGCATATGAAGGTGGTGGCTCATATCTTGGTTCCTCAAAGTATGAGTAAGAAGGCTCATACCTTGGTTCATCAAAATATGAGTATGAGGGAGGAGGTTCATACCTTTGGTCTTCATAGGATGTGTATGAAGTTGATGGCTCGTACCTGGGCTCCTCATAGTAAGCGTATGAATTGGATGGTTGATACCAGTGATTATTTTGAATCGAACGTGTATTACGACAATTAGTGCAATAATTACCCCTATAATCATCCTCATCATAGGTGTAGTTGTAACCTCCTGAGTATTGATCCATAAGAATCACTCAGCAGACCACAACTGAGTCTCGGGACCAGAAAATGAAAACAACGATTGAAACAGAAGGCTGGACACGGCCCCGTGTCTGGTGAACACGGCCCCGTGTACAGGATCTGTATCTGGGCGTTTTAATTAAAGTTACTGGTCACGTTGAGCACGGGGGCGTGTTCAGTGAACACGGCCACGTGTTCAGACTCTGTATCTGGGTATCTAACTAAAAATATGCAGCACGGGGGCGTGTTCAGTGAGCACGGCCCCGTGTTCAGGCTACTGTAAATGCAAACTAAACTAAAATGCAGAAAAATGTGCGCGCATTTTGAAAAGGTTTTGAAAAAAACTGATTAGGCCGTCGATTTTAAACTTTCTTAAATCCTTGTGTCCCCGGCAGCGGCGCCAAAAACTTGATGCGTGTGAAGTGTTATATATATTAGGTGTATATTTTAAGCCCTTTTTTAACACTTATTTTAGCCAAGTTTTAAATTTATAAAACACGATATTTCACTAACACTAAACACACATATGGGCAAGTGCACCCATCGTTGAGTGTAGTATAGCGTTGGTAAGATACCGAGGTCGTCCAAGGACACAAGAGCTTTTAGTACCGGTTTATCCTCAACGTCTAACCAAAATAAAAGTTTAGAAAAAAATGTTTTAAACTAAGAAAATTAAAAACTAACTAAAATGCTGAAAATAAAAATAAAAGAAAAACAGATAGACAAGATGAATCACTTGGTTCCGACTCGTATCTATTATAACCTTTGATTATTTCCGCACTTTTGCACATAATTAAGAGATTATCTTAGTTATTGTAGTAGGCCCCTCTTTTGAAGGTGACGTTACCCTCACCCCAGTAGTTTGAGTCAGCAGGGATACAATCCTAAAAGGGTGGATTATTGGAAGATAATGAATTAAGTTATTAATGCAGTATTGTGGTAGGCCCCGCTTTTGGAGGTGACGTTACCCTCGGCTAAGTAGTCTGAGTCAGCAGGGATACAGTCCTAAATAGCCGGGTTATAGTATTAATAGTAGTTAACTTATGAGGGGATCAAAGAGTTTGGACCCCCGCCATCCAATACCGTGAAGTATTGAAGGAGGTCCTACTAAATTTGACCCAGGTCCATTGCAGGACCTCTAAACGCTGAACAATGGCAAGACCTTTACCAAACCGTTCCCTTAACCCCCGACCAGGTAGCCAACATATCTCCATATAGACCGTGGAGATATGAATGGTGAAAATCCTTTATTTTATATAGACAGTAAAATAATGCCAAGACACCACGGACAAACGATAAGGAAAGATCACCTTCAACATAAGTAACTAGTTATTAAAGTCATTAATACAAAACCAAATAAAAAGTGCAAAAGATTAGAAATAAAAAGTACTATACTAGACACTTTGTCTTCACCAAGTGATGTAAGAGACTTAGGCAAACATGGCCTTGATTGTCAAGAACTCTTACGATCAATCTTGGATCCCGAGACGACTCACACACTCTACGATGGACAATGGATGATGGTGGTGGATGATGGTGTTGTGATGGTGGTGGGTGGTGGATGAAGTGTGAGAGAGGTGGTGTGCCAAGGGATGAGATGAAATGAATCCAAGCACTCCTATTTATAGGCTGAACAGAGAGCTGGACACGGCCCCGTGTCCGCTGGGCACGGCCCCGTGTCCGTCTGACAATCTCTCTCCTCATTAATTGTAATTCGCAATTACAATAAATGCGCCTGCTGTACTTTCGACACGCCCCCGTGTCCGCTGAGCACGGCCCCGTGATGGGCAATAGAAGCTTCTATAGGTTTGTCTTTTCTGCTGCTTCTTGGGCACGGCCCTGTGCTGGCTGAGCACGGGGCGTGTTCAGTCTTCTGATTTCTCTATTTTGCTTTGGAAGGTGCCGTTGAGGGGTCGGGCAGTCTACTAATATTCCTTTTCTTGTATTTATGTTGGATTTAGCTGTCTTTTTGCTTCTTTTGCGTTTTTGAGCTCATTTAATCCTGAAAATACAAAAGGAAGACAAAAACACTCTTTTTTCCAATATTAGTACTTAAAAAGGGTTAGTTTTATGCCTCATTTGATGTAATTTATATGTTGCATTTTACATACATCATATTGTGTCGTATTTTTACGTATCCTATATGTTTTCAACATGAGTTCTAAACATTATATATATATACCTATTATATTGTATCATTACGTGTCGTATCGTATTGTATCATATTGTGTTGTGTCTTGTTATACATTATAGTAGCCAACCAACCAATCCAAACATTGTAAATGAACATCACATATATAAATAATCTGAAACTGGAAATTTAACTAGATAATTACTTTTTTCATATATAACATAATCTAAATACTTCAAAGTGTGAAAACAAAAAAAAGAACAACTAACTATCCTAAATCGGCGGATCTTGAACGTCGCCCAACGGCTGCAAATCCTGAGCAGCTCTTGACGATTGTGGATCCTGACAAGCGCCTGACTAATGCGAATTCTAACGAGCGCCTAATGGCTACAGATCGTCCGGATACACGCGGGGCATGAGTATCGGACTGGCACGACGACCAGCAAACACCTCCGTATCGATATCCCCCTGAATCAGCCGTAATAAGAGGTCCTCAGTATGGGTGCGGTGGCAGTCTATCCAGGCCTGTAATCGGTCCTATATCCGCTGTAACGCCGCTGCGAGAGCTGGAGGCAACTCGTCTTAATAAACGTACTTGGGGTACTGAGTCACCCCCTGTGCCTGTGGTGGTGGTGGGAGGTCTTGATCGACCGGAGGGTCATCCTCATTGTTAGCCTCATCGACAGGCTGGACCTGCTACACAATAGGATGTATAACCCCCGACAACTGGCGGGGAACAAAAATGCAGCTGTCGCGGTCGATGAAGCGAAGGCCGACCCCTGGAAAGTCATACGTGATATGCATGCCGATGATCGTTTTTTGACATAATCTCGTCGGAAGGATCGGGTCTCTCGCAAGATCGTCGTTGTCCGGATGGAGGGCCTGATGTACGCCCCCTTACAACAAATTATGCTCCCTCTAGTGGTGCGCTGCCGCGAACCACTCGACAAGGCAATAGTGAAGTGCGCACGATACTCTATATAGTAAACAATATAAATAAAAACGATCGCCCTGATTGCACCACTCACGACTTTTCTCGCGTTGTGCAATAGACGTACTGATAAGTCTATGTAGATATCGGTACAAGGGGTTTGTATTACCGGCGACCCTGCCTTTAGTTTTGCCAAAGGCTCTTAGCGAGATCGTTCCCCAGAACCTCCTCCAACGCCAACCAATCACTTTCTAGATGGGCAGCGACCTCCATCCGTCGTAGCCTCTCATAACGGTGAAAAGCTTCACTTTCCGCCTCGAACACCAAATACGGATGCTCGGGTAATGTGTCAACGTCTGGGGCACCACGCCCCCGATCCCGTCCCTGACCCCGACCTCGACCCCGATTACCGCCCCGAACTGCCTGTTGATCATCCATACCGACCTGTATCAAATATATAGCATTTATTACTTATTACATATAACATTTATTTATATATATTTTCACAAAATATATAACAATTAAGTTTTATATTTCAACAAAATATATGATATTTAATTTATATATTTTGACAAATTAACTATAATACAATTAGGAACTTCTGTGAACACTCTTTCAAGTTTTTTTTGGGTCTCTTTTGTCTTTTTTGTGTTTTATATACTTTTACGCTTATCTTTCAACATTGACACTTACAATCTCTTAACTCTCTAAAGACTTTGTAATTGAGTTTTACGTGCTTATATTTATGTAAATGTCGGTATATTTTTCCCGAAAATGCTGATATGATATGTTGATTTATGCTTCAACATAAATTTTTATAGAAAATGAGTTTGGTCAAATATAATATTTTTCATATGCTTATTATTGTTCACGTTTTCAGTTGGTTTATGTTTTGAAATAAATTTTATATTATTTTTTCGTAAATGATCCGGTTCAAATATAATACCTTTTTTGCTTATTTTTATGTACGTTTTAAACATAAATTTTGTTCGAAAACGACTCTGGTCAAATGTAATACGTTTTCATTAAATGGTATAAATTCGAGTCATTTTACGTCGCAATGCGCCGTATCATTCTTTAACTTAAAAAACAATATTTTCTTACACGCTTATTTTTATGCACGTGTCAGTATAAATTCAAGTTGGTTTACGTTTAGACGTAAATTTTCATTAAAGTTATATTAAAGATAACGGTTAAGTTTCCATTTACAATTAATTTAAAATCAGCCCATACCGTTGTCGAATTTATTTTTTATGGTTTTCGGTGGATGTAAACATGTGTAGGTATTCTTTTGAGCATATTTCATTCGGCTGCTACACTGAAACAATAGAAATCGACTCAAACTCCGCAGCGTAGCACGGGAAATTTTACTAGTTTATTATAATAAATAAACATTTTAATTTATAAAAATTAGAAAAACAAAAGGGTCGCATCATACATATACCTAATACGATGCGTATACGACCATATTCATCATAGAAAATGATGAATTTTTGAATCTTGCGTATAGACCCATACACATCGTATGGATTCAACAAGTTTTCAAAAAAAAAAAAAAAAAAAACCAAACACTCAAACCCTTTCAACCTAAAACCATCCTTTACCGCGGAGAAAACTCGAAATCGGACTATTGAATCTTTTGAGTCACACCGTTAATGTGTGTTTATGTGTGTGTGTGTGTGTTTTATTTTGACTCGTATGATGTTAGTTTGATGCGTATCAGACTCATGTGAGCCTTTATACGACTCGTATAGACCTATACGAGCTGTACAAAGGGCTCCTTATTAGGTTGATACGCATCAAGTTACGCTTAATACTAGGCCCTATATGACTCGTTAGGTCTATACGAGTCGTATAGGTGTAAAATCAATTTTAAAAAAAAATAGGTTTTGGCTTTTCGATGCATATACATGTCGTATTTTGACGTATTTTGTCATTACGTGTCGTATCGGTGACGTTGGGTGGTATCGTATTCTATGATCATGTGTCAATTTGTATGAAAGTATCCTTACGTGTCGTATTGTATCTATACAGTTCGTTCCATATCATTACTTGACGTGTTTTATCATTACATGTTGTATTATGACGTATATTGTCTGTATGTGTCGTATTATGGCGTATATTGTCCATACGTGTCGTATCGGTGTCGTTCACTTACGTGACGTATTGTATGATTACGTGTCGTGCTATCTCATTATACAAACCAAATACATTTAAAATTACAAATTAACCTAGGTAATACATAGTGTCGTCTGGGCTTGGATTCATTAACGACCCACACCACTCTATGTGTTGCGCGTAACCATGATACCATAGTGTTGCTTTGTCGCCTCATTGTCGATTCCAAAGATAGTTTGGTAAAGGCATTGGATATTCCTTTCTAGATTGACATTGATAAAATGACATTCCTCAATAATACTAGCGATACCACTTAATGAAGGACACGTCCTAGGTCAGAATGATATAAGGGGAAGAAAGTCTAACAGCCTTCCAAGCTTAGTAGGTGAACCTATTAGCAAGCAGGAGTCAGCCTGAGGCATCTCCATCCAATGATCATGGGTGCAAATCTAACTCCTTCAAATTGTATTCTCCGAACTTGCGCATCACATTCTCCCAATAATCTACATCAAAAATGTTCTGCCAGATTTCTTTGTTAGCGTTCAACTCCTCTATGAGTTTATTCTGAATAAAACTAAACTGGTATTGACTCATCCATAAACCCTCAACTGCCACCCGAAACCCACAATGACCATCTAGCTTCTCATCTTTTATTCATGAAATGAATGGGTGAAACAATTTTGGAATTTGATCTTTACAATGGATGGTATCTTTAACCGATTCATCCCCATGGATTAAAGGAAACCCGTGGTCCTGATGTGGCTTTTTTTTTTTTTTTTTCTAGAAGCCGTTAAACGACTGCGTCACATTACTGACTTTTGTGACTTTACAACAGTACTTGGTATTATAGAGTCTTGCGACCTTTAGTGATGAACGCCCGCAAGTGTTTTCTTGTACGACAAGCGGTTTTTATCGCTTTTAAGTGGGTTGAACACCGCCTTGATCTTCGACATCATGATTTTTTCCACTTGCGAGGGTTGTGACAATATTTGTTGTTTCATATGATCCAATTCGTTTTCCAGATCAAGGTCTTCGTTATGAATTGTTGATGGATCAATGTAAAGTTTCTCCAGAATACGTCTATCAAACCGAGCAGATTAATGCGACCTGCCAATAAAAGATGATCGAAACGTTTCTAGCATTTTAATAGGTCTCGTGATGACAGGCACATGGCAACCCACAAGTCAACTCATGACAGCTGACAACCATAGGTTGAACGAAATGTCCGCAACATGGATAGCTTCCGTTGTTGCTCGTATTATATTAGGTAAAAGCATGGATGGAAACATTACCGATTAGATTGCAAAACAAAGTTATCTCTGGGTGGTGGTTCATTCATTTATTGTTACTTTCTTCCAAACTTTTCTTTATTTGTCTATGTTGTTTAAATAAAATAGTGTCGACATATTTCACCAGACTTTCTGGACTGCTTTTAGGTCAATTAAGATTTTTTTAATTCAGCATGCGCGCTCTGTAACACTCGAACCCAATTTTAATAGTACTTTTAAACATTCAGATAAATAGGTCTAGATTTTTTTTGAAACATACATGTATGGGTTACTGACAACCCAAACCAACCGACATAGTGGGTTATAACACTTAATTTACAGTTTATAAATAAAAGAGATTAATCTCTAAATCTTTGCCGAGCATGATCATGCTTCAACTAAACCATGAATCGTCTCCAAAGAGATAATGGTTTAGTAGTGTTCGGTTCTTCATGTGGTTGGTCGTCCGTCTGGTTCCAGCGCTCTGGTGAAAGTCTAACAAAAACACCAAGAACAGTTAGTATTTAAGTTAAATGGTCAAATGCACAGGGTGCTGAAATAGGGTGCCCTGGCCCCTCGGGCCATCCAGCTCCCTCACATGGCGCGGGGGAGCAACATTTGACTTTTGTTGACCAAGCGCGCTCCCACGCGTCGCGCCAAGTACATGTGTCCCCCCGCGTGGCGCCTGGGGAACACTTTTACGGAAAGTTTGCAGAACTGACAGTTTTTACCCCTACACGGAATTTCACCAAAATTTCACAAATTTTTGCACTGAACTTGTCCCAACTTCAAGTTTACTAGTTTTTGGACTTTCCCCCATATGTATAGGTTCAAACCCTTAATCTGAAACCGGATACTTTAGCTTTTTAAATCATTCTTTCGGTTCGAAGTTAATTACCTAACCGACCCATTAGGAGGCATTATGCATTCGAGTTCATGCCTTCTATTTTCTTTATTACCAAAATGATCAATTCTATCAAAGAACTCATTTTCAAATCTACCTTGGAGGTAGTTTGCCCGAAACATTATGGGAGGGCGTTTCAGTCATTTTTTGAACCGGAAAACTTTTTAGCTCGTTATCCCATCTAGAATTATTATTTTCTTAAAAACACAAAAGCTTCTAATGGTTTGATGGTTTAAAACCCATTTGGTTGTAATTTCACATCATAGACATGTCTTTGATTTCAAAAGCCATTTTACCGAAATACTAAATATACCTCACTTGAGCTAATATATTACCCAAATCTGACCAACCATCTTTTTAAATTCTTTGTGTCAATTTATCCACTTCGATAAATTCTCCATATTATAATGAACTTACGTTTTAAGTTCTAAGAATAGAAAAAAAATATAGATGGGGACATATACGTAAAGTTAGTTTGCTTTAAAGCTGTTTTTTTTTTTTTTTTTTTGTCATAACATAACTTTTCAAATTTAATTTATTATTTAAATATAGTTATAATAGAGCTAGCTGTACATTAAAATGTTGACATGGACTTCACTGAAACTTTATAGTAAAAGGTCACGTGAAATTCAGGTGGTTATCAACTTTTTCACCGACCTAAGTTTAAAAATAATCTGCATTTTTTTCCGAAGAAAGTGATATATTATTGACCGATCAAAATAGGGTTATAATCAAACTGAGCCAACACGAATGAGACCATGTTTGTGTTCATTTGTTAAGAAAATTAACATGTTTGCAAAATTTTCACGAACACATTCCAAACATAAGTTTTTGTTCGTCTTCGTTCGTTAAGGAAATTCACTTGTTAGCGAAAGTTCGTGAACACTAGTCTCAAACACAAACAAACGCAGACCAATAAAAATGAACGTAAAAGAACATTTAACTTGAAAATAAAAAATAAAAACATTGTTAACCATAAACATTGAACATAAGTAGTTAAATACAACCATCAAATTATAAATCGAAACACAAGAAGTCTACTACAACCACCAAACCATGAATCAAGTTTAACTAACTTAGACATAATTATCCCAAAAAAATGTCTTGAATGTCCAAATTTTAGCTAACTTAGAAAAAAACAGGGTTTCAAGTTTTCAATATGTTTAGATAAAAGGTATTATCTATTATTCTTTTAATAAAATCAAACGAACACAAACGAACGTAAACGAATGAACATGAAGGAACATAACCGAGCGTTCACGAACACAGTAGAACGAACGAGACCTTTGTTCGTGTTTGTTCGCTAAGCTAACCGAACAAAACTTTTTGTTCGTGTTCGTTCGTTAAGCTAATCGAACAAACATAAACGAACTTCCCGTTGAACGATTCGCGAACCATTCGCTGACGTTTGGTTCATGTACAACCCTAATGAAAATGATACAAGTTACTTAATATTACAACACATGAAAAAAGTTATGTTCAATTTCACTAAACTGAATGACTATTGGAACACCAATTGTGAAGCACACTCTCTCTCGGCTATCAACACTCTCTTCTCTCCCTTAACGCATAAAAATCAATGTTTTGAGTGTTTGGTTAAAGCTAAGATAAGATGTGGCAGAGATGTTCTTTTTAACTGCAAGAAGACTAACAGTGTTTGCAGTGGCGGAGTTTGATCAAAAGTTATGTGGGGCGGAAAGTCATGGGACCCAAAATTCTTTTTTTTCCTATCGTTATGTTTCGGGTTATATGTTCCGGTCGACTAGTTCGGGTCGGGTCAAACAATAATAACTCTAAATAAAACTAAATAATCTTCATTCATTCAAAGTTTAAAACTAAATAATCTTTCATTTATATAAAAACTAGTTTCATACTTTATTTAAACTCACTTCAAGTTTAAAAACAATTATAAAAAAATTACTAATAGTCCAATTCTTCATGTTTTTTAACTCAATAAAAAAAAATATGTATAAATTTTTTGGACAATAAACTTGGTAGGGGCAGGGAATCTTTAGGCAAAATAATTGACGGGGACGAACCTATATAATTTTAAAAATTTTGGACGAAAAATCAGAAAAATTACACTACTAACCGAAAAATTGGCGGGAGCAGGTGCACCCCCTTGCCCCATAAAAGCTCCGCCCCTGAGCGTTTGGCAGTGGGTGAGGGCATGGTGTAATATACCGCCAATTTTCGTATTCTTGATGCGGGACCTTTTTGATCTTCATAAAACCTTAAACTATGCCTCGTCGTGTACGAAATTGGTGCATACAGTAATCCTTACAACTTGTTGATGCATTTGGTAGGTTAAAAATAAGTTCGTCTTTAACAACAAACGAATGTCCATTAACAAGCTAAAAAGGGAGATTAAGTCCACAAGCTTCTTGTGGACTAAACAATCATAAGTATTGTTTATATTCGTTCATTTAAGATATGAAAATTTTATGGTGTAGTATTTTTGATTCGTTTGTAATTTTGTATATTTTGCAACGTTTGAAAAATATTGTTGTTAGAATATTGTGTGAACAAAAACAAATCAAAGGTTATCCATATGCCATAAATGAGAAATTTATGACGATGTTATATAATTATGATGTAAAAACGATAGCCTAATGGCCCATGGTAGTGCATGTTTGAATTTCTGAAAGGTACGGTAACACAAAACATTTTTTTTAACATAAAATTAATTGTGGGCTTGTGGGTCAAATTGTCAACATGGTTACCTGTTTATTTTTGTAAATTTTAATTTATATCAAAAACGAAAAATTTAAAATCATTTTATGTCAAAACTAGAGCTGTAAACGAACCGAACGAACACGAACGAGGCCTTGTTCGTGTTCGTTCGTTAAGGAAATAAATGTGTTCACAAACGGTTCATAAACACTTACCGAACGAGATTTTATGTGCGTGTCCGTTCATTAAGGAAATGAGTGTGTTCACGCACGGTTCACGAACACAAATAAGAACACGACGAAGGATAAATGTGGATGACCCAGAGAGTAGCACTGGAACTTGAATCCCTTCTTGTGGAACGGAGGTCGATCGTATTCGTCAATGTAAATAACGAGAAATGAAAGGGGAACGATGCATAAAGAAGGTGAAATAGGGTTTCCTAGTTTAATTGTTCGGGTGATAAAATAAATAAAAAATTACTAATATAAAAAGTATAGATAAAATATATGAAAGCACAAAAATATTTAATTAAAACACAAACAAACAAACGCAAATGAACAAATGTTCACGAACACCTTACCGAACGTTCACGAACACAATTGAACGAACGAGACATCTGTTCATGTTCGTCCATTTAACTAAGTGAACAAAATTTCTTGTTCATGTCCGTTCGTTTATTAAATGAACGAATATAAACGAACTTTCCGCCGAACGGTTCACGAACTGTTTGCTGAACATTCGGTTCGTTTACAGCCCTAGTCAAAACTAAAAAAGTTAAAGTGGAAATGGGTGCATATATTATATACTAGTATACATGTAGAGGATCCTGTACATTAATCCAGAAGTGTGAGAAGTGTATTATAACACTATATAACACCATATAAACACCGTATAACACTACGTAACACCATATAATGCCATACAACACTATGTAACACTATAATAAATATAACACTATATTTTGTCTAATAGCATGTCTATGATAGATGTTTAGTGTTATATATTGTTATATAGTGTTATATGGTGTTACATAGTGTTATACGGTGTTTATATGGTGTTATATATTATTATATATAGTGTTATAATACACTTCTCACACTTCTGGATCGATGTACATGATCCCTACCCCTAGTATACAACCGTTCTTGTTTTTCAATGGAACAATAAGCATGGCCCACGCGTTACATTTACTGTTCATTTCACTTCTCCTATTATTAGATTTAAATAAATTAAATTTAAATTTAGATTTGATTAGATTTAGATTTGTAATTTTGTTGTAGTACAAGGAAAAACATTAAAAAAATATATACGTTAAATTCTTTTTTTGTAAATGGGTCTTGTTGTTGGGAGTCACGGTATATAAATTTACTTTTTAATAAAATCTTATTTTATTTATTTAATTAACATCTCTTATTAATTGGCAGAGGAAATGTATACACTATATTTACACCAACTAAAATCCCGTCAGTGATTCAATTTCGATTTGTCTAAACAAGGGTCCTACTATTAACACATGGCAAAAACTTATTTACATATGGGTATACGGGCCGTATAATGTTATACGGCCCGTATAACAGTATACGGCCCGTATACACCATGTGTAAATAATTTGCCTGGTCGTATACAATGTATACGAACGTGTATACGGGCCGTATACTGTTATACGACCCGTATTCTTCGAAAATTAGATTTTTCTCAAAGTATTTAAGGGATTTAAGGTGTCAATCACACGAGACATTTTACAGTCGTGAGGTGCTCAAACCTTTCTAAAAGTAGAAAAAAATAAAACAAACATTAACAAGTAACAAAGATTGAAAAACAAAAAAACGTGTCGTATGACTATAATAAAACGGAAGCTATCAACGCGGGATTACGGGCATGGTGTTATTCTTTATTTAATATTTACAAAATAAAAGGAAGGGTGAAGCATTTGATGAGAGTTGTAAGGAGAAACGTTGAAATCAAGGGTCCCGTCATTACAACCACTTGCTTCATAAGACACTTGCTTCATAGGACTCATTTGAATCATCTCGAAAGTACTGAACAACCGAAATAACAGGTTCGGTTTCATCAGCCTGTACCGAAGAAACCAAATTCGCAACAATGAGTCTGAGTCCATTGTTGTTCGTGAATGTTTCGAATCATCATAGAAGACGTGTCGGGTTCTTCTGCTAGTGGTCGGGCTTCCAATGCTCACACAGGGTGATAAACAACGCTGATATGATCACAAACCAATTGCTTTATCTTGAGTCGTCGGGAAAACTTTTCCTCAGGTTAGGGTGAGTAGTATGAGTCTGAGTCCATTGTGGTTCGTGAATGTTTCGAATCATCATAGAAGACATGTCGGGTTCTTCTGCTAGTTATTCGGAATGTTTCGAATCATCATTAAAATTAACAATGCGGTCTTGATTGAAGACGTAATTGCAAGACTGTTTGCCGGGATTCCAATGCTCACACAGGGTGAAAAACAACCATTGATGTTGAAACCGGTTTTACCTCATGAAAAGGAAAGAAACAAATTTTTTTAGAGAAGCGTTGGGATTCAAGGGTTTATGAGTCAAAGTTAACATTCAGATTCAGAAAGCAGATGATTAGTACTTGGTTTATTCTCTTTAATCTATTAGAACGATCCTTGTTTTGTCACGTACATGCGTTTAATTCCCTACATACTCGTTTTGTCATGTACATTTCGTAAGAAACTTTTCGTGCACTGAACCTTCAGTTGTGTATGCAAATTCACCACCGGTTCCTACAGCACAAGCACATACACAGGGAGAATGTTTTCGAAATTGAAGGAAAAGAAAAAATTGTTGCTGATGTTTTTCACTATCAGGATTTTGTTGGTTTGTTTCCAGGTAGGGTTTAGAATGTTTGAAGTATTCTTGATTCAATACCAACTCTTCTGAAAGACAAGAATACAACATTCATGTATCACAAGGAATGACCGATCTAAGGCAGAGATTGTAACAACCCTCGGTAAAACCAACACTTTCATAATATTTTCCGACACCCTATTATATCTTAAAATATCCTTATATGTCTTATATTACACACCGTATGTAAAAACCGAGCCCGAAATACGTTATAGTTTATAAAATAAATTAAAAACATGAAATATTAAGCTTAGGCGGGCCGCGTAGACCCACCCCATGCTTTTACGCGGGCCGTATCAAGGTGGATACCGGATTCCTTTGATTTCTTTAGTTAAAGCGGGCCGCGTAAGTGTTCTCGATAGTGTACGCGGGCCGCGATAGACCTACAACGCGGAGACATCCCAGGCCGACACGTGTCGACATCCCCGTAAGTGTTCTCGATAGTGTACGCGGGCCGCGATAGACCTACAACGCGGAGACATCCCAGGCCGACACGTGTCGACATCGTGGCGGACCTACACATCGACTCAGCCAAGCTATTCTGTTGACCAGGGTTAACGCGGGCCGCGTAACCCTGGCCTGTGCTTTACGCGGGCCGCGTGAGGGTCGGGTTTTACAACTATAAATAGAACGCATCAGTTTTCGTTTTTCGTCGCTCACTTCTTTCATTCTAAACGAAATTATGAAGTTATAAGCATTATAGTCGGGTATTATACCCCTAATTAGCGAGGTTCTGCTCCGTTGTAAGTATTATAACCCCAGTTTCGTAATAGTTACGCTGCCCGATTGATTTAGGGTTCCGTAACAACTGTCGTGGTTCTGCCCGACGTAGTTGTTGGAATGCCGTCTCGGGGAGGGTATCATTTAATAATTTCAAAGGGTTATGATACTAACCAATGTACATTTGTATAAATTATAGATTATATCCAGGAAACCCTTACGAGAAGTCTAAAATAGCAATGTGAGTTTATCCACTTTTTGTTAATCTTTTTGGTAATGTTTTACCAAACCTTAAATGTTTTACCATGAAATTTAGCAGTGATTGAGTCTTTGCAGTTCTTCAATTACTGCCGGTATCTTGGGGTTTTGTATACAAAATTTACTACACTGTGAGTAGTAAGTCGATGATGACAGTACGTTACCATTGGACAATGAGTTAGCCAATGTGTAATATGACCCACAAGTCAGTGGATTGACAGTACTAAATGGAGTAATTGTGTAGAAATAAACAATGTGATCGCTCTCAATACTGTTCACTGTGACTTTTTATTTAAACTTGATTAAACTGGGATTCACTCACCAGTATTTCTGACTGACAAATGTTTTTAAAACACGTTTCAGGTAACCCAATGTGACAGCCAATTAGTAAAAAGCCAGCTGGAGAGCACTGAAGGCTTGGGAAAATGTGGCTATAAAAGTTACCAAATAAACGATGTTTTAAATTTAAATAAAATAGGGTTTATCCCTATAAATGTATTGTAATAAGAAACTTGTGTTTTACCCATGTGATTAATAATATTAAGTGAGGTGGTTTTACTCTGATAAACATTTCCTAACTACGGTCCTGATGTAAATTCCGCTGCAAGACTAAATAACTGATACCACCGAAACTCTGAGATCGCGTCCGCCCGTTCCCGAGAATAAGGGATCGGGGGTTGCGACAGAAGGTGGTATCAGAGCCTAGCCACTGGTCTGAGCCAAAGAAGTGTTCTGCTGACACTTAAATTCTATATTTTGTGTTAGGAAATAATGAAAATACGTGCATAACTGTATTTAATTGTTATGTGTTATTTGATTATCTGTTAGTTTACAGTATGAGTGATCAAGGACCCTCAGACATGAATCGTCAGTTATCTGATTCACATAGGAGTGAAGGTACATCATCACAGCCTGCCCTTTCGGGGTATTCTGCTGATCAGGAGGAAGAAATATTTGCCTTTAGAGCTCAATCTGAAGAGCCATTTCCTAATAAGAAACGAGGATGGTTCAGTAAAGAAGCTTTTGCTCGTAGGAAGAGAATGCGAAAATTGCAACAGCAAAGAGTTCTAGCAGCTGCTAAGCGTAAAACAGATGCCCATACTCAAGATATGCTTAATAGAAGCCTAGCTAATTTCCATATCCTAGCTACAACTGCTGCTGACCCGAGTCTGGAACAACTAGTAGCCCCACAACCACAAAACCCAGAACAACCCATGGAGATAGAAAATCCTGACAACCAAGTGGAGATGCACGACTTTAACCCAGAAGAAATCCCTAGGGTACCTGCACCAAACCCCCTAGACCCGAATTACGACCCCTGGTGGGACGACAATAGGGACTTTGTGCAACGTTACCCTATCCAGGAATATCCACCCATACAGAACATAGAAGCCTACCCAGGTATGGACCCTTTAGATCCCTATTACCAAGATGATTATATTAGGGAGATATTAGAGGATCCTTATCAATTTCAGGAACTTTCACCCCCATATCAGGAGCCCGCACCCCAGATTTCAAACCCAGTCCGAGAACCTGCACCCCCAATGAGTGCAGAAAACATCTAAGAACTTAGAACTTTTGGGGAGGAAATTTTAGAGAGCAGTGAGAGAATGCGTCAGGTGAGAGAGCGTCTCGTATGGAAATACGATGAGCGCAATATGGATTTTTGGATAAATCCATATCCGTGAATGTGAATGGAGGAGATGATAGTAATAATAATAAAATATAATAAAATAAAATATGTGTGTACGGATGCATATTACTATTAGTGTGATTCTATTTCTGTTGGTATTGTAATTTTAATTCAGTACTAGTGTGTAATAGATGCATAATAGTATATGAATAGAGTAAAAGTAGCAATGATCTACGTTTTTGGCTAGATTGCGTGTCATGTGATTTACTATATTAACTATTATTTGTGATATTAATATGGGGTAAATGTTTAAAATTCAGATGGCCGACGAAGAAAATCAAGGAAATCTGAATAACGATAACCAGAGTAACATTAACGTGGTTAATGAAAATCCAAGCATCAATAACAAAGGAAGCCAGATGAATAATAGTGCTATCCAACACATAGTGGCACAAGGAATTATAGATGCAATGCCATTTATTCTTCAAACTGTTAAAAATGTTGATAATAAAAGTAAACATAGCAGTAAGCGACCAATTGAACCAGAAAACAACGTGAACAATGGACCAGACTTCAAATGCCCATTCCCAAAAGAAGAAGAACCATGCCTTATGGTTGTTCTTATAAAGAATTCTGGTCTTGTAAACCAATGGAATTCTCGGGCAACGAAGGGGCCATTGCAACCTTACGCTGGATAGAAAAGACTGAGGCAGTTTTAAGGATAAGCAAGTGTGCTGAAGAAGATAAAATATTGTTTGCTTCTAATCTGTTTAAGAATTCAGCGCTAGAATGGTGGAACACTATCCTCCAATCAAGAGGAAGTGATAAAACCTACAATATGGAATGGGAAGAATTTAAGAACAAAGTAGAAAGGAAATTCTGCCCACCCAATGAAAAAGAACAGATAGCAAACAAATTCCTAAACCTTAGGATGACTGGTGTGGATAGTAAGGGATACACTAAAATATTCTTTGAATATGCTAGAATAGTGCCAACCCTTGCTTCACCAGAACCAGTGTTAATCTCCCGTTATATCTGGGGATTAATTGGAGAGATTAGACATGTAGTCAAGGCAGCTAGACCTCAAACTATAGAAGAAGCTGTAGAACTAGCAAATACCTTGACATATGAGTTAATCCGTACTAGAGAAGAAGACCAGAGGAGAAACCTAACCCAAAGGCTTACTCAAGAATTTCGTTCTGGAAATTTTAATTGTACGAATATGGGTTCTACATCTGCACCATACTGCAAGGTCTGCAAGAAAAAAACATTTGGGAAAATGCTCCACTCTCTGTAATTATTGCAAGATGCCAGGAAACAAGGAAGAAAATTGCAGGAAGAAATCCAGCAATGGATTGTGCTACAACTGTGGAGAAAAAGGTCATATCAGGCCAAACTGTCCGAAATTGGCCCCAGCTGCAAACAACAAGAATACTAAAAATGCTAGAGCATTTGTGCTGACTGCAGAAGAAGCCAAGATGATCCCAGACGTTATAGCTGGTATGTTTTTAGTTAATGATATATTTGCTAAAGTATTATTTGACTCTGGTGCAAACCAAAGTTTTATCAATACTTCGTTTTGCAAAATTCTAAATCAGTCATTAACTAAACTACCACAAGAATGTCTGGTAGAAACAGCTAATGGAGAAACTATTAGGATTTCTGAAATCTTGCAGGGAGCAAGAATAGAAATTTTTAACCAAATGTTTATAGCAAACCTATATACCATGAATCTGGCAGGATTCGATATTGTTTTAGGAATGGATTGGTTAATAGCCAATAAAGCCAATATTTTATGTGATCAAAAGTCAATTCAAGTAAATTCATCAAAAGGTAAAACGATCACAATTAAAGGAGATAAGCCCTCTAGATCCACAAAATTTATATCTGTGATGAAAACTGCAAGTTGTATAAGAAAAGGTTCTATAGTGTATTTGATTTCCATAATCACTAACACTAAAGGAAAAGATTTAAAAGACATTCCAGTAGTATCTCAGTTTTCAGATGTATTTCCAGAAGAATTGCCCGAGCAACCTCCAGACAGAGAAGTTGAATTCAAAATTCACCTGATACCAGGAACATCCCCGATTGCCAAAGCACCTTATCGTTTGGCACTCGCCGAAATGCAGGAACTGAAGAAACAATTAGATGAATTGTTAGAGAAAGGATTCATACAGCCAAGTTCGTCGCCATGGGGAGCGCCGATATTGTTTGTTAAAAAGAAGGACGGATCAATGCGTATGTGCATTGACTACCATGAATTAAACAAGGTCACGATTAAAAATCGGTACCCATTACCGAGAGTCGATGATCTGTTTGATCAATTACAAGGAGCTTGATTTTTCTCTAAAATCAATTTAAGGTCAGGATATCATCAATTAAAGGTACAGGAAGAGGACATTCCTAAAACCGCATTTAGAACAAGGTATGGACATTATGAATTTACTGTCATGCCATTTGGTTTAACCAATGCCCCAGCTGCATTTATGGACATGATGAACCGAATATGTAAGCCGTATTTGGATAAATTCATAATTGTTTTTATAGATGATATTCTAATTTACTCTAAGAATAAAGAGGATCATGCAAAGCATTTGCACGCACTTTTAAGTCTATTAAGAAAGGAAAAGCTCTATGCTAAGTTTTCAAAGTGCGAGTTTTGGTTAGAACAGGTACAATTTCTTGGACATGTAGTCAATCATGAAGGAATTCATGTAGATCCAACAAAGATCGAGGCAATTACTAAATGGAAAACCCCTGAGTCACCAACCGAGGTTAGAAGTTTCTTAGGATTGGCCGGTTATTATAGAAGATTTATTCAAGATTTTTCTAGAATAGCCATTCCTTTAACTAAGCTAACCTGTAAATCTATTAAGTTTGAATGGGGAGTAAAACAAGAAGAAGCTTTTAAAATTCTTAAGCATAGATTAACCCATACACCCATATTAGCGTTACCAGAAGGAGCTAAAGACTTTGTAGTCTATTGTGACGCTTCTAAATTAGGTTATGGATGTGTATTGATGCAACGTCAGAAGGTTATAGCCTACGCATCTAGACAACTTAAGAATCATGAAGAGAATTATTCAACCCATGATTTAGAATTAGGAGCTATAATTTTTGCTCTTAAGATTTAGAGACATTACCTTTATGGTAGTAAATTTACCATATTCACTGATCATAAGAGTTTAAGGTATATCTTCAAGAAAAAGGAGTTGAATATGAGACAAAGACGTTGGATGGAATTTCTTAGTGACTATGATTGTGATATTCAGTATCATGAAAGAAGAGCAAATGTAGTAGCAGATGCTTTAAGCCGAAAATATCATGAAAAGCAAAAAATGGTACGTTCTCTTAAATTAAATCTGCAAGTAGATTTAAATGATCAAATAAGAGAAGCATAAGAATCAGTAATCAAAGAATATACTGAAAGGCTAAAAGGTATGCTAAAAGAATTAAAATAAGGAACAGATGGAATTTGGAGATTCCATGAAAAGAGAATGTGGATACCTAAATTAGGAAACCTACGTTATCGTATATTAGAAGAAGCTCATAAGTGTAAGTATACGATGCATCCAGGAAATGACAAAATGTACCAGGATTTAAGGAAAAATTTCTGGTGGATAGGAATGAAGAAAGATATAGCAGTCTATATTTCTAAATGTTTAACTTGTTCACAAGTCAAAGCTGAACATCAGAAACCCTCAGGTTTGTTACAGCAATTAGAAATGCCAATTTGGAAATGGGAATTGATAACAATGGATTTTGTTACTAAATTACCCAAAACGAGGAAAGGTAATGATACAATCTGGGTGATTGTAGATAGGCTAACCAAGTCAGCTCATTTCCTACCAATGAAAGAAACAATTAGTATGGAACAATTAGCTAAATTATATGTAAATGAAATTGTTTCTTTACATGGCATTCCTTTATCAATTGTTTCTGATAGGGATAGCCGATTTACCTCTCATTTTTGGTCAAGTTTTCAAAAGGCAATGGGAACCAAGCTAAAACTAAGCACAACTTATCATCCTCAAACGGACGGACAAAGCGAAAGGACAATTCAGACAATGGAAGATATGCTTAGATCTTGTGTAATTGATTTTGGAGGTAATTGGGACGATCACTTAACTTTAATAGAATTTTCTTATAATAATAGTTATCACACAAGTATCAATGCTGCACCATTCGAAGCACTTTATGGAAGAAAGTGTCGAACCCCAGTCTGTTGGGTAGAAATTGGGGAAAAGCAACTATCTGGACCTGAGATAGTTCAAGAAACAACTGATAAGATTATTCAAGTCAAGGAACGACTGAAAGCCGCACGTGATCGACAAAAAAGTTATGCTGATAACCAACGCAAGCCATTAGAATTTCGAGTAGGAGATAAAGTCTTGTTAAAAGTCTCTCCTTGGAAAGGAGTGGTAAGATTCATCAAAAAAGGAAAGCTAAGTCCCAGGTACATTGGACCTTTTGAGATTATTAGAAGAATAGGACCTGTAGCCTATCAGCTACAACTGCCAGAGGAAATGGCAGGAATACATGATGTTTTTCATGTATCTAATCTAAAAAAGTGTTTAGCTGATAAATCATTGATAGTACCTCTTAAAGATATAGAGGTAAATGAACAACTCAAGTTTGTAGAAAGACCTCTACAAATTGAAGACAGGAAAGTCAAGAATCTCAAACGCAAGAGACTAGTTCTAGCCAAAGTGAAGTGGGACTCCAAAAGAGGACCTGAGTACACATGGGAGCTTGAATCAGAAATGCAAATGAAATATCCGCATTTGTTCCAGTAGATCTCAAGGACGAGCTCTAAAATAAGGTGGGGAGGATGTAACAACCCTCGGTAAAACCAACACTTTCATAATATTTTCCGACACCCTATTATATCTTAAAATATCCTTATATGTCTTATATTACACCCCGTATGTAAAAACCGAGCCCGAAATACGTTATAGTTTATAAAATAAATTAAAAACATGAAATATTAAGCTTAGGCGGGCCGCGTAGACCCACCCCATGCTTTTACGCGGGCCGTATCAAGGTGGATACCGGATTCCTTTGATTTCTTTAGTTAAAGCGGGCCGCGTAAGTGTTCTCGATAGTGTACGCGGGCCGCGATAGACCTACAACGGGGAGACATCGCAGGCCGACACATGTCGACATCGTGGCGGACCTACACATCGACTCAGCCAAGCTATTCTGTTGACCAGGGTTGACGCGGGCCGCATAACCCTGGCCTGTGCTTTACGCGGGCCACGTGAGAGTCGGGTTTTACAACTATAAATAGAACGCATCAGTTTTCGTTTTCCGTCGCTCACTTCTTTCATTCTAAACGAAATTCTGAAGTTATAAGCATTATAGTCGGGTATTATACCCCTAATTAGCGAGGTTCTGCTCCGTTGTAAGTATTATAACCCCAGTTTCGTAATAGTTACGCTGCCCGATTGATTTAGGGTTCCGTAACAACTGTCGTGGTTCTGCCCGACGTAGTTGTTGGAATGCCGTCTCGGGGAGGGTATCATTTAATAATTTCAAAGGGTTATGATACTAACCAATGTACATTTGTATAAATTATAGATTACATCCAGGAAACCCTTACGAGAAGTCTAAAATAGCAATGTGAGTTTATCCTCTTTTTGGTAATGTTTTACCAAACCTTAAATGTTTTACCATGAAATTTAGCAGTGATTGAGTCTTTGCATTTCTTCAATTACTGCCGGTATCTTGGGGTTTTGTATACAAAATTTACTACACTGTGAGTAGTAAGTCGAGGATGACAGTACGTTACCATTGGACAATGAGTTAGCCAATGTGTAATATGACCCACAAGTCAGTGGATTGACAGTACTAAATGGAGTAATTGTGTAGACATAAACAATGTGATCGCTCTCAATACTGTTCACTATGACTTTTTATTTAAACTTGATTAAACTGGGATTCACTCACCAGTATTTTCGACTGACAAATGTTTTTAAAACACGTTTCAGGTAACCCAATGTGACAGCCAATTAGTAAAAAGCCAGCTGGAGAGCACTGAAGGCTTGGGAAAATGTGGCTATAAAAGTTACCAAATAAACGATGTTTTAAATTTAAATAAAATAGGGTTTATCCCTATAAATGTATTGTAATAAGAAACTTGGGTTTTACCCATGTGATTATTAATATTAAATGAGGTGGTTTTACTCTGATAAACATTTCCTAACTACTGTCCTGATGTAAATTCCGCTGCAAGACTAAATAACTGATACCACCGAAACTCTGAGATCGCGTCCGCCCGTTCCCAAGAATAAGGGATCGGGGGTTGCGACAGAGATCTACATCTATATCTTTTGTTCACTGACAAACTATGTGACATGTGTCTAGTCCATAGCTACAATCCTTCCAACATTATTGAAAATTAACGTGAACACCGCATTCAAAGATCCTTGCATGGGATACAATTTGTTGGAATTTGTGGATCAACAGAAATAACTGAAAAAACTCGCAAAGATTTGTTTGAGAAACCGATTAAGATAAACAACGGTTCTCCAATTCCAGAGTAAGCAAATACATATTCCGAATAACTTCACAAAGATTTGTTGAAAACCTAACATCAACAAATGATTGGTTTAATACCAACTGCTCGAAATCCCTTTTGTTTTTTGGATCGTTCTAATAGATTAAAGAGAATAAACCAATTTTTACCATTTTTTACCATAAGAAGACGAGCCGTATACAATTATACGGCCCGTATACACAAAGTTAAAAAAATTTACCGGATCGTATACAATGTATACGATCAGTGTATACGGGCCGTATACTATTATACGGATCGTATACTATGGGTAAAAAATGATTGTATCAGACTCTCTCCCCCTCCTTTTCTCTCTCTAACACAATTTGATGGAATTTGTGGATCAACAGAAATAACTGAAATAACTCGTCATTCTCTTGCACCTGTATACGTTGATTGTGGATTTAACTTGCAAGATACATGGATGGAATTGGGTCCGTCGCATGATAGAAGATACATATCGTTCGTTCAAGTTGAGCTTTCCTGATGCAATTTGTTGGAATTTGTGGATTTCAGTTGGTTCAGATCTTGGAAGTACTGAACAACAGAAATAGCAGCTTCGGTTTCATCAACCGGCTTTGAAAACCAGACGGAATCTACGAAGAAACTGTTGGAATTTGTGGATTTCGGTTGGTTCAGAAACTTAACAAGAGAAGCAACTAAAGTTGAGCAAGAATTGGGTCCGTCACATGATAGAATATACATATAATCCGTTCAAGTTGAGCTTCCTGATACAATTTGTTGGAATTTGTTGATTTCGGTTGGTTCAGATCTCGGAAGTAATGAACAACAGAAATAACAGCTTCGGTTTCATCAACCAGCATTGAAAACCGGATGGAATCTACGAAGAAACTGTTGGAATTTGTGGATTTCGGTTGGTTGAGAAACTTAACAAGAGAAGCAACTAAAGTGGAGGATGGAATTGGGTCCGTCGCATGATAGAAGATACATATCGTCCGTTCAAGTTGAGCTTCCCGATACATATCTTCTTGAGTATTTTTCTAACTTTATGCTTGCATCCACCACAGTGAATATTAACTGAACTCAACCAGTCAAATCACACACTATAAAGTGTAAACTTATCGTGTGTTGTAGTTTGGAAAGATGACCGAATAGAGATCTGAATCAGGCGTTGTTCTTGTTGTTGCATCGGGAACGAAGGAGGAGACTCAACTGTCGCTGCACTGTTCTCGTTGTGGTCGACGTATACCAACGGTTCTGCGAAAAAAACATTATCTGTTCATCATTGTTCTTGAAGATGAAGATGAGGAAACGAGGGTTTATTCTCTTTAATCTATTAGAGCGATCCTTGTTTTGAGAACCTGTTTCTGATCTAAACAATGCACGACATGTCTGTTAGTGGTTTCTGTTAATACGGGCCGTATGCTATTATATGGCCGTATACAACATGTAAAAATTTTTTACCCTATCGTATACAATGTATACGATGATTGTATACGGCCGTATAATATTATACGGGCCATATAATATTATACGGCCCGTATACTATGGGTAAAAATTGGTAAAAAATGGTTTATTCTCTTTAATCTATTAGAACGATCCTTGTTTTGAGAACCCTGATTCTGATTCAATAAATAATATCTAATTGAGAAGCACTAAAACGGTTGCGGTTGTCTAATTCTAGACCAGTAATGTAAGGAGAAGCGTTGAGATAACGGACATCCATCGAATACATCTTTCAAACTTTCAAAATTCAAATCAAACTAACACAAAGTATCTCGATATGGTTGGTGTAAAAGCTCACATTTTACTACATTGACCATGTTTTTTGACAAATCATCTGCTTCCTGACTCTGAATCTGAAAGTTAACTAGACCCCTCAAGTTGTCATTCGTAACAACTAAGCGTCTGGAGAAGAGTATGTTGATATAGGAGAGTTGATGCAATTTTCCAAGCATTTTATCGTGTGTTGTAATTTTAATGAAGCAATGAAGATTGAATATGCAAACCGCATCCGTTTTGTATACGGAAACAGTGGCTATGGGAAATACAAACCCGACACGTCTTCAATGATGATGCGAAACATTCCGAATAACTAGCAGAAGAACCCGACACATCTTCTGCTAGTTACTCTTTTCTTCGATTTCAACAAATCTTTCAAGACCACTCACCTCTTTCAACCTACCAAAACACCGTAAACCCCTTCTTTTAATCTATAAAAAAAACATCATTCTTTTAATCTATTAGAACGAGGCAACTTTCCTTATCACCCAAACCGGTGATTTCTTATCCATACTATTCTTCATAGCCATATTCCCACTCACAAGTTGTTGATCTTTGGGTGGTGATTTACTACCGAACAAACCATGCCCACCTTGACCATTGAGCTACGCTGAGAATCCTCAACGCTTATGGCCAGATTCATTCCTTCAATCTTGGCAAAATCAATGCCTGCTTGTTTTATTATTTTCGTCTACATGTGTTCTGAAACAGTACGTTTTGCATCGGTGCCTGATTCAATTGTAGAAAGCAAAGGATAACGAAGATGAACATTATTTGAGAACCTGATTCAGATACACAATGGTCTCTTTGCTTCGTCCACTAGAACTATTTGTGTATGCATTCTTTTGGTAGTTAACAACGCTAATTAGAAAAAAATCTATAAAATTAATCATATCGATTGCTATAACAGGATGGATGTGACACACACAGATAGATAAGTTGTCACAGTTGTCAAGACTGTTTGTCGGGTTTCCAATGCTCACACAGGGTGATAAACAACGCTGATACGAACACATGTGTTTCGAAATAGGCTTTATTCTTGGTTTAATGAAGTTACACGTAACATCTAGTTATATTCAGATTTAAACAATGCACGCCTCAACTGAGATAACGGACATCCATCAAGCTCAAAAAGAAAACTTGTGTTTCCCATAGTCACAAAAGATTGCAGTTTGTATTTCGCATAGCCACCGTTTCCGTAGTAAAAAAACGGTTGCGGTTTGTATTTCGCATAGCCACTGTTTCCGTAGTAAAAAACGGTTGCGGTTTGCTCATTCAATCTTCAATACTTCATTAAAATACCACTAGTAGAAGAACTTGACACGTCTTCATGTTACGGAGAATGTTCTAGAAATTGAAGGAAAAGGAAAATATTTGTTGAAATCGAATTTGACAACTATGACAGCTTATTAAAAGTAGCAATCACCTCCAATCATTTCCTGGTCAAATCACACAATATAAAGTTTAAAGTTATCGTGTGTTGTACTTTGGAAAGATGACCGAATAGAGATCTGAATAAAAAACTGTGGAGAACTTGTTTGTGTCGGGTTTTTACTAAAACTAGTTATTCGGAATCGATAAATAACCAACACGAAGATCTCAGCGATCGCTAAGGTTTCCATCAACGGACTGATCGGTAACGTTACTCTTCCTGTGCTCCAATTTAAGCGGCGTGTTCCGATCAACGTTTATCAACATTGTTAAAGTTGATGAAGAGTTTAGAAACCCTAGAATGATTGTGTTTTTACTAGAAAAAACGTGATACTTGAAAAAACACCATTATATACGGCCCATATATAGTTATACGGCCCGTATAAATGTGGTAACATCAAAAACCTCCCATAATAAATCCATTGAGCCGTATACGTTTTACAAATCGTATACCGATGTATACCGCTCGTATAACTATATACGGGCCGTATATAATAAAATAAAAAAAAACATTCTCTGCGCGTTTTCCTATTCAAAAACATTCTATACGGGCCGTATAATTGTATATGGCCCGTATACACTAGGGGATGTGAAAATAAGATATAGGGGGTGTGGGAACAAGGGGAGACATAAACAATTATCACACCCATAGAGTGTTCTTGAAAAACATACTTTTTGTACGAAAATCTAAGATCCATACAATGGAAGCAACGAATGTCACACTAGTTTACGCACGTTCATGATAGCGAGCTCCCGAATCAACTCCTTGAAACAAACTTGAATCACCTGAAACTCGAACACGTAGACCCATAAACCCCTTTACAATCAAACAGGTCAAACCTGATCAAAATATTAGTAAACTGAAAAAACCAGTTTTCATTTTGCGCCGGAGAACACAGCAGCAACCCAAAAGTGGCCAGTGGCTGACTGGTTGTGCGTCATTGTTTGTTGGAGTCCAACAGGGAGAGCCTGTTATGGATGTGGTGGTCGGCCGAAGTGGCTGACTAATGCAGAGGTGGTGTGGCGGGGCTGTCGGCAACTCTGGGTAGCGGCGACTCGGTACCGGCCTGTAAACTCCTTCACGATCAAACAGGTCAAACCTGGTCAATATATCACTAAACCGGAAAAACAGTTTCCAGAGTTGTCGGTAACCCCGTTGCATTAGTCAGCCACTCCGGCCAACCATTACATCCACCACCGGCCCTCCCTGTTGGCCTTAAGCCACTACGACGCACTGCTAGCTGTCTTGATGTGGTAGAGGTGGATTAACTCACAAAATTTGATTTTGTTGTGTTTTGTTGTAACTCAGCTTTAAGGAGCCTAGTATTTATAGTAGCTCATATCAATTATAGTTGTATACAAACACCCACTTTCATATTTATCAACAATTTATATTCATCATCATAATAATAAAGTAAGATTATTTATCTAATAAATAATATTAATCATCCATCATTTATTTAATTGTTATTTAGTCTCAGTTGGTTCCCCATGTGGTTGTTGGGCCGGTTCCTCCTTGGAGGTCACCGGTTCGACTCCCGGCTGCGACATTGGGGGGGGGGCATCCCAATGATGGATCGTTTGCTACCGAGGCAAGGTTCGATCCGGAGGGCAACCCAGTTTTACCCAGCTGTTACCCCAGTGAGGTTCTCGTGTGGGGGCAATATGGTTTCCGGGCGAAGGTCAGTCTGTGCGGCGGCCGGGGCCCGATAGAACATCGCGTCCAAGAGGCGGGGCTGACGGGGGATTGTGTTCGACAAGAACCCGGTGACCTAGGTCCTGTACATAGAAAGTCACCCTTCAAAAAAGAAAACATTTACTTAAAGAACCAATAAATGAAATAAATAACCTTTTCGTAAATGATTATTTCCAATAAATATTTCTCTAAATATTTATTTCGCTTTACCGTTAAATACTATGATTCCGTGAACTATAAATATTTAACGCTTAAATATTATTCTTTGTTCGCAGTCCAAAGTGTAACTCTTTAGATCGTACCTCATTACCAATGTTAATTATTCGTGACTCCGGCATCTCATATCCAACAATCATTCACTTAGACATTCACTGATTAACTGAATTAACATAGACAGTGGTGGACGCATGGTTGCATCTCACGACCCCTAGCAAAGTATAATGTATCACATTCGTCAACTGGTTCCTTGTGTTCAAGTAACTCATTACTGAACCAAAGACTAAAGCCATGGTAACCTTATCCGTTATCCTATCCGTAAATAACATGTGTTAAAGTGAGACATGTGTGGCATCTGTGCTTGTAATCATTGTATAAACCTTAATCAGTTCAGTAATCAATAAAACAATGTTATTTGATCCCAATATTTGTTTTTTTATGTTTGACATTTTGCTTGTTTTGATTTTTGTTCAATTTCAAACTCTATATCGTTTTCTAGAGAGTTATACGCAAACCGATGCGTAAACGTAATCAGTTTAACACGACAAACACCCCGTAACATCAATTTATGCTTAACATACCTTAAATAACCTTTGTATAACTTAGAAATAAGTTTTGAAGGCTTTGGTGTGGCAAAATCAAGTTTATTCGCTTACAGGGACTAATTTTGACAAACTATGAAAGTATGCCGATTCGTACTGTAACGGACATTCTGGAACTTTATCATAAGTTAAACATACCCTAAATATCCTTTACATAGCTTAGAAATAGGCTTTGAGGGGTTCGGTGTGCTAAAATAAACTTTTAGATCATTCAGGGACTAAAAGCGTCAAAAAGTGCATAAGTTTGCATTTTCGCGCATATCTTGCGTTCTGAATACATCTGGACATCCAAAATTTTATGTAATCATTAAAATATTTTATTTTAGTGATTTGCATGATAAAATTCCATTCGTCGCGTAATTTGGATCGTTTTTCGCGTTCGTTCGTGTTTCGTCGTAATTAACCAAACAACGTGTTCGTACGACCAAACGAACCGACATCCGGCATATTTTTGAGCATGTTTCATGCCCCCTATGTTTAGGCATCATTGTAGAGCCTTGAAAATGGATTAACGGGCCTTAAACTTGTCGAAAAAGGCCTTAAAAGCTTGCAGGGACTAAAACTGCACATTTGAAAACTTGTTGCTGAACTAAGGAGCTCTGGCGGGCCGCGTAAGCCAGCCTTGGCTCTTACGCGAGGCGCGAGCGACCTGTAGAACAGTAGAAAATGGTTAACAGCTTGATCCAGCTGTTTCCAACACTTGCAATCGGTTTTTGAACATCCTAGGGGCTATTTTGGGGGCACCCATGGTATTCTAAAACCATGGGCACACATGTAAGGTCCTGATCGAAGCTCGGTTTTCGATGAACGATCCTAACGGTTACCCGAAATCTATATAAACCCCTTCCATTTCAATTGCAAACTCACACCTTTGATCTGATTTCATTCTCTAAGTTGAAGTTATACACTTCATACCTGAGAATATCTAGATCAAACCTCCATTTCTTGGCGTTCTTGTAAGTATTCTTTCGTTCTTTTACGCATTTTAAGCACGAAATTCAAACTATGTTTGACTTTCAGCTTTGACCAGTTTATGGTCAACACGAATTTCATTTGAACTTCGCAACGTGAACGTAATCACGATGGTTATAGTCCATTGTGACTATACCTAATGATTACCACGTTATTTAGGCATAGTGACGAGTTATAGTTTCGGTCAAAATGCGCGTTTATGCGTATTTTGCAACCAAACTATTCTTAGGTATCAAAACCCTTTGTTTTGATATCAAACCTGTTTTCAAACTTCGTTAAACATGTTTTGACATGTTTAGCTCATCACTTTAGATTTAGTGCTTATATAGAGTCGTAAGGTAAGGGGTCTAAACAACCGCTTAGACTTTCGAACCCGACCCGTTTGATCGATCATTAGGATCCGACCAAACACATTAGGTGACCATAGTTGCATAGGGAATAACCTTCCGAGGTTATACCTTATGGTCACATTGTTTAGTTAGTTGTATGATAGGTAGTTTATATGCCTTAGGAAAATGACCAAAATGCCCTTTTTGCGCATAAATTCATTTTAAGCATATGTAACCTAAATTTTGGTATCTAAACTGATTAGGCGACATTATTAGACATGTTAAGGCATATATTACTTGTCATAGGACTAGTTAGGCGGTCCGAACGCGTTTTACGCGAACGACGCGTTAAAGTAGCGTAAGCTACCTAAACGGGTCGTAAGCACTTAGGATAGGTTCCAATTTAGTATGTAGGCTTTGTTAAACCATATCATATGAGTTCCAATAATCATTTGGTTTATGAAACCTCATCCTATCCAATCCTCCGATTTAGGTCCGGTTTATTAACGTAGTTCCCTATATTAGGTGTCGGTTGATTCCGTGATCTTTTTAGCATTGCTTGGTTGTTATCCAAAGACTATTGAGCAATCTCAAGTGAGTACATAGACCCATCTTTTACTGTTTTCAAACGTTTTGGGGTGAAACACATGTGCCTACTTGTTACTTTCGTGCTTTTCATGATTTCATATCTTATACTTACTATGTTCATTAGTACACGTATAGTACATGATTGTATCCATGTTTTTACTATGTATGTTCATTTATCGCATACTTAGTACATTGTTTCACATCACATGCTATGTATGTCCATTTATCGCGTACTTGGTACATTATTTCACATCACATGCTATGTATGTCCATTTATCGCATACTTAGTACATTGTTTCGCATCACATGCTATGTATGTCCATTTATCGCATACTTAGTACATTGTTTCACATCACATGCTATGTATGTCCATTTATCGCATACTTAGTACATTGTTTCACATCACATGCTATGTACGTCCATTTATCGCATACTTAGTACATTATTTCACATCACATGCTATGTACGTCCATTTATCGCATACTTAGTACATTATTTCACATCACATGCTATGTATGTCCATTTATCGCATACTTAGTACATTGTTTCACATCACATGCTATGTATGTCCATTTATCGCATACTTAGTACATTGTTTTACATCACATGTTTACATTTTGGTATGACATTTGGTTTGTTTCAATGGGACAAAAATACATTCATTAACATTAGCTATGCCGCTTGGTAGTAAGTAATGGTACCATAGGAATTGACAACTCCCGTTCCTGAAATCCTAGGTTTGTTTGGGTGGAAGGAATGACTGAATCCAATATACATAACTTAGATAAACCTTTAATTTGTTTAAGGGTTTGTCGCCACATTCGCAAGGCTTGAATGTATGCATTTTAACAATACCGCATAGATGTTTGTATCAGTAGAGCATGCAGTTATTTTACAAAACATAACTTTGATTTATTTCAATACCTTGTTTTGTGCAATTTACCTATGGCTTTAGTTGACATATTTCACTTGCCATACATGACATTGGTTACACATTACATGATTTACATTTGACACATTGACATTGTTTACACATAAACATCTTGACATTGGTTCACACATTACATGGTTTACATTTGACATTAGACATGGTTTTCACACAAACATTTTGACAATTGATTATACATGAACATTTTTACATTGATGGTTTGTTTGATAAATGATTTAAGTAACGAGGCGTGTGTAATATGATAAAAGCATGGTGGATACGCCGCTGGTACTTCCTATATATAAGTGCTTTTATAATATTACATATCGTGGAGTTATTTAAACCATTTCAGTTTAGACATAATACATTTTACACAAACAACATATTTTCACAAGACATTGTTTTACAAACAGTTTATTTTATACAACTCATTTTACTTGGATATTTAATTAACCATACACCTTTCTTTTATATAATCCGATTTCTTATCAAATTTTCGTATGATTTATAAAAGAAAACACTTAACAAGATTCATGACTAACTTTTATCAAACATTTCTTCAAATTAAGTCATGAATCCTATTTTAACAAAACCTATGTATCTCACAAGCATTTTTATGCTGACGTACCTATTTTCACATGTGTTTTCAGTAGCTGATGCATACGTTTGATCAGGATACACTAGGGTGGACTCGGACCTTAGTGACATAAAAGAAGCAAGATTAGTTTAAATAATGTTATGTACTCTTGTTTCTTTTGTTTAAAGACAATGTAACCCCTCTTTGTTTATAAATAAAACAAAACTTTAATTACCATGGTTGTGAAACAATAATTCTGTTGCAACACTCCCCGATGTTTCCGCCGTGGTTTGATGTTTTACGCGGTCGGGGTGTGACAACATGGGACAACATTCATTGTTTAACCATTCTTGTTCTCATTCTCTTATTTGAAGTGGTATAACAAACCATTCTCAGACATGCGATAAGGTTGGATTTCGAAGGAACTTATTTTAGAGGCTTGTGTTACTTGAGCATAAACAAGTTGTTGATACGATGCCGGTGCAAGTTGATTTGGATGCTAGCGAACGTATTTTTTTTGTATTTTATGAAATTTGAACTTCTTTTGTGCAATTTTTTTGACTTGACTTGGACATATTATGTATTATGTTAAACTTATAATGCATATACCTTTTGAACAATTTATTATTGAATTTCCTTATTTCGACAATTACTAATGGTAGATTGGTTCCATAAATAGTCTTATGTTAGTTTAACCTCTTCTAATCTTAGAAATTGATTTTCAACCTTTTATTGTTCTTTAATAATGTTTGAATTAACCACAACATACAAGAGACTGAATATAAGTCTCTAACCTCAATACCTGATATAGTTTGTTTCAAGTATTGTGAGGACTAATCTTGAGTCTATAAAATATTTTTTTTAAATAGGTAAACATATATCGATTATTGGAGACTCAATATTAGTCTCTAGTAATTTCATATGTATAATACACCCGTGAGTAAATATGAGTCCCAAATAATATTGCAAAACAAAGATTTTTAAGGCTGATTTTTAGTCCTTCATACTTCTCATAAAATGGTAGAATTTATATTAACATAACTAGAGAGTGAAAATTAGTCGTTGACCATTTCCTATATCAAAAGGCATTCAAGACTGAATATTTTCAGTCCTAAATACATTTCTTTTATATTAGAGGCTGAAGAATAGTTTCAAATACATTTGTACCATATTTCATTATATAGGAAATATATTTGAGACTGAAATTCGATAGCCAATTAGTATCCCTCCAAAATTATATATGCCACACACATATTTGCGACTGAAATTTAGTCTCAAATAAGGCACCTATATATCAGCGACTGAGTATTAGTCGCTAAAATGTGTTGTGTAAAAATTAGTCCCCAATGTTATCAGCAACTGAAAATCAATCCCAGATAAGATATACTTGAGACTGAAACATCAGTCTCTGATAATTTAGTCCCTACTGGTCACTTTTTTTTGTAGTGACAACTCCCACTTATAATCATATTTATTACCAGTCAAATATCTTTATTAGTGCCTTACACAGGTCCAACGTTAGATAAGATTAAAGAACAACCTTTGGCTAAAGTTAGTTCAAATATATCCCTTAGGTCGAACGATAAAATGAACACACCAGTTTCAAGACATCTTATGACTAAGATCCATGAATATCGTTTTAAAGCGAGTTGTGTCTGATATCATTCTCCAGTGAATATCTATGAATATTGGATCTCAACATCTTGAGCCTTTTATCTCATGAAAAAACCAATCATTCAAAATAGTCTTAGTTCAGATTGATTCCCATGAATATGATCGGCTCTGGACATTTTGAATAACACCTTATTTAAGGATTGCTTAAACATATAAAAATCTAGCTTTGAAACATTTATTTATAATGCATTTAACCCTTAAAATCAAAATAAATAATGAAATTGTTCGAAAGCACCAAACAAAAATTAAGATCAAGTCCATTCTCTAGAAGATCTAAGCCCTATCTTCTCAGCATGCTTCTCATGTCTAGAAATAGACATAGGTTTAGTGAAGGGGTCTGGTAGATTTTGATATGTATGTACTTTGTTTATAATGATGTCTCCCCAGTCTAATATATCTCGAATATAGTGGAACCTTCCAAGTATGTGCTCATGTTGTGGTGTGTCTTTATTGTTTTCGCCTCAGCTGTGGCACCAGAATTGTTGCACATTGTTTCGATTGTTTACTTTATGCTAGGTACCACTTCGAGACTAGCAATGAACTTCTTCATTCTGCAGCCTTCTTTACAGCATTCGATGTTGCTATGTATTCAGACTCGATGGTGGACTGAGTGACCATGCTCTGCTTGGAACTCTTCCAAGTGATCGCTCCACCGTTTAGAACAAATACTTAACCCGACTGCGATAAAAAATTTTGCCCATTTTTTTTTTGAAAGAAAACCCTTTTTTTCAAGGAGTTCTCAAGTTCTCGCAACTTGGAGGATATCACACCCCCAAATTCCACACGCGGAGTATCACCGCAGGGAGCGTGACATGACCAGGATCAAGCCACCAATCATATTGAACAATGTATTAAAGTAAATATAAAACCAGCCAACAATATAATTGGTGTCCAAAACAAATTAACCAAGTGCAAGTTATCAGCGGAAGCATAAAGTTTAAAATCCAAAACATAAGTTTAAAAGTCCATAAGTTTAACATGGAACTCAACAGTCCATGTCCGACAACGACCTCGTCCTCCTGTGCAAGCTCCATCTAGACACCTAACGACCTGCAAGGCATATAGTAATGAATCAACAACAAAGTTGAGCGAGTTCACAGTTGGGTGTTCGTTTTAAGTTGTTTCAAAAACATAAGTTTCTTTTAGCTGGCTTACTTGCCGTGGGGGTTACCCTATAGTTTAAAACATAGTTATTCCTTTCCTTTTACTCTGGCTCCCAGCCGTGGGGGCTACCCCATGAATATCCCACTAGACCCGTTACCATATCGACTACTGACTGGAGTAAGTTGGGTGCCCTAAGTCAATGTATATCATCATTGACGTGCCCAGATCCATTAGTCCACCCCGTCCTCTGCGGCACGGTGTGAGGCTTGTCAAACCTAATAGCGCTATTTAACTAATAACCCGTTCTCCATTGGCCCAGCGATTAAGTCGATATAAAAATGAGGGACTTAATGATAGAGTTTTTGTCTAGTGTCAATGTTGTCACCCTTCAGTTAAGAGGGTGGAGGAACGTGTCCCATACAAGGAGATCACGCAGGTTCCAATGTTGTCACCCTTCAATTAAGAGGGTGGAGGTACGTATTCTAACCAAGGAGAATACGTAGGTTTCCTTTCAATCAATTACCCATTCCTAACCACCGGGAATCCCATGCCTTGTAGAAAGTGTGAACTCACCTTAGGTTAGCTCGGCAGAAAAGCAAAAGGTCAATCGAGCTGTTTATGGTCAACCACATCCTAACATGGTTACCATACAAGTCAGGTCTAGGTTCAACTTGTGCACGTAAGTTTACACATAAACTAGCAAGTTACGAACACATAATGATCATGGCATACACATAGAACACGTTAACGGTAGCAGTCAAGTACACATAAGGCCCAAACTTGTGCGATTTAGATGATTGGGCCGTTGAGCTTGTGCGAGCCCAATCATCTTGTGCGATTCGGTAAATAAAGCCCAATGAATAACCGGCCCAACCTGTTGTGCGATCAGCAAAAACGTGTGCGATCCGAAACGGGTTGTGCGATCCAAAACATGCCCTGGCCCATTAACATGCAACCCAACATCTTGTGCAGTCCAAACATCAAACAACTAATCTTTTCTGTGTGGCCCAACATATTGTGCAATCAGCACAGACTTGTGCGATCCACAGTATGTTGTGCGATCATGCAATATAGTGCTGTACCCAGTGTTTTAACAATTGTAACCTATGACTTGTGCGACTGACTTGTGCGATCAGTTATATAATCCCGTAATTTTAGCAAATTGCTTATGTAATTTATTTTACCAATTCAATACCAACAGTTTCCAATCATTCCATCACCATAATTAATTCATCAACAACAACGACAGTTTACATATGATCATCTTTCCAAATTGTTCGGGCCAAAACATTCATCACTTAATTCTTGTGAACCCTAATTATCATTCAAGTCATGTATAACAATTAACAACAATTATCAATCTAACCAATTTTCCAATCGGACCTTTAGTATGATTATATCAAGAATCTCTAACCTAAACATAAACAACAATCATTCAAACCAATCGGATCAAGCCTAACATAACAAAATGGTTTCTTCAATTGTTCATCATCATATAAACCCTACTTCTAACTCATAATTATCAATTAATCATGTGATCATCATGTGGGTTCGGATTAAACACATCATCAAACGTACATCATCAAATCATGCATTCATGGATCATTCAGAACATCGAAGGTTCATTATTCATCAAGCATTTATTAGCAAGACAACAAACATATCAACACTAGCAAGAGACTAATCGATTCCAACGACGAACCAAATGTTGTGTGCAATGATAAGGCTTCGAGGAACGGAGAGGGGAGGCAGCCGTTGACTCGAATAGGGGGGGGGGGTTTCCTTGTCGTCGATCACCACGGAGGAGGGAAAAAGAGAGTAAACTAGGGTTAACTAGGGTTTGAGATTTATGCTTTGTATCTAGTTAATACTAGGGATTACTCCTAATCATGTGCATAGTCGCTAGGTATGGGCCGAGTCCAACTTCTCGGTTCCTTTGGGCTGAGAATTCAGGATCATGGTTTTGGGCTGAGAACAAGGTGGCATCACACTTTGGAACTATACGGCCAGGAATAAGTGTGCGACTCGAACATCTTGTGCGACGGGGCTTTTATGTTATACTCACATACACACCATATTCACTTACAACATTATCAAGCTCCAACTAGTCCCATATAACACATTAACCATTCAAGTATTATGCACATACAAGCAGACACATACACCCACCACATTCAATTATAACATTCAAGTAATTCAAGCATGTATTCGATAGCTATCGATTTATAACAAAGTTCATATAGCATTCAAGTGAACCACCACATACAGCGAAGCTTGAAACGATCAGTACAGAAAGGAAAAGGGTTGGAAAATACGAGTTGTCACATCATCCCCAAGTAGAAAGAAATTTCGTCCTGAAATTTAGCACATAGTTACTGAGGAAGCTAGTTAGGTTGCGTGGTTTTTCCTGGTTTTCCTGGGGTATCACATCATCCCCCTGTTGGTTTGGAATTTCGTCCCGAAATTTTGCAGTAGCTTCAGCCTCAGCAGTGGTCTCACTTTTCTCGAACAACTGAGGATACTTGTGTTTCATCTGGTCTTCTCATTCCGAGGTAAACTCTGGGCCACGACGAGAGTTCCAACGAACTCGAACATTGGGTATTCTGGTGCGTTTGAGAATCTTGACCTCCCAGTCCAAGATTTCCACTGGTTCATCGACAAATCGCAACTGATCGTCGATAGTGAGTTCCTTGAAAGGAACTATGAGGGTCTCATCTGATAGACACTTCTTCAGATTTGACACATGGAATACGTTGTGAACTCCATTGAGTTCTTCGGGTAAATTCAATCTATACGCCACTTTGCCGATTTTCTCCGTGATTTCGAAAGGTCCAACATAACGCGGATTTATCTTGCCTCGTTTACCAAAGCGAACCACACCTTTCTAAGGTGAGACTTTAAGTAGCACTCGATCCCCAACCTGGAACTCGAGCGGTTTCCAGCGCTGATCAGCGTAGCTTTTCTGACGGTCACGAGCTGCCGCCATTCATTGTCGTATTTGGGCAATCTTCTCCGTCGTGTCGACGACGAGTTCTGGGCAAGTCACTTGGCTGTCGCAAACTTCTGCCCAGCATAAGGGTGATCGGCATTTCCGTCCATACAACGCCTCGAACGGAGCAGCCTGGATGCTAGTGTGGTAACTATTGTTGTACGAAAACTCTACGAAAGGTAGATGCCTTTCCCAACCGTTACCAAAGTCGATTACACATGCTCAAAGCATGTCTTCAAGAGTTTGGATGGTACATTCAGTTTGCCCATCCGTCTATGGAGGATATGCTGTGCTCATGTCTAGATGCGAGCCAAAGGATTTGTGCATCGCCTGCCACAAATAAGATGAAAAACGTGGATCTTGATCAGAAATGATGGAAGTTGGCACCCCGTGCCTCGAGACTCCTTTCTTTAGGTAGATGCCTGCTAGAGTAGAGAACTTATCCGTTTCCTTGATAGCCAGGAAATATGCAGACTTGGTTAGCCGATCCACTATCACCCAAATGGTATAGTTTCCTCATTGAGATCTAGGTAGCCAGTAACAAAGTCCATGGAAATTTGCTCCCATTTCCATGTCGGGATCTCTGGTTGTTGAAGTAGGTCTGATGGCTTCTGGTATTCAGCCTTGACCCTAGCACAGGTCAAACATTTACTAACATAGGTCGCTATATGAGCCTTCATGTGGGGCCACCAGTAGAGATTTCTGAGGTCTTGGTACATCTTGCCAGAACAATGATGCACCGGGTAACGAGACTTGTGTGCTTCGCCTATCACAAGAATGGAATCCAGTCACGTTCTATGAAGTAGTGGGTACCGTTTTCCTTGGGTTTAAGTCGCTTTTCCATTCCCCGCATGGACTCAGCTAAAAGGTTCCCTTCTTCCAATGCTTCAACCTGAGCATTACGGATTTGGGCAGGAAGACTGGAGTGAATAGTAAGTTGTAACGCACGTACATGCTTAGGTTTGGTTTCTTTACGACTGAGGGCATCAGCCACAACATTAGCTTTGCCTGGATGGTATTTGATTGCGCATTCGTACTCGTTAAGGAGTTTGACCCATCGACGTTGTCGCATGTTCAACTCCTTCTGATCGAAGATATGCTGGAGACTCTTATGATCGGTGTAAATGGTGCACTTGGTACCGTACAAGTAATGTCTCCATATCTTAGGAGCAAACACCACTACTCCCAATTCCAAGTCGTGAGTAGTGTTGTTCTTTTCGTGAACTTTAAGTTGGCGCGATGCGTAAGCAATGACTTTCTCACGTTGCATCAACACACAACCAAGTCCTTGGATTGACGCGTCACAATAAACCACAAAATCGTCTGTGCCTTCGGGTAACGAGAGAATAGGTGCGCTACAAAGCTTCAGTTTCAGCTGCTGAAATGTGGATTCCTGAGCATCACCCCAACGGTAGGTGACACCCTTCTGAGTAAGAACAGTAAGGGGCTGCGCAATCTTTGAGAAATCCTTAAAAAACCTTCTGTAGTAACCCGCCAAGCCCAAGAATTTACGGATTTCAGTTGGAGTTCACAGTGCAGGCCAATTCCTGATTGAGTCAACCTTGGATGGATCAATGTGAATCCCATCCTCATTAACCACGTGGCCCAGGAAGTGGACTTCACGAAGCGAAAAGTCACATTTCGAAAACTTAGCATAAAGCTGTTCTGCTCGAAGAAGTTCTAGAATGAGTCGCAGATAACGCTTGTGTTCCTCCTGACTCTTGGGACAAGTCAGGATGTCGTCGATGAAAACAAGTGACATATTCATCAGGTTAGACTAGATTCGAATGTCGCCCTGAGAATCCATATCGGTCGTATCAAGATCAAAGTACAGTACCTATGGTATCATCATATTTATGGCCCAATGCTCATCAAATAATGTTCGTAGAGTGTAACTTTTCCAAGCGAGTGTCCACGGGGATTGTTATTAGGATCCCAGAATCCCAGAAGTATATCGTGTATGGATGTGAAAACATAAGAAAGAGTAGTCGCAATCGATGAGTAAGCATTTAAGAATCCACAGCAGGGGTTTACCTAATGTCGAAGGTACAGCTGGTCGTACGCAAGTTGGGTATAGTTAAGATAAAGTATATCGTTGATCAAATATAGCTGTCACGGGGTTAAATCAATCAGAACAAGAATTCAACATAGCAGCATGATTGTCATACAAGTGTGTAGTGTTAAGATTTACTGAGACTTCCATCAAAAGTCATTGGACTCGCCCACATGGGAAGGAGGAACAATTCACCTGAATCCATGAACTTAGGTGTGTTTGTGATTCATCAAGTAAGCAACCAAGTTAGGGGGAGTTCCTTGGGTCATGCGTATGAATCCAAAGTACGTCTGCGTAGTCGTGAAGTTCCAAAGGAAAGACGTGAAAACGTGTTCAAGAGAGTATGATCGTATCAACAATACATCACCACCCTCAAGGTTTCAAAGAGTGATCACCAATGATCGAAAGTCGAGCCTTCCAAATTCTCTAAGCTAGTGCGTGTTCGTTTCAGTATCTGAGCATGGAGTAGCGAGAACATAATGTCACTGAGGTAAGAGAGTGATGGTTTGGTCTAAGCCAATGGTAGAAATTAGATATATCATTAATCAATAATTATGTGTCGATGCAAGAGCTAGTGCAACGATTCCGCATATTTAAGAAAAAAAACTATTATGAAATTAAAGTACGTCTCTTGTAGTGTAAGGTGGGTCAGGTAAACGTATAAATTATCGTGTTCGCCGGTGGGTTGAGTGATCCATATCTCCGTCCCTAAATGTCCTGAAGACTATTTCACCAGTAATGGCATTCATTCGCTAAGTTGGGTATACGAGAGAGCTAATCAAGTAGAACAAGAATAAACCATCCAACAGGGTAATAAGGTAGTCTTGTGATCGGTGAAAATCGTGGTATGGTTGTCGGCGTTTCATTAAATCGGTTGTCAATCGAAGCAACAGGGAATTAATGAGGTTCATACGAAGAATCGAGCGAAAATAGTGGTCCAACAATAACCGAAGAATTCAACCAAGTAATCTGTTGCTTAGAAGCAATTCTAGTAGAGAGGTATGGCGGCACGACACAAAAAGAGAAGTTCGTTGCATCACGGTCACGGAAGTATATCACTTGTCCAAAACAGAATTTGGTTGGTAGGGTTGCAAGTTGCAAAACGACGAACTCGTGTAACTGTGGCTGCTTCGTTTCTGGTAACGACGACCGGTGGAGATGATGAGGTTCGTCAACAGGGATGTGTGGGTATAGTTCTCCTAACCCCGAGTTCGTTTGATCCAGGTCTGGTCTTCGTGAATGTTGACGTGCAAACCGAATGTACGGAGGGTCAAATGGCGACGTCACGTCGAGATAGCGTATGAATAGATTGAACGCATAAACAGTCGTTGTAGCGGGGTGACCAGAAATCAAGAAAGAATTTGACCACCACTTGTCAAATTTTAAGTAAACAATTGTGTGTCATAAGGAACGCAGTAGGGCTAATAGACAGCATGCTACTACTCTAAATAAACATACCATAAACAACACATTATGCAAAAGTACCCTAGCAAGCAGGCAATATAAACTTAAATCACATCACCTAAAGTGTTGAGCCTTGCACGTGGAGAGAAGCGTCGTTGTGGATCGTTGAGCACTGAACAGGTTATAGTCTGGTTTTTATCAAAAAGCTTTTCCCTTTTTAAAACCAAGTTCACTATAACCAATGGCTCTGATACCAATCTGTCACATCCCTAAATTCCACACGCGGAGTATCACCGCAGGTAGCATGACATGACCAGATCAAGCCACCAATCATATTGAACAATGTATTAAAGTAAATATAAAACCAGCCAACAATATAATTGGTGTCCAAAACAAATTAACCAAGTGCAAGTTATCAGCGGAAGCATAAAGTTTAAAATCCAAAACATAAGTTTAAAAGTCCATAAGTTTAACATGGAACTCAACAGTCCATGTCCGACAACGACCTCGTCCTCCTGTGCAAGCTCCATCTAGACACCTAACGACCTGCAAGGCATATAGTAACGAATCAACAACAAAGTTGAGCGAGTTCACAGTTGGGTGTTCATTTTAAGTTGTTTCAAAAACATAAGTTTCTTTTAGCTGGCTTACTTGCCGTGGGGGTTACCCCATAGTTTAAAACATAGTTATTCCTTTCCTTTTACTCTGGTTCCCAGCCGTGGGGGCTACCCCATGAATATCCCACTAGACCCGTTACCATATCAACTACTGACTGGAGTAAGTTGGGTGCCCTAAGTCAATGTCTATCATCATTGACGTGCCTAGATCCATTAGTCCACTCTCGTCCTCTGCGGCACGGTGTGAGGCTTGTCAAACCTAATAGCGCTATTTAACTAATGACCCGTTCGCCATTGGCCTGGCGATTAAGTCGATATAAAAATGAGGGACTTAATGATAGAGTTTTTGTCTAGTGTCAATGTTGTCACCCTTCAGTTAAGAGGGTGGAGGTACGTGTCCCATACAAGGAGATCACGCAGGTTCCAATGTTGTCACCCTTCAATTAAGAGGGTGGAGGTACGTATTCTAACCAAGGAGAATACGCAGGTTTCCTTTCAATCAATTACCCATTCCCAACCACCGGGAATCCCATGCATTGTAGAAAGTGTGAAATCGCCTTAGGTTAGCTCGGCAGATAAGCAAAAGCTTAATCGAGCTGTTGGTGGTCAACCACGTCCTAACATGGTTACCATACAAGTCAGGTCTATGTTCAAGTTGTGCACGTAAGTTTACACATAAACTAGAAAGTTACGAACACATATTGATCATGGCATACACATAGAACACGTTAATGGTAGTATTTAATTACACATAAGGCCCAAACTTGTGTGATTCGGATGATTGGGCTGTTGAGCTTGTGCGAGCCCAATCATCTTGTGCGATTCGGTAAATAAATCCCAATGAATAACCGGCCCAACCTGTTGTGCGATCAGTACAAACTTGTGCGATCCACAACGGGTTGTGCGATCCAAATCATGCCCCGGCCTATTAACATGCAACCCAACATCTTGTGCGGTCCAAACATCAAACAACTAATCTTTTGTGTGTGGCCCAACATATTGTGCGATTGGCACAGACTTGTACGATCCACAATATGTTGTACGATCATGCAATATAGTGCTGTACCCAGTGTTTTAACAGTTGTACCCTATAACTTGTGCGACTGGCCTTGTGTGACTGACTTGTGCGATCAATTATATAATCCCGTAATTTTAGCAAATTGGTTATGTAATTTATTTTACCAATTCAATACCAACAGTTTCTAATCATTCCATCACCATAATTAATTCATCAACAACAACGACAGTTTACATATGATCATCTTTCCAAATTGTTCGGGCCAAAACATTCATTAGTTAATTCTTGTGAACCCTATTTATCATTCAAGTCATGTATAACAATTAACAACAATTATCAATCTAACCAATTTTCCAATCGGACCTTTAGTATGATTATATCAAGAATCTCTAACCTAAACATAAACAACAATCATTCAAACCAATCAGATCAATCCTAACATAACAAAACGGTTTCTTAAATTGTGCATCATCATATAAACCCTACTTCTAACTCATAATTATCGATTAATCATGTGATCATCATGTGGGTTCAGATTAAACACATCATCAAACATACATCATCAAATCATGCATTCATGGATCATTCAGAACATCGAAGGTTCATTATTCATCATGCATTTATTATCAAGACAACAAACATATCAACCCTAGCAAGAGACTAACCGATTCCAACGACGAACCAAATATTGTGTGCAATGATAAGGCTTCGAGGAAGGGAGAGGGGAGGCAGCCGTTGACTCGAATAGGGGGGGAGGGGTTTCCTTGCCGTCGATCACCACGGAGGAGGGAAAAAGAGAGGAAACTAGGGTTTGAGATTTATGCTTTGTATCTAGTTAATACTAGGGATTACTCCCTAATCATGTGCATAGTCGCTAGGTATGGGCCGAGTCCAACTTCTTGGTTTCTTTAGGCTGAGAATTCAGGATCATAGTTTTGGGCCGAGAACAAGGTGGTATCACACTTTGGAAGTATACGGCTAGGAATAAGTGTGCGACTCGAACATCTTGTGCGACGGGGCTTTTATGTTATACTCACATACACACCATATTCACTTACAACATTATCAAGCTCCAACTTGTCCCATATAACACATTAACCATTCAAGTATTATGCACATACAAGCAGACACATACACCCACCACATTCAATTATAACATTCAAGTAATTCAAGCATGTATTCGTCAACTATCGATTTATAACAAAGTTCATATAGCATCCAAGTGAACCACCACATACAGCGAAGCATGAAACGATCAGTACAGAAAGGAAAAGGGTTGGAAAATACGAGTTGTCACAAAGGAGCTCTCAGTTTAACCATTCCTTATATATATATATATGTAAAGGTTCCTCTACAAAAGGCATTTTTCCTACAAAGTGTGAGAAGTCTTGATGTATAAGAATTCATACATCTATTAACTTCAAATTTATCCTTGTATATGCGGAAACTCTTTGTATTTTCATTGATTTTGGTACCCATTCGAGTTATATGTGAAAATATAGGTCCGAGCTTCGGCCCGGTGGTAAAACGAACGCTTTTGGAGTAAAATGGAGCAAAAACGGATGATTCCAGCAAACTGTTAGATATGGCACGATCATGCCATCCCCTAGCACGATCGTGCCCAGTCAACCAGCTCCATCACCAACATTATTGCCAACACGTACGCGCACAAGCCAAATCCAAAGAATCGTCGAGTGGCACGATCATGCTAGCCCCAGGTACGATCATGCCCATCCAAAATCATCCCAAGATCAATCAGTTCACGAGCACGCATTGATGATTACCGGTGAAACATTGATTGGCACGATCATGCCAACACCTGGTACGATCGTGCCAACTCGGGAACTTTTGAGCGGGATTTTTCAAGAAATGGTAGCAAACAAGATCGTTTGACAAAAAGCGAGCCTGGCACAAACCAAACATGATCGTGCCAAACATCCATTAGCATAAATGCGAGTTTTAGCGAGTTTTTGAAAGGAGCTGGGTCTTATGGTCAAGTTTTCTCTAAAAAAACTGCACTTGGAAGACTGTTGGAGCCAAGGAGGAGCTATGGAGAAGACCATACTACTCCAAGACTTGATCATCCACCATTTAATTCTTGGTCTTTACTTGGTTAGCCTTTTTAATCCCATGCTAAACGTTGTAGAATTTGAATATTTTATGTTAGTTATGATGAGCCTTAAAGGCTAAACATTTGCAGTTGCTTAAACTTTGTTGAAGCTTTTGATTATGTGATAATATGAAAGCAGATGTGATGATAAGTTCTTGTTACTCTTCATAATAATGTTCTAGTTTTATTCTTGGAGTTCATATGTATGTTTAAGATTGTTATCCATGAATGTTTGATTATGAATCTATGCATGATATGTTGGAAAACCCATGTGTAAGATTATGATTATTGTATCTTGTTGCTTGTTAGTATGATTCATAGCATGAGACTAGGAATGGTGAAGGCTAACATGAAATGGATGATGGTGTGTATGAATTTTTGCACTTGGATTTGGAAAGATCATGATAGTGTTTAGGTGAATTCTATAACGTGTAATTGTGTTAGTATGATGATTTAGGCTAAGGTTATCTTCAAGCGTGGTCATGCTGTTGGTTCATCTCAAGAACAGCATTGAGGTAGTATTTACTTAAAAGCAATTCAGGGTGATTAGTGTGTTGTTCATATTAGTTTTCCATAAATTGTCGAGTTAGGAGTTTTGACCAAAGAGTAACTCTTGTTTAAAGACTAACATCAACTTTACAACCGAGCTTAATAGAATGATTCTTATGTGATTAGAGTGTTATTTCATTTTAATTTTCTGAAAGAATTATAAAACTAGGAACCTTGACCGGAGCTTAGTTAATTTAGAGGTTGTGTCATCTCTAGTGCTTCCCTTAGTTGTCATATAATCATTAGTGGATACTTAGTTTAGGCAACTTCTCTTTAGATATTGTTAGTTCTTGTTAATTTAGTATTTTTATTATTATTGCATGATAAATTAGGAAAATCCAAACTCGCTATTTGAAAAGACTTTAAAGTAACAAAGTTTAGTATTGAGACACCGCGTCCACGGATTGATATCTGGTTCTTACCTACAAATTATATTACTATCTGACAAGTACACTTTCCCTTCGTGTGTGTAGTTTAGTTCTAGGGTAAAAACTATTTTAAATCTAAATTTTATGAACGGAAATCCCTTTATAAAATATATATTTAATTCACGTATATCAAGTCTAGATAGGTATTGTGTTTTAAATTTTAGGCATGATGATTTAGATTCTTTTGGTATGGTATAATTCTAAAAAAAAACACCAAACGTAAAATTTAAAACACGATGAAATGGATTCTAGACATTAAATCTAAAACATCATGTGAAGACAATTAATTAGTGTGTTTTAAATTTAATGTTTAGAATACATATGATTGTTTTTTTAAATCCTTACTTTTGGTGTTTTTCTATATTGCACTATGTCAAAAGAATCCAAAACATCATGCCTAAAACTCAAAAAAGAATACCTAAATAGACTTTTTACAATTTGTAAGAAAAATGTCCTTTGTAGATTAACTTTACCATCTATACTTTCTATAAAAGGAGAAACTTCAGTGACATAAGAAAAGCTTATGTGGCAGCCATAGAGGCGGTCCAACAAGGCTTTTCTTATGTCATTTTTACATCATAAACCTTAATATTAAAAGACTTTAAAGTTCAAAGGTTGCCGACATTCACCTTTTCAAAGGTTCGCCCACATACAAATGGGCAAACCTCTGCCCTCATTCATAATTTAAAGCACTGATGTTCATTCAAAATTCAAAAAACCTCTGCTCACATTCAAAATTCAAAATTTTGGCTCCAGATTCAAAATTCAAACCTACGTATAAGAAGTTCTTTTTGATTTCTCTGAGCTTATTAAATCTTAACTCTCTCTCTCTAAAACTCAGAGCTTCAATTTTCTCTCATCTCATTTTAAATTTAAAATTTCAATTAAACCCTTTTCATCCCCATTTTCCTCATTTTTCACCGCCACCATCAATCAGGTGCTCCACAGAAAATGGACCTTGAAACCCTAGACTCGACAACCAATGCGGCAGCGAACGACGGCAAACGATCAAGAGAGGAAGCCGCGACGACGGAGTCATCGAAAAACGCAACCGATTCGATTTTCACGGAGATGTATGATTAGTTCTTTCATATCTTTGATAATAAGGTGCTCCATGGAGATGTATGATTATTTATTTCATATCTTTGTTTTACTGTAATTAGCTCAGTGTAACAGATCTTGATGATTATAAATTTATTAAGAAGAATGTACGGATGTTTAACTGTTAGGTTTAGTCTGTAACTTAAGTATATGACAGAGGAGTTGCTAGTATCTCGAACGGATCCGTTTCCAGAATATTTGCTTTTAGATGATCAAAATCCAAATCAAAATCAAAATCAAAAGCAAAGTCGAAATCATGAACTGGTATGTTGGAGGATCAAGTAGCGTATCTGTTGCAGAGGTATCTCGGCAACTATGTTCGTGGACTCAGCAAAGAAGCTCTCAGTATCAGTGTCTTGCAAGGTATACATACATATATATAATCATCATCGTTTTTTCCTGTAAGAAGTTAACCCTAATCATGATGATGTTGAAAGTTATTGATGGTGTCTATTAATTTATAGGAGTATATAAAGAATTCACGAGGAGTTCAGCTTTTCACTTGCAGATGGCTGCCACTTTCTTCTCTAAAAGCACTTGTCTTCCTCTGCCATGGTGTTATATATCTCTTACACATGTTTGTGATTTTAGGGTTTAGTGATGTAAGATTTATCAATTGTTAATGGTTATTTTGCAGGTTATGGTATGGAATGTGGTGACTTCATGAAAGGTTAATAGATATTCTCATATACAATTGAGTTTTTGTTTATATTTTTTGTAGTTACAATTGAGTTTCGGTTTTAGATGATTAAAATCCAAATCAAAATCAAAAGCAAAAGCTAAGTCGAAATCATGAACTGGTATGTTGGAGGATCAAGTAGTGTATCTGTTGCAGAGGTATCTCGGCAACTATGTTCATGGACTCAGCAAAGAAGCTCTCAGTATCAGTGTCTGGCAAGGTATACATACATATATATATATATATATAATCATCATCGTTTTTTTCCTGTAAGAAGTTAACCCTAATCATGATGATGTTGAAAGTTATTGATGGTGTCTATGAATTTATAAGAGTATATATAGAATTCAAGGGGAGTTCAGCTTTTCACTTGCAGATGGCTGCCACTTTCTTCTCTAAAAGCACTTGTCTTCCTCTGCCATGGTGTTATATATCTCTTACACATGTTTGTGAGTTTAGGGTTTAGTGATGTAAGATTTATCAGTTGTTAATGGTTATTTTGCAGGTTATGGTATGGAATGTGGTGACTTCATGAAAGGTTAATAGATCTTCTCATATACAATTGAGTTTCTGTTTACATTTTTTGTAGTTACAATTGAGTTTCGATTTTAGAATCACTTGAATATGATTAATAAAGTTATGTTATTATTAAATTGTGAATTACTTGGTCTGTCTTATGTTCTTGATCTTAATTTTATAAACTTATGTGTGGATATAATAACTACAAGTTTCAAAATGTTTAGAAGATTGATGGAGAGCAATCAACACAAATTATGTTGTTACTAAATTTTAGATATTAATCACTTGGTTATTTAGTATTCTGATTCGATTGTCATCCATATATTGGCAAAGTTTATTGTTTCCTTTAGATTTCTACCTGCTGGAAATCCATATTATGTGTGTTTTAAATTGCTATTGAACATCTTACTGACAGTGGTGAACTAATTGCAGTTTTGATTGTAACCTCCGAAAGTGATGCCCCTGTTCCAATGATACAAAAGTTGCACATATATCCTGGAAACGCTACACGTAATTGTTACCTGATGGTCGGCACTTGGCTTATCACGAGCAAGGTGTTTCATCTGACAGAGCTCAATATACCATAGTCACATCACATTCTTTCCTTTCATCACTACTAGCAGGTAAAATATGATTCAAGTAATATTTTATCAAAAAATTTCTTTTTGAAAACTAATACGAAACAGAATGTTTCTTAATATCCAAATAGGGATACCTGGGATTAAGGCTTCACTATTAGAAGAATTTGGTGTTTGTTTAGTAACGTATGATCTTCCCGGATTTGGGGAAAGCGATCCTCATCCCGGCAGGAACCTCGAGTCATCCGTAATGGACCTGTTTTACGTATCATATTCCGTGCATATAACCGACAAGTTTTGGGTGGTTTGACACTCAGGTGCAAGCTTACACACCTGGGTCGCTCTCAAGTACATCCCCGACAGAATCGCAAGTACGTTACCTTTTTTTTGTTATTTTTCATGTTAGATGCATTTTCATTAGCAGTCTCACATCTACATAAACTGAACGAGCTGCAATTCTATTGTTATTACCAGAAGGTGATTATGGGATAGGGGTGTGCACGATTCCGTTCAGTTTTTGGTTTTTAAAAACTGTTCGATTTCGGTTTTTTTCGGATTAGCAACAGTTCGGTTTTTGGAACAAATTTACGTAAGATTCAAAAATAAAAAGTATAATCGAAGGTTTAAAAATGAGTTAATTACATAGTTAGTCCCTGTGGTTTGCACAAAGTAACATACTTAGGTACTAATAGTTTAAAATCACATTCTATGGTATTAACTTTTCATTTTGTAACGTTTGAAGGTATTAACCTTATTTTTAGGTTTAAAATCACATTCTATTAGTACCTAAGTATGTTATTTTTGCAAACCACAAGGACTAACTATGTTAATACCCTAGAAGTTAATACCTCCAAATGTTACAAAATGAAAAGTTAATACCCTAGAAGGTGATTTTAAACTATTAGTACCTAAGTATGTTATTTTGTGCAAACCACAGGGTCTAACTTTGTAATTAACTCTTTAAAAATCTTTCCTAGATGTTTATATTTATTGAAGCTATTATATTTAACTTGATTAATTAATATTGTTCACATAAACCTAACCTTCTAATCTATTTTTATTATTCTCCAAAGTTTTTATTAAGACATTTTCTTTTATAATACTTTGAAAATTATTTAATTTTTATGTTAAATTTTGTTATTTCTTGTAGGTAATGGATAACATTTCAAAGATAAATAAACATGCTAATGTTCTTATTATAAAAAATTTACATTTAAGAATAAAATTAAAAATTCTTAAATCAATATATAACAATCATAATCTTAGGTTAAAGTGTTTGAAATCACTGTTAAGGTTAAAACAGTGTTTTGAAACCACTGTTAGGTTAAACAGTGTTTGAAACCACTGTTGGGTTAAAACAGTTTTTGAAACCACCTTTGAAACGACTGTTAGGTTAAACAGTGTTTTGAAACCACTGTTACGTTAAACAGTTTTTGAAACCACTGTTGGCTTAAAAAGTGTTTTGGAACGACTATTACGTTAAATAGTGTTTTGAAACCACTGTTAGGTTAAACAGTGTTTGAAACCACTGTTGGCTTAAACAGTGTTTTTAAACGACTGTTAGGTTAAACAGTGGTTTCAAAACACTATTTTAATGATGTTAGTGCCAAAATCGATGATTCGAATGAAGCTTCTTTGAACATGTTTCTAAATAACTGTGTTTACAGTCGAGGGTAGAGAAGACAACTTTATCATACGACTCAAATATCGGCTTCTTTTGTGATGCCATTGCCAGTAAACAACTGCGAGCAATTGGGCACATACCTGTGGTCACAACGATGATGTTTGATGCTGCCATATTTCAAGTATGTTCAAGTTTTTCTTCTCCAATCCGGGGTCTACTCAACAATCCAGGTATTAATTTTGACCCTTCCTTATCGTTCTGTGTAATGTTCTGTGTAACTTTTCATTGAAGATTGCCCTAAATATTGTTGTTGATTCTGGCTGATATTTGTGACAACCCGAACTTTCAAGGTCAGTGTCGTTTAATCTTGTGATCCAAATCTCTCGTTATTCATTCCTCTTCTTGTGCTGAACGTTTTGGGCTAGTATAAAACTTATTAATATTAGATTCGTACACATTGTATTTGGGCCGAATATAATTGGGTTGCTCACATTGTATTTGGGCCGAATGTACTTGGGCTACTTACACCACAATTATGTTTAACAAACATGTACTCATGTTTGGGCCGAGTACTAGTTTGCACATGTTGGGCTGATACACACACACCCGGAACCTTGGGTAGTTACGTTTGGGCCTGGAGGAGCCCAAGTGGGTCTTGCATTAGGGGCCGGCTTTTGGCTTAGCATTTATACACACATAGGTTACGAATTATGATAACACAATTATACCCCAAACCCTAGGTTTCTCTAATCGCACACGGTAGTGGTAGACCCCCCTGTTTCGAGATAGCATCTTGATCAGTCAAGTTTCTGGTTAGTGGTTCTGACTTGTTGACTTTCATATTTGTGTGATATTGTTTATGTGTGATAGTGAATGATTGATGCTTATGGTAACCTCTATTTAATGATCTTGCTTATACGTAATCTTGATTTAACGAATTATACATGTATGTTGATGTTGTGTCCTGGTATGATTAGAACGATGCTAGGTGATGTTATGATCATTGGTTCGATGAGTGTTTAAGTATACATACATGTGTTAACTGATTGTTAGTTGTGTTTATATGTTTTGAAGAATGATTAGGGTTGGGTTGAATGTATGCTGCCGATTCATCTTGCAAACCTGCAGAAAATATGTAACTGAATGGTTTAGGTTTACGATTAAATCTGTGTTGGTAAGATTCACTGTTAGAGATCATGAGAACTGCTAGGGCTAAGACGAAAGACCCACCCCACGAAACTCCATGTCGACGAAACTCAATGTCGACGAAACACCAGGTCGACGAAACACCTGGGTGTTTCATCACACACCTGTTGCTAATAATCTGGATGTTTCGTCACATGCACCGGCCGATGAAAGATAATGTTTGAATATAGTTGTCGGCCACTGATTCCTTGTGCATGTGATTGTGAAGTTCAAAAAGTTGTCAGCTCATCATTCATACTTGCAGTCCACTAATTTAATAATTTGCATGTGAAACTGTTTGACCATTAATTGCTTGTTTCAGGATTACGGAATATTAATAACGATAATATGATTATTAGAGATGATTGGGTCGGCTGTTATGGGATAGGAATAGATCATAATATGCATTCATAATGGCCATTATATGATAAAGTGAATTTATTATGATAAAAGATTATTTGGAACATGCTTAGCAAATGCATAAATGATATAGGTTGACACCCAAGTTATTAAATGGACTTAGTATAATCTGGTGGGTGGTTTTATTGGGTTAACACAACTGGGCCACACCCCGGCGAGTGTGTATGAAAAATAAGTGAGTAATTTGTATAAGGTACTGACTATGATACGTAACCACGTTAGGATTTGGGTTGACCAACTTGGACGGGTAACTTAACAAACCGAGCAAATCAAAGGTGAGTTCACTGCTCTTTTTCCAAGCATGCGTCCCGGGGAGGGACATATGGTAAACGTTCCGGGGAGGAATGCTGGGTAATTGGGTTTGACTGGAATGTTAAATGATGTGCGCAAAATTCAACATATAAATTACATCAAATGTGGCATAAAACTAACCCCTTTTTAGTACTAATGTTGGAAAAAGTGTGTTTTTGTCTTCCTTTTGTATTTTCAGGATTAAAAGAGCTTAAATGAACAAAAGAAGCAAAAATGCAGCTAAATCTAACAATAATACAAGAAAAGGGAAGAAACGTGGCATGCCCGACCCCGCGACAGCATCTCCCAAAGCAAAAAACAAGAAGAAAGCTGAGCATGGGGCTGTGCCCAGCTGAGCATGGGGCGTGCCCAGCGGACACGGGGGCGTGTTCAGGTGTCTGCAGAAAAGACAAAGTTGTAGAAGCTTCTATTCCCGACACGAGGGCGTGCCCAGCTCAACACGGGGCCGTGGTCAACGCTAAGATTCGCAGAATCTTACAAAATCTTGGTAGTACAGATACGCTTCTGCACACGGGGCCGTGCCCAGCGGACACGGGGGCGTGGTCAACTAATGCAGACAAAGTGCAATTAATGAAGAAAGAGAAAAAGGGTGGACACGGGGCCGTGTCCAGGCTTCTGTGCAGGCTATAAATAGGGGTGCTTGGTTCACATCAAAGGCATCCCTTGGCACACCACCTCTCTCACACTTCACCCACACTCCACACTCCACCACCACCACCACCACAACACCATCATCCACCACCATCATCCATCATCCATCATAGAGTGTGTTAGTCATCTCGGGATCCAAGATTGATCGTAAGAGTTCTTGACAATCAAAGGCCATGTTTGCCTAAGTCTCTTACATCACTTGGTGAAGACAAGTGTCTAGTGTAATACTTTTTATTTTTAATCTTTTCGCACTTTTTATTTGGTTATTTATTAATGACTTTAATAACTAGTTTCTTATGTTGAAGGTGATTCTTCCTTATCGTTTGTCCGTGGTGTCTTGGCATTATTTTACTGTCTATATAAAATAAAAGATTTTCACCATTCATATCTCCACAGTCTATATGGAGGTATGTTGGCTACCTAGTCGGGGGTTAAGGGAACGGTTTGGTAAGAGTCTTGCCTTGTTCAGTGTATAGATCCTGCAAGGACCTAGGTCAAATTTAGTAGGACCTCCTTCAATACCCACTGGTATTGGATGGCGGGGGTCCAAACTCTTTGAACCCCTCATATGTAAGCTACTATTAATACTTTAACCCGGCTACTTAGGACTGTATCCCTACTGACTCAGACTACTTAGCCGAGGGTAACGTCACCTTCAAAAGAGGGGCCTACCACATTATGCATTAATAACTTAATTAATTATCTTTCAATAATCCGACCCTTTAGGATTGAATTCTTGCTGACTCAAACTACTGGGTTGAGGGTAACGTCACCTTCAAAAGAGGGGCCTACTACAATAACTAAGATAATCTCTTAAAAAGTGCAAAAGTGCGGAAATAATCAAAGGTTACACTACACACGAGTTGGAGCCAAGTGATTCATCTTGTCTATCTGTTTTTATTTTATTTTATTTTCAGCATTTTAGTTAGTTTTATTTTTCTAGTTTAAAAATCTTTTTCTAACTTTTGATTTGATTAGACGTTGAGGATAAACCGGTACTAAAAGCTCTTGTGTCCTTTGACGACCTCGGTATCTTACCAACACTATACTACGCTCACGATGGGTGCACTTGCCCATATGTGTGTTTAGTGTTAGTAAATATCGTGTTTTATAAATTTAAAACTTGGCTAAAAAGTGTAAAAGGGCTTAAAATATACATTAAAAACCTACCACGCACTACGCACATCAAGTTTTTGGCACCGTTTCTGGGGACACAAGGATTTTAAGAAAGCTTAAAATTAACGGCCTAATCAGTTTTTCAAAACCTTTTTAAACGCGCGCATTTTTTTCCTGCATTTAGTTAATTTTTGCATTTACAGTAGGTTGAACACGGGCCGTGCTCACTGAACACGGGGCCGTGCTGCATATTTTTCATAAAACACCCAGATACAGAGCCTGAACACGGGGCCGTGCTCACTGAACATGCCCCATGCTCAACGAAATCAGTAACCTTAATTAAAACACCCAGATACAGAATCTGAACACGGGTCGTGCTAACTGAACACGGGGCCGTGTCCAGCCTCTGTTTCCGTTTTTATTTTTGTTTTCTGATCTCGAGACTTTGTTGTGGTCTGCTGAGTGATTCTCATGGATCAATACTCAGGAGGTTACAATTACACCTATGAGGAGGATGATTATAGGGAAGACTATTGCACTAATTGTGGTAACCCGCACTCGGTTCAATATTGTGACTTATTTCAACCATCCACTTCATACACCTACTATGAGGAGCCCAGGTACGAGCCATCAACTTCATACACAACCTATGAAGACCAAAGGTATGAACCTTCTCCCTCATACTCATATTTTGATGAACCAAGGTATGAGCCTTCATACTCATACTTTGAGGAACCAAGATATGAGCCACCACCTTCATATGCTTATTATGAGGAACCATGGTGTGAACAACCCACCTCATATGAGTATTATGAAGAACAAAATTACGACCCTTATCCATCATATACTTACAATGAAGAACAATGGTGTGAACCATCTACTTCATATGGGTATTATGAGGAACAAAGGATCGAACATCCGGATTCAAGCTTTGAGGATCCCGATCCTTATTCTATCACCGACATAACCGATAAGATAATAGAACACATTAAAACTATCGAGCGTTGCATACTGAAATCTCGCGGAAGGGAAGAGGAGTCCCGCGCAAGAGAAGAATTAAATAAAAAAGAGATAGTTGAAAATGTAAAAATGGAAGAACAAATGACTGAAAAACCGACACATGAGTTAAACAACAAAAAGGGTGAGTCCGACAACGTTAAAATTCAAGCAGAGTCTAATTTTGAAGAAATTAATCTCTTGTCACCTTCTTTCGAAAATCATTGTTTAGTACCCACTCATGCTAAGTTTTTAAAATAGTTAAACACTATCACAAAAATTGACGAAACGGTAAGCGTTGAGTTAACTAATGATCAAACCTCGCTAATAGAAGAAGTCCCATTTGAAATCAACATTACACCGGTTCCATGTTTTTTTCAAAATTCATTTATTAGTAATGTCACAATCGATAAAGATCTTTGTGTTAATATAATGCCAAACTACATTTTTGAAAAATTAAGTATTAGTGATTTTTCTCCACTTCAAATACTCATTTTTCTATCCAATCGGAAAGTAATAAAATCAATCGGTATAGTTGAGGATGTCTTGGTCCAAACAAATCAAATGGTAATCCCAACCGACTTTGTCATCCTTGATGACGCTCCTCTTGTGTTGAGACAACCTTTTGTAAAACCCACGAAGCTTTAAAAAACCGGAAGTATAACAATCTACCCATTCAATTAGGGGCATTCAAAAGATGTGTCGATCTTGAACGATCAATGAAATATCCAATCGGCAATGACGACCCCCTAATTGAAGATGAGCCAGAACCACCCGATAAGGTGGGTCTAGCCAAGGACCCTTATAAACGTGGCGCACCACGGTGGCATTCCGCGGAACTATCCTTAGTTTTAGATTAGTTTAACTTTTATGTTTTATAGTTTAGTTTTTATTTTTCAGGAATAAAACACATTCGGGATGGTGAAGGATGCTAAGGGAAGCTTGAACCAACACCCCATACACAAAAACAGAGCCTCTCGATGATTTTTCTTCATTACAGCAAGTTCAGCACGGGGTCGTGCTCACCCCAACACGCCCCGTGCCCGAGGTTCTGCAGAAAATGCCCAATTCTTCTGGTAACTGGACACGGGGCAGTGCTCACTGAACTCGCCCCCGTGCCCAGCCTTCTGCTTAAATTTGATACTGGCAGTCTGACCACGGGGCCGTGCTCAGCCAACACCACCCCGTGTTCAGCTACCCAGTAACATAAAATCTTGTTTTTAACCCACTTTTACACATTTTAATCAACCGAAAAACTTATTTTTGGGACACATTGAGGACAATGTGTAATTTAAGTGTGGGGGGGGGGGATGCTAAAACCTTGAATTTTGCAAGTCCTAATAACAAGCCTTACACAAAACTCTATTGTAACCACTAATCACCCCAAATTTTTTCAAAAAATTTCATTTTTTTTACTTGTCTTGGTTTAATTTGGGAATAACAAGTTCTAAAAAGGTTATACTTTTACAAATTTACAACCGATAGCGTCGTGATAAAAAGAACAAACATAAGAAAATTATGAAAAGACATGGCAAATCTAGTTAAAATTTGATTATATATACTTGATCACATAAAAACCAATTCCCACAAAAAGTGAGTTTTGAGCCTTTATTGAGCATACAAATACACATCTTTAAACTAAATGCTCATTTTTCGTTTCTTGTGTGAATAACCGCTTGGTTTCTTACAACTCTAGAACTTGCCACGACGATACATTCCCGGTCCTTACCAACTTAAACCCGAGTAAGTAAATGATGGAGGCATTAGGACTAACCCTTTTTTTTCTTTCAACACCATTATTTTTCTTTTTTTTACTACCTACCCAAAATCCCCCTAGTTAACCCCTTTGATCCTAAACCTTTTCATTTCTTAACCCAAATCAAACACCCTTTTACCCACCAAAACCCTTTTTCATTTTAAACCCTTTATTTTAGTAACAAAGCTCGGTTTTTCTTATGACTTCCTTATCAAAAAAAAAAAAAAAATGAAAATGATGAAGATGATGATGAAGCCAAAAGAAATAAACAAACAAGTTTATAAAAAAAAAAAAAAGAACTTTGTTTGAAGAATTGCCTCATCAAAATAAAAGGTTACAAAAATAAAAAGTCTTACGAAAACCGATACTTTTTACGCTTTTTCGCCCTTTTCTACTAACCACTAACCCAACCACCTACCTTTAACCCAAGCCTAACCCTTCCCCCAAAGTCCTCTTGATATTTACAAAGGTATATAGTTAAAAAGGAGGAGGATTGATTGCTTGGCAAGCTTATGGTAGAAGTAAGTTCCATGCCGCTCCCGAGTGTTTCACAAAAATACATCTTCGGCCGAGTGTTGAGTGATCCCCCGTGAGGTATGTGAAATTGTATATAAATGGAATTTTAAAAAGGCATGTTATGCCCTAATAAGTAATTTATTTTATGTAATGTTCTATATAAATCATGACGAATGGGATTGTAAATAAATAAAAATAAAACCTAATAAAGAATCTTGAAAATCCCGACACTCTATGACAAGCCCTAAAACCTTCTCTTCCACCCATTCCATTTGGGAGTGTAAACCACATTATAAAGAGTTTTGCTTGAGGACAAGCAAAGATTCAAGTGTGGGGGTATTTGATGTGCGCAAAATGCAACATATAAATTACATCAAATGTGGCATAAAACTAACCCCTTTTTAGTACTAATGTTGGAAAAAGTGTGTTTTTGTCTTCCTTTTGTATTTTCAGGATTAAAAGAGCTTAAATGAACAAAAGAAGCAAAAATGCAGCTAAATCTAACAATAATACAAGAAAAGGGAAGAAACGTGGCATGCCCGACCCCACGACAGCATCTCCCAAAACAAAAAACAAGAAGAAAGCTGAGCATGGGGCTGTGCCCAGCTCAACACGGGGCGTGCCCAGCGGACACGAGGGCGTGTTTAGGTGTCTGCAGAAAAGACAAAGTTGTAGAAGCTTCTATTCCCGACACGGGGGCGTGCCCAGCTCAACACGGGGTCGTGGTCAACGCTAAGATTCGTAGAATCTTGCAAAATCTTGATAGTACAGATACGCTTCTGCACACGGGGCCGTGCCCAGCGGACACGGGGGCGTGGTCAACTAATGCAGACAAAGTGCAATTAATGAAGAAAGAGAAAAAGGGTGGACACGGGGCCGTGTCCAGCGGACACGGGGCCGTGTCCAGGCTTCTGTGCAGGCTATAAATAGGGGTGCTTGGTTCACTTCAAAGGCATCCCTTGGCACACCACCTCTCTCACACTTCACCCACACTCCACACTCCACCACCACCACAACACCATCATCCACCACCATCATCCATCATCCATCATAGAGTGTTTGAGTTGTCTCGGGATCCAAGATTGATCGTAAGAGTTCTTGACAATCAAAGGCCATGTTTGCCTAAGTCTCTTACATCACTTGGTGAAGACAAGTGTCTAGTGTAATACTTTTTATTTTTAATCTTTTTGCACTTTTTATTTAGTTATGTATTAATGACTTTAATAACTAGTTTCTTTTGTTGAAGGTGATTCTTCCTTATCGTTTGTCCGTGGTGTCTTGGCATTATTTTACTGTCTATATAAAATAAAAGATTTTCACCATTCATATCTCCACAGTCTATATGGAGGTATGTTGGCTACCTGGTCGGGGGTTAAGGGAACGGTTTGGTAAGAGTCTTTCCTTGTTCAGTGTATAGATCCTGCAAGGACCAAGGTCAAATTTAGTAGGACCTCCTTCAATACCCACTGGTATTGGATGGCGGGGGTCCAAACTCTTTGAACCCCTCATATGTAAGCTACTATTAATACTTTAACCCGGCTACTTAGGACTGTATCCCTACTGACTCAGACTACTTAGCCGAGGGTAACGTCACCTTCAAAAGAGGGGCCTACCACATTATGCATTAATAACTTAATTAATTATCTTTCAATAATCCGACCCTTTAGGATTGTATCCTTGCTGACTCAAACTACTGGGTTGAGGGTAACGTCATCTTCAAAAGAGGGGCCTACTACAATAACTAAGATAATCTCTTAAAAAGTGCAAAAGTGTGGAAATAATCAAAGGTTACACTACACACGAGTCGGAGCCAAGTGATTCATCTTGTCTATCTGTTTTTATTTTATTTTATTTTTCAGCATTTTAGTTAGTTTTATTTTTCTAGTTTAAAAATCTTTTTCTAACTTTTGATTTGATTAGATGTTGAGGAAAAACCGGTACTAAAAGCTCTTGTGTCCTTGGACGACCTCGGTATCTTACCAACACTATACTACGCTCACGATGGGTACACTTGCCCATATGTGTGTTTAGTGTTAGTAAATATCGTGTTTTATAAATTTAAAACTTGGCTAAAAAGTGTAAAAGGGCTTAAAATATACATTAAAAACCTACCACGCACTACGCACATCATTAAACCTAGGTTGTTGGTTAATACACGTCTATATCTATCACTCAAGTGCCTCCTACCGGTTGTTGCCGGGTAGGCAACGAGGTATTAGTTAGTAGCGCTACTTAGGTTTGGCACCCTCACACCGCACCGAGGAGGTCGGTGATGAACAAATGACCCCCATCATGACCATTGCTTTGATAAAGGCATTGGGGTTTAGGGCAAAACATCTGGAGCCATCTACGGTAAGCGTGTGATTAACAACAATGCATCTGTGAAACGTTTTAATCTGGTAACTGGTATCTAAACACGTTAACAAAACTTTGAACTCACCAGCGTCGTCTAACACACTTGTCTGCATGCTTGTAGGTCTATAGGTTTATATCATTGGGACTTGCTATCTGGGATACTGGAGTGGTCATGGGCCGAGATACTGTGAATCGCAATACAAGCCTAATGATTATGTACACACGGTTTATGAAACACTTAATAAATGAGATATGCTTCCGCTGTATACAATGAATGATATGTAACGTTTTTTAATACTTTATGTTAATGAATGAAAGTTTTATTTAAATATATGTATGAGTTCAGTGTGATTGGTGGCTAAGATCCTGGTACGTCACACGCCCGCGGTGTTTCCGCATGTGGTATTTTGGGGGTGTGACAGTTTGGTATCATAGCCACTGGTTATAGTGAACTTGGTTTTAAAAACGTTTTTATAAAACCAGACTATAACCGAATAGTTCTGAATACGCGAATACGACCATGACACTCAGCTCCAGATTGCAAGGTTTGTCTCTCGTTTACTCATTGTACTGCATTACTAGTGAACACTTACATATGATATTGCATGTGATTGTACGTTTAGCACAACAGTATGAATTCATGTATTACTTGCATGTGTTATGTGACTGATAGGGTGGTATTTCCCTAAACATTCATGACTCACGTTTCGTGATGCTCTTTATTTGCTACTCGAGTTTGAGGAACCATTTGACATGAGTTAGGAGGAGCTGAGATGAGCATGCAAATCACAATATTATTGTGGGTGCACACATAATAATAGTGTGGGGTGCATGCGAGTCCCGTTGTTTGATCGATGTGAAACGTAATAAGTCTACATGAGTCATAGTAGTGATTGTCTCCTACTTGAACGTGATCTTTTCACTCCTCTCTGAATCTTTACGAATCTCGATGCTATCGAATATTACCTGAACACCCATCTGAACGTCTAGCGAACTGTGTAGAATGTTAGGTGCTTGTACGAATGTCCCTGAGTTGGATGTTGCAGCGTTGGATGATTGGTCTATACATTTCTCACTTTTCTTCGTTTGCTGGAACTTAACGTATGGACGCCTTAGACCCCGAACTGCGATCACTTATGTAACACTTTAGCAACATACCGTGTATTACTCAGTCAATCTGTAAGAACGATGGACAAGAAGATAAACGTAGTACTTTACCAACCTCAGTATTTGGACGACCCTGATTACCGGCAACAAACACCAGCGAACTGACTTCAATTGAATTTTCAACCCTAGTCAGCGTCTCATGGGAGTCAACTTTTAAAAATCAATCGGGACATTAGCGATGGCAACAGGTTATAGTGTGGAATGTATGACAACCAGCACCGTGAGCAGCGCGATAGGACGTGACACAGAATGTGAATAAATGGACTTGATTGGTGAAAGATCGTAGGGGTCGGTTTCAAGCAACGACATTAGAGGCAACAGTCATGGCAACATCAAGGTACTCGTAATCGTAATCTACAGCATGGAAACGAAGGTGACATTGACAAGGATTGACTATTGTTAAGTCAAGATGTCAACAACCAAGGGAATAATGACAACATTGGGAATCCTCGTAACCGTAACAACAACACTGGAAGTGGTACTCGTGGTAGGGCATTTAGGCTTGGCGTGGGCGACGCCAGGATTATAGCAGCATGGTAGCCTGTATGGGTAGCTAACCGCTTCGTCTCTGTCCCGCTTCACTCTAATGTTTCCTGAAACCGAACCTGTTGTGAAATCGGCTGATGGCAAGACAATTGAAGCCTCGTATGCTTGTTGGGATGCAAACTTGACCTTGTGGGACAAGTGTACAACAACGACTTTCCTTCTGCTATCCTTGGTAGATACGATGCAGTAGTTAGTGTGGATTGGTTACCCAGATATCGCGCATATATACCCTTTGAGAAGAGAATTTTGCGTATCCTAGTGGAAAAATTGTAACTGTTCTAAAAGCGTCAGAGTGGCCAAGGGTTAGCATCATTTCAGCAATGAAGGCCCAGAAGTGTCTACGGAGGGATTACCCCGCTATGTTAGCAACCATTACTGATGTTAAGGCTAAGAGGATCGAGGATCCACCAATTGTTCATGACTCCGCTCGGTGTGCTACCCGAGGAACTATCAGACTTACTTCCGCAACTGTTAAACAGAATCTCAGTTTGATTTCGCGCCAGAGGCAACCATGAGTACTTGTACGCCTTACCGTCTTGCACCAGGAGGGTTGCAAGAACTGTCTAATCTACTACAGGAATTGTTGGACAGAAGTTTTGTCGGACCTAGCTCCTTTCGCGTTAGGGAGCCCCAGTTTTATCAGTGAAGATAAGCCTTATCGTTCGACATGTGTACTGACTATCAAGAATTCAATATGGTGACGATCAAGAACCGTTTGCCTTGATCATGTATTGACAACCTGTTGACCAGTTGCGAGGGTCAAGCTCCCACTCGAGAATTGGCTAACAAGCGAACAATCATCAGATGGAAATCCAAGGAGAGAATGTTCCTGAAACGGCATATCAAACACAATGCGGCCATTGCGACTTGGAGGAAGGAACAACATGGGCGGCATATGCATCCTATTTAGAGCTCCTGAGGGAGGAGCCGCTCCGCGTGAAACCTTGTTAAATGTAACCCCTAGATGCGAGAGGTACATTTTTGGTCATGAAATCAACGAAGTAGGGATACACGTGGATCCCGCTAAGATCCATTTTGTTAGAAACTAATCGACATCACAGATTCCTTCGAAGACACAACAATTCTTTGATTTCGCTAGATATCATCGCAGATTCATCATGGGATTTTCGAAAACTGTGCAACGTTAACCTCTATAGCACAGCAGGGTGCTGTAAATTCAGGGGAGACAAAACAGGAGAACGTCTTTTCAGCTTTTGAAATCCAACTTTATAATGCACTGAGCATCGTCTTTACCCAAGGGTGCAGGTGATCTAATAGTATACCATGATGGTTCGAATCAGAGTCCCAGTTACACGTCGATGCAACATGAGAAGGTGATGACTTACGTAGTGAATTTACAAGGAGGATTACACGAGTCACAACCTGCGATGGAAGCTACGATCTCGGATTTGAGCTGGAGGCATTACTTGGACGGTACTGATGCGTGTGAAGTGTTATATATATTAGGTGTATATTTTAAGCCCCTTTAACACTTTTTAGCCAAGTTTTAAATTTATAAAACACGATATTTTACTAACACTAAACACACATATGGGCAAGTGCACCCATCGTGGGCGTAGTATAGCGTTGGTAAGATACCGAGGTCGTCCAAGGACACAAGAGCTTTTAGTACCGGTTTATCCTCAACGTCTAATCAAAATAAAAAGTTAGAAAAGGTTTTAAACTAAGAAAAATAAAAACTAATTAAAATGCTGAAAATAAAAAAAAAACAGATAGACAAGATGAATCACTTGGTTCCGACTCGTATCTAGTGTAACCTTTGATTATTTCTGCACTTTTGCACATAATTAAGAGATTATCTTAGTTATTGTAGTAGGCCCCTCTTTTGAAGGTGACGTTACCCTCACCCCAGTAGTTTGAGTCAGCAAGGATACAATCCTAAAAGGGTGGATTATTGGAAGATAATTAATTAAGTTATTAATGCAAATTATGGTAGGCCCCTCTTTTGGAGGTGACGTTACCCTCGACTAAGTAGTCTGAGTCAGCAGGGATACAGTCCTAAATAGCCGGGTTATAGTATTAATAGTAGTTAACTTATGAGGGGATCAAAGAGTTTGGACCCCCGCCATCCAATACCGTGAAGCATTGAAGGAGGTCCTACTAAATTTGACCCAGGTCCATTGCAGGACCTCTAAACGCTGAACAATGGCAAGACCTTTACCAAACCGTTCCCTTAACCCCCGACCAGGTAGCCAACATACCTCCATATAGACCGTGGAGATATGAATGGTGAAAATCTTTTATTTTATATAGACAGTAAAATAATGCCAAGACACCACGGACAAACGATAAGGGAAGATCACCTTCAACATAAGTAACTAGTTATTAAAGTCATTAATACAAAACCAAATAAAAAGTGCAAAAGATTAGAAATAAAAAGTATTACACTAGACACTTTGTCTTCACCAAGTGATGTAAGAGACTTAGGCAAACATGGCCTTGATTGTCAAGAACTCTTACGATCAATCTTGGATCCCGAGACGACTCACATACTCTACGATGGACAATGGATGATGGTGGTAGATGATGGTGTTGTGATGGTGGTGGGTGGTGGATGAAGTGTGAGAGAGGTGGTGTGCCAAGGGATGAGTTGAAATGAAACCAAGCACTCCTATTTATAGGCTGAACAGAAGGCTGGGCACGGCCCCGTGTCCGCTGGACACGCCCCCGTGCCTGTCTGACATTCTCTCTCTTCATTAATTGTAATTCGCAATTACAATTAATGCGCCTGCTGTACTTTCGCCACGCCCACGTGTTCACTGGACACGACCCCGTGGTGGGCAATAGAAGCTTCTATAGGTTTGTCTTTTCTGCTGCTTCTTGGGCACGGCCCCGTGCTGGCTGAGCACGGGGCGTGTTCAGTCTTCTGCCTTCTCTATTTTGCTTGGGAAGATGCCGTTGAGGGGTCGGGCAGTCTACTTATGTTCCTTTTCTTGTATTTATGTTAGATTTAGCTGTCTTTTTGCTTCTTTTGTGAATTTGAGCTCATTTAATCCTGAAAATACAAAAGGAAGACATTAGTACTTAAAAAGGGTTAGTTTTATGCCTCATTTGATGTAATTTATATGTTGCATTTTACACACATCAAATACCCCTACACTTGAACTTTTGCTTGTCCTCAAGCAAAACTCTTTAATATGTGGCTTACACTCCCAAATGGAATGGGTAGAAGAGAAGGTTTTGGGCTTGTCGTAGAGTGTCGGGATTTCCAAGATTCTTTATGTAGTTTTATCTTTATTTATTTACAATCCTATTCGTCATGATTTATTTAAAACTTTTCATAAGAGAAATTATTTATTAGGGCATAACATGCCTTTTTTTTTAAAATTCTATTTATATACAAGTTCACATACCTCACGGGGATCACTCAACACTCGGCCGAAAATGTATTTTTGTGGATCACTCGAGAGCGGTATGGAACTTACTCCTACCATAGGCTTACCAAGCAATCAATCCTCCTCCTTTTTAACTTTTATACCTTTGTAAATATCAAGAGGACTTTGTGGGTGAAGGGTTAGGCTTGGGTTAAAGGTAGGTGGTTGGGTTAGTGGTTAGTAGAAAAAGGGTGAAAAGTGTAACAAGTGTCGGTTTTCGTAGGACTTTCTATTTTTGTAACTTTTATTTTGATGAAGCTATTATTCAAACAAAGTTATTTTTGATGAACTTGTTTGTTTATTTTCTTTTGCTTCATCATCAACACATTTTTTTTTGAACGATCATACGAAAAACCGAACTTGTTACTAAAACAAAGGGTTAAAAATGAAAAAGGTTTTGGTGGGTAAAAGGGTGTTTGGTTTGGGTTATGAAATGAAAGGGTTTAGGCTCAAAGGGGCTAACTAGGGGGATTTTTGGGTAGGTGGTAAAAGAAAAAGAAAAATAATGGTGTAGAAGAAAAAATGGTTAGTCCTAATGCCTCCATCATTTACTTACTCGGGTTTAAGTTGATAAGGACCGGGAATGTATCGTCATGGCAAGTTCTAGAGTCGTAAGAACCAAACGGCTATTCACACAAGAAACGAAAAATGAGCATTTAGTTTAATGATATGTAATTGTATGCTCAATAAAGGCTCAAAACTCACTTTTGTGGGAATGGGTTTTTATGTGATCAAGTATATATAATCAAATTTTAACTAAGTTTGCCATGCCTTTTCATAATTTTCTTATGTTGGTTCTTTTTATCACGACGCTATCGGTTGTAAATTCGTAAAAATATAACCTTTTTGAGAACTTGAATCTCCCGAGTTAAACCTAGACAAGTAAAAAAAAATGAAATTTTTGAAAAATTTTTGGGGTGATTAGCGGTTCCAATAGAGTTTTGTGTAAGGCTTGTATTTAGGACTTGCAAAATTTCAAGGTTTTAGCATCCCCCCCACACTTAAATTACACATTGTCCTCAATGTGTCCCAAAAATAAATTTTTAGGTTGATTAGATGTGTAAAATGGTGTTAAAAGCAAAGATTTATGTTACTGGCAGTCTGGACACGGCCCCGTGGGGACCGGACACGGCCCCGTGGGGACCGGACACGGCCCCGTGTTCAGGTGCCAGTAACAAAAATTAAAGAAAAGAAACAGAAGCCTGGACACGGGGGCGTGTCTGGTGAACACGGCCCGTGTCCAGTTACCTGAACTGGGCATTTTTCTGCAGGGGGTTCAGCACGGGGCCGCGTTGGTTGGACACGGCCCGTGTTGAACCTTCTGTAATGGAGAGATTGATGCCGGGTTGCCTTGTTCTTGTGCATGGGGTCATTTTTCTCGTTCCCCTTTTCATCCCTTACCACCATGAGTGTGTTTTATTTATTACGAACCATCCAAACTTTAGAAACCATCATTTCATTGCATTCATAGAGAGACCTTACATAGTCCTAAATTAAGATAAAACAAAAACTTAACTAAATAGGTCAGGAGGTACACGAGGTTATCATAAAGAGTTCTACTATTTTAAGAAAATTTCGAGAATAGTTTCCCGATATAGTAGGACTTTTAGCCGAAGGATTTCTTCCCTAAACGTTGTTTAAAGCCATTCTTCGATCTCCCTAGGAAGGAAGAATGCGGCTTCATTTTCCTCAGCAACTGGTGGCTGAGGGGGAACATTCACCGGGACTCCTTGCACCACCCTTTGCGGAGGCTCTTGGTGCATGGCGTACCATTCGGCTGGAATGATGACTTCGGGCACCACGTTCCACGCCCTTTGGGTTATTATAGGTACCAAAGGCGGGGAGGCGAGAAGGTTTAACCTCTGGTGCAAGAGGTTTACCTCTCGGAGACAGCCCTCCAGCCCCACTGTTAGATGGTTGATACGGTCGACCAATGCTTCCTCCACTCCCGTCATTTCGTCAATAGCCTCCCTTAGGGCGTAAACATAGTTTACAAGAGAGTCTTCTGCTGTCGATGATCTCCTCCCTTGTCGGTTACTTCTTGAAGATGATCCGCTTGTTCTGCTTGCCATTTTCTGTGAAAGAAACCAAAGAAAGCTAAATTTTTACAAAACAGTGCCTCGGACACGGCCCCGTGCTCGCTAAGCACGGCCCCGTGTCCATTTGTCTGCAGGATTTTAGGCTAAGGAGTCTTGGAGTTTTAAATTATTTTCATGATTTTTAGCTGGGTTTTAAGCTTAGATAATTTAAAATAAAGTTATACAATTAACTTTAAACAAGAATCCTTAGCAAATAATCTTACAAACTTCACATAGAGGGTTGGAATCATGGGATTTCCAAGCTTCCATGGAGGAAATGTTGAAAAATTTTGAAAGAAGAGGAAATGAATAAAAGTGGAAGGGACAAGATGGTCCTTGGGAACCTTCTTTTAGCACTTACCTAGGATGGTATGAGTGAAGATCCCAGGAATCTCTGTCTATTGAAGTGGTAAAAAATGAGCAGGAATCAGGCTGCATTTAAAGAAAGCGACAACGCACTGGACACGGCCCCGTGTTGGCTGGACACGGCCCTGTGTGCAGAGGAAATCCTGACACATTTTGTCCGTATTCTGACAAAATCAGCAGAGAATCTTTTAGGTGAGCACGGGGGCGTGTTGACCTGGACACGGCCCCATGTCTGGAGGCTGTCTTATGGAGTTTTGTTACTTCTAAGGATCTCGTCGATATCGGGTGGTTCCTTACTGGTTGGAACAACCCCAAAGTGCCTAAGATACCTTAATTGTCCTAGACTAAGGCGAGAACGCAAGAGGTTGTCGGTGAGGGTAATTCCTATTTTCATTCTAGGTGGACAAGTCCAACCCTCTTCCGGGCTCTCGTTAAAGAAGGTGTATGCCGAATCGCTCAGGTCTATGTATGCACCGAACGAAGTCGATGGAGAGTCCTTCACGGCACAATCGGCACAGGGACGACTATCGTCCAAGTCTTTGCTAGGTATGAAGGTATTTTTGGGAGCAACGAGGTTGTCGGAATGCGGTTCCAACATTTCTTCATGGTCATCGTCTTGGGGCGGATCAATAAAGTCCTTCCTAAGCTCTTTTAACCAATTCAGAATTAGCTTTTCTAGTTGAAATAACTCGTCAAGGAGCATTTCCCCTAGAATATCTGGCTGGGCGCATTCGAGGGAGAGATAGTGCTTATTTTTACTTTCGCCCCTCTTAAGGTTATAAGGAATCGGTGGGTCTATGTAGTGGGGCCTATAATTTAGAAAGTAACATTCTAATTCTTTATGTTCGCCTCCACATAATTGAGACCACGTACCATAAGAGTGCCGAAAGTAAAAACAATTACTATCACTCATGTTTATGTCAGAAATTACCAACCGCCGGGATCTAACGGTTCTGTTTTCAGTAAGTGAATCTTGGGCATGGGGGCGTGTTGAGTGAGCACGGCCCCGTGTTCAGCTTACTGTCTGACTTAAAACGGGATTGCCAGTTCCAATGATTTAGCACGGGGGCGTGTTCAGCGGGCACGGCCCGTGCTGAGCTCTGCAGAAGCTGAAAAACTAAGAAAATCCTAAAAAATTAAAAAGAAAAATAAAAATATGATTAGGCCGTTGATTCCTAACTTTCTTAAAATCCTTGTGTCCCCGGCAACGGCGCCAAAAACTTGATGCGTGTGAAGTGTTATATATATTAGGTGTATATTTTAAGCCCCTTTAACACTTTTTAGCCAAGTTTTAAATTTATAAAACACGATATTTTACTAACACTAAACACACATATGGGCAAGTGCACCCATCGTGGGCGTAGTATAGCGTTGGTAAGATACCGAGGTCGTCCAAGGACACAAGAGCTTTTAGTACCGGTTTATCCTCAACGTCTAATCAAAATAAAAAGTTAGAAAAGGTTTTAAACTAAGAAAAATAAAAACTAATTAAAATGCTGAAAATAAAAAAAAACAGATAGACAAGATGAATCACTTGGTTCCGACTCGTATCTAGTGTAACCTTTGATTATTTCTGCACTTTTGCACATAATTAAGAGATTATCTTAGTTATTGTAGTAGGCCCCTCTTTTGAAGGTGACGTTACCCTCACCCCAGTAGTTTGAGTCAGCAAGGATACAATCCTAAAAGGGTGGATTATTGGAAGATAATTAATTAAGTTATTAATGCAAATTATGGTAGGCCCCTCTTTTGGAGGCGACGTTACCCTCGACTAAGTAGTCTGAGTCAGCAGGGATACAGTCCTAAATAGCCGGGTTATAGTATTAATAGTAGTTAACTTATGAGGGGATCAAAGAGTTTGGACCCCCGCCATCCAATACCGTGAAGCATTGAAGGAGGTCCTACTAAATTTGACCCAGGTCCATTGCAGGACCTCTAAACGCTGAACAATGGCAAGACCTTTACCAAACCGTTCCCTTAACCCCTGACCAGGTAGCCAACATACCTCCATATAGACCGTGGAGATATGAATGGTGAAAATCTTTTATTTTATATAGACAGTAAAATAATGCCAAGACACCACGGATAAACGATAAGGAAAGATCACCTTCAACATAAGTAACTAGTTATTAAAGTCATTAATACAAAACCAAATAAAAAGTGCAAAAGATTAGAAATAAAAAGTATTACACTAGACACTTTGTCTTCACCAAGTGATGTAAGAGACTTAGGCAAACATGGCCTTGATTGTCAAGAACTCTTACGATCAATCTTGGATCCCGAGACGACTCACATACTCTACGATGGACAATGGATGATGGTGGTAGATGATGGTGTTGTGATGGTGGTGGGTGGTGGATGAAGTGTGAGAGAGGTGGTGTGCCAAGGGATGAGTTGAAATGAAACCAAGCACTCCTATTTATAGGCTGAACAGAAGGCTGGGCACGGCCCCGTGTCCGCTGGACACGCCCCCGTGCCTGTCTGACATTCTCTCTCTTCATTAATTGTAATTCGCAATTACAATTAATGCGCCTGCTGTACTTTCGCCACGCCCACGTGTTCACTGGACACGGCCCCGTGGTGGGCAATAGAAGCTTCTATAGGTTTGTCTTTTCTGCTGCTTCTTGGGCACGGCCCCGTGCTGGCTGAGCACGGGGCGTGTTCAGTCTTCTGCCTTCTCTATTTTGCTTGGGAAGATGCCGTTGAGGGGTCGGGCAGTCCACTTATGTTCCTTTTCTTGTATTTATGTTAGATTTAGCTGTCTTTTTGCTTCTTTTGTGAATTTGAGCTCATTTAATCCTGAAAATACAAAAGGAAGACAAAAACACTCTTTTTCCAACATTAGTACTTAAAAAGGGTTAGTTTTATGCCTCATTTGATGTAATTTATATGTTGCATTTTACACACATCTAATACCCCCACACTTGAACTTTTGCTTGTCCTCAAGCAAAACTCTTTAATATGTGGCTTACACTCCCAAATGGAATGGGTAGAAGAGAAGGTTTTGGGCTTGTCGTAGAGTGTCGGGATTTCCAAGATTCTTTATGTAGTTTTATCTTTATTTATTTACAATCCTATTCGTCATGATTTATTTAAAACTTTTCATAAGAGAAATTATTTATTAGGGCATAACATGCCTTTTTTTTTAAATTCTATTTATATACAAGTTCACATACCTCACGGGGATCACTCAACACTCGGCCGAAAATGTATTTTTGTGGATCACTCGAGAGCGGTATGGAACTTACTCCTACCATAGGCTTGCCAAGCAATCAATCCTCCTCATTTTTAACTTTTATACCTTTGTAAATATCAAGAGGACTTTGTGGGTGAAGGGTAAGGCTTGGGTTAAAGGTAGGTGGTTGGGTTAGTGGTTAGTGGTTAGTAGAAAAAGGGTGAAAAGCGTAACAAGTGTCGGTTTTCGTAGGACTTTCTATTTTTGTAACTTTTATTTTGATGAAGCTATTATTCAAACAAAGTTATTTTTGATGAACTTGTTTGTTTATTTTCTTTTGCTTCATCATCAACACATTTTTTTTTTGAACGATCATACGAAAAACCGAACTTGTTACTAAAACAAAGGGTTAAAAATGAAAAAGGTTTTGGTGGGTAAAAGGGTGTTTGGTTTGGGTTATGAAATGAAAGGGTTTAGGCTCAAAGGGGCTAACTAGGGGGATTTTTGGGTAGGTGGTAAAAGAAAAAGAAAAATAATGGTGTAGAAGAAAAAATGGTTAGTCCTAATGCCTCCATCATTTACTTACTCGGGTTTAAGTTGATAAGGACCGGGAATGTATCGTCATGGCAAGTTCTAGAGTCGTAAGAACCAAACGGCTATTCACACAAGAAACGAAAAATGAGCATTTAGTTTAATGATATGTAATTGTATGCTCAATAAAGGCTCAAAACTCACTTTTGTGGGAATGGGTTTTTATGTGATCAAGTATATATAATCAAATTTTAACTAAGTTTGCCATGCCTTTTCATAATTTTCTTATGTTGGTTCTTTTTATCACGACGCTATCGGTTGTAAATTCGTAAAAATATAACCTTTTTGAGAACTTGAATCTCCCGAGTTAAACCTAGACAAGTAAAAAAAATGAAATTTTTGAAAAATTTTTGGGGTGATTAGCGGTTCCAATAGAGTTTTGTGTAAGGCTTGTATTTAGGACTTGCAAAATTTCAAGGTTTTAACATCCCCCCACACTTAAATTACACATTGTCCTCAATGTGTCCCAAAAATAAAATTTTAGGTTGATTAGATGTGTAAAATGGTGTTAAAAGCAACGCGTGACCGCCAGGAAAGCTGTAGGCGAACGTGTCTTAATCGAGAGTGTCACCCTGGGAGGGTGCAATACGCTATGGGAAATGTGGCAAGCATAGTTTACGACACATTGGGACATTCGGAATCCTGGCACGCTTACAAACTTGAGTTACCTGACGAATCGAGTAACGTTCACTATGTCATTTATATCTCGAATCTAAGAAGTGTTGTTCGATGAAACACCTATGATGCCCCTACTAGCGCCTAAGGCTAACGACAAGTTGCAGTTGTCGAGGAACCTATCGAAAACATGGACCAAAAAGTCAAGATTTGTTAACATAGTCGAATTCCAATCGTGAGAGTTCATTGGAACTCAATGTGTGGACCGGAGTTCCCATGAGAATGCAAAGATCAGGTGAAGATTTGTCATCCTCGACTGTTCAAGCGGTTTTTGATGTCATTGGCGAATTTCGGGACGAAATTCTCTATCAAGTTGGGGATGATGTGGCACCTGAGGAAAATCTGCAGCAATCTTGACTTATCACTTCACTCCCCTGTGCTTACTTGTCAAATTTCGGGACGAAATTTCTTTCAAGTTGGGGATGATGTGACAACCCGAACTTTTGACGTCAGTGTCGTTTAATCTTGTGATCCAAATCTCTCATTATTCATTCCTCTTCTTGTGCTGAATGTTTTGGGCTAGTATAAAACTTGTTAATATTAGATTCGTACACACTGTATTTGGGTCAAATATAATTGGGCTGCTCACATTGTATTTGGGCCGAATGTACTTGGGCTACTTACACCACAATTATGTTTAACAAACACGTACTCATGTTTGGGCCGAGTACTAGTTTGCACATGTTGGGCTGATACACACACACCCGGAACCTTGGGTAGTTACGTTTGGGCCTGGAGGAGCCTAAGTGGGTCTTGCATTAGGGGCCGGCTTTTGGCTTAGAATTTATACACACATAGGTTACGAATTATGATAACACAATTATACCCCAAACCCTAGGTTTCTCTAACCGCACACGATAGTGGTAGACCCCCCTGTTTCGAGATAGCATCTTGATCAGTCAAGTTTCTGGTTAGTGGTTCTGACTTGTTGACTTTCATATTTGTGTGATATTGTTTATATGTGATAGTGAATGATTGATGCTTATGATAACCTCTATTTAATGATCTTGCTTATACGTAATCTTGATTTAACGAATTATACATGTATGTTGATGTTGTGTCCTGGTATGATTAGAACGATGCTAGGTGATGTTATGATCGTTGGTTCGATGAGTGTTTAAGTATACATACATGTGTTAACAGATTGTTAGTTGTGTTTATATGTTTTGTAGAATGATTAGGGTTGGGTTGAATGTATGCTGCCGATTCATCTTGTGAACCTGCAGAAAATATGTAACTGAATGGTTTAGGTTTACGATTAAATCTGTGTTGGTGAGATTCACTGTTAGAGATCATGAGAACTGCTAGGGCTATGACGAAAGACCCACCCCACGAAACTCCATGTCGACAAAACACCTCACACACCTGTTGCTGATGATCTGGATGTTTCGTCACATGCACCGGCCGACGAAAGATAATGTTTAAATATAGTTGTCGGCCACTGATTCCTTGTGCATGTGATTGTGAAGTTCAAAAAGTTGTCAGCTCATCATTCATACTTGCAGTCCACTAATTTGATAATCTGCATGTGAAACTGTTTGACCATTAATTGCCTGTTTCAGGATTACGGAATATTAATAACGATAATATGATTATTAGAGATGATTGGGTCGGCTGTTATGGGATAGGAATAGATCATAATATGCATTCATAATGGCCATTATATGATAAAGTGAATTTATTATGATAAAAGATTATTTGGAACATGCATAGCAAATGCATAAATGATATAGGTTGACACCCAAGTTATTAAATGGACTTAGTATAATCTGGTGGGTGGTTTTATTGGGTTAACACAACTGGGCCGCACCCCGGCGAGTGGGACAGTTGGTTAGGGGCCGCATAATTCCGGATGGTGCTGGGCCCCGCGACTAAAGGCTTTTATGCGGCTGGGCCTGGAAATCAAATGGGCCGATAACTTGTGTAATCACACATTTGATGAAGAACGAATGGACAGTTAATGTGCTATGTGTAAAATGAGTGGTGGTATAACTAGGAATACATGCTATGAGATGACAATGACAGTTATCTATGTGAGAAACTATTACTTGCTATGTGAATTCCCGGCATGCGACCGATTTGATGATGTGTGTGTTACTCGTACACTCTGTGTGAAATATGTATGAAAAATAAATGAGTAATGTGTATAAGGTACTGACTATGATTGGTAACCACGTTAGGATTTGGGTTGACCAACTTAGACGGGTAACTTAACAAACCGAGCAAATCAAAGGTGAGTTCACTGCTCTTTTTCCAAGCATGCGTCCCGGGGAGGGACCTCTGGTAAACGTTCCGGGGAGGAATGCTGGGTAATTGGGTTTGACTGGAATGTTAAACCTGGGTTGTTGGTTAACACACGTCTATATCTATTACTCAAGTCCCTCCTACCGATTGTTGCTGGGGAGGCAACGGGGTATTAGTTAGTAGCGCTACTTAGGTTTGGCACCCTCACACCGCACCGAGGAGGTCGGTGATGAACAAATGACCCCCATCATGACCATTGCTTTGATAAAGGCATTGGGGTTTAGGGCAAAACATCTGGAGCCATCTGCGGTAAGCGTGTGATTAACAACAATGCATCTGTGAAACGTTTTAATCTGGTAACTGGTATCTAAACACGTTAACAAAACTTTGAACTCACCAGCGTCGTCTAACACACTTGTCTGCATGCTTGTAGGTCTATAGGTTTATATCATTGGGACTTGCTATCTGGGATGCTGGAGTGGTCATGGGCCGAGATACTGTGAATCGCAATACAAGCCTAATGATTATGTACACACGGTTTATGAAACACTTAATAAATGAGATATGCTTCCGCTGTATACAATGAATGATATGTAACGTTTTTTAATACTTTATGTTAATGAATGAAAGTTTTACTTAAATATATGTATGAGTTTAGTGTGATTGGTGGCTAAGATCCTGGTACGTCACACCCCCGCGGTGTTTCCGCATGTGGTATTTTGGGGGTGTAACAATATTGATGAAAGGTCATGAGAGGCTACACACTTTCCTCGAGTATAACAAGGATGGAGACTTCTCTTCTCTGGCACCAAAGATCATATTTTGACAGTGAAGAACTGCCAGCAATTGGGCGCATACCCGTGGTCACAGTTATGCTGTTTGATGCTGCCATGTTTCAAGTATATTGTTTCCTTTTCTTCTTCTTTGAGGGTTCCTAATTTTGTTGAATATTAAAGTTGTCTTTATTATTAGTAATTTTACTCAAATTTCTTTACTTATTGCAATATTTTTTTAAAAGTTCGATACCTGTCTTTCCTGGCAAGGTCATTTAGAGTACATGGGAATCATCTTGGGAAACAAAGTCATTGGATTCCAGTGGCCTTGTAAGAAACATTCATATATTATTATTACTTTCAATTCATTATTTATGAACTATATTAGTATATTATATTTATATGCATTTTATTTTTAATTGTAGGTGTTGATGCAACAAATAATAGACCAAGGATAGTAGCTGGGCTGGTTAGGTAAAAGGGTTGAAGGGTTCAACTTTGCCTAACACAGGTCGTGGGGTCCCCCACGTTTGCAAGACGTGGAGAGAGGTTCACTAGTTTGTTTTCGTTGTTTGCTCAAGATCCTCCACTGAAATGTGTTCAGTTTCGGATGTAGGAGCAAAGGGTATGTGTGTGTTGAATGTGAAAGAAAGTGACTTGCATGAAGCAAGAACAATGACCAGAGATTCTCCAGGAATCAGAGCTGATCGGAATATTTTTTACACTTAATGAAGTGTCACATTTATAGGGAAAGCCATCACTCAAAGAGGAAGCCATTTGACTAGTGAACATGCTTGCAGTGGGGGTTTTGCCCTTTTTAGGGGTTGAAGCCTTTGACCTGCGGATAAAAGGTTGTGCTCTGTGGGCTTGTGTCACTTTTGCGGCTGGAGAGTTTGGTGAAGCAATCAGAGATGTGACTGCCTACTGTTACGTACTATTTTATCTAGTCTCTCGGGTTTCCAACCTTCGAACCTTTTAACCTTTTGGGCTTTGATGTGTCTAAGTCATTTTATTTGGTCTTGGGCTATCCCCGTCATCAGCCCCCCAAGTCAGAGGTTTTTGGGAGATGATCTCAAAGACTTCTGACTTTTACACATCTTTTGCTATCGCTTAAAGGCTTGAAGGCTTAAAGGCTTAGATTCAGTTGAGAATTTTTGAATTTTAAAAGCTGACAACTGATTTGATTGATGTGTGGTAGTTTATAGGTCGGCGGTTTTTGCAGAGAGTAGGTTAATGACTATTGTGTAATCATAACTTCGATTTGGGCGTTATCTTCATTTATTATTGAAGACAAACAACAATTTTTCATTTTCTCTTCAAGTTTTCTCTGCATTTCGTTTCCATCCTTCAGGTTAGTTCCGGTTTCCTCTGTTTCCTTATTTTCTTCTTATTTTTCTGTAAAATGGGTGCTCGTAAGGATTTGGTAAAATCCTTCAGGCTTGTGACGTTCCGATTGATAAATGTCCGGCCGGTTTGATTGCTCTTTATTGTCGTCATTTTGAGTTTTTGAACCTCCGTTATCCATTTCCCTCTTTGTTTTAAATCTGTTGGCGTATTACCGAGTCTCTTTTGGTCAAATTCATCCGAAGGGCATGGCTAGGGTTTTGCACTTCGAGGTTTTATGTCGTGCTTGTGGTTATGACCCTTCGTTGTTGTTATTCTGTCGGTTTTTTCGTTTGGCCAAGAACGGTGATTGGTTCACCTTTGAAACATCCAAGGTTGATACTTGCCTGATTTCTTCCATGGTTACCACACTTGGTACTTGGAAAGATCATTTTTTCTGGGTCTCCGATTCTATTATCCCCTTCAAAATGGTGTGGAGGCACCCGGATGCCGTTCTCAATGAACCGGAACCTTCTGAATCTGATTTGAGTGAAGTTTTTCTTAAAGCCATCCGAGGGTGCCCTTCAAGGGTTCGTCCTTTCCCTAAACATTTGCTAGTTCTGTTAGGGGTTAGTAAATTGTGGGAAAAGGCCAATCGGGATCCGGTTCTAATGAGGAATGGCACGGGTATGCATTTTTCTTATTTACTCCTTTTGTGTTTTTTATGCCTTATGTGCTTTTTGTTTTATGGTTATTTGCAGTTATGTCTGCACTTGATTTTATCAAAAGTGACGATACTTCTGATGTTGCGTTTGAGGATGTCCCGGCTGTTCCTGATGAAAATGTTGTAGTTAGGAGTGCTGAACAAAGGTTCGAGGGTTAGGGTTATGTTAGTGTTTCCAACGTCAAAGGTATTTCTAAGCCTCATGCTCCCAAGGCTTCAACCCGTCGATCTACTCGCCGTTTGTTGAAGGGTGCTCCTCAATCCACTTCTTCTGAACCAGTGGATTTGAGTGACGATATTGAGGTTTCTGAAGATTAGGGTGTTGAAGTGGATGTTGAGAAGGAACAGAAACTGGTTGTTCATGGCAAGAAGACTCCAGCCAAGAATGTTATGGCTACTACTGTTCAAGGGTCTTCGAGCAGGGACGTTGAAGGGTTGAATGATGAGGTTTATGTGCCTGGTTGGTATGTTAAGCTTGATGATAGTTTTAAGGATGCTGCTGTTTGTGAAGATGTGTTAAGCCATATTGCTCCTCCTTCGGTTCATAGTACCATTGCTGAGATGGATGATGACATGATGCTATCTCGAATGATTTTAAGTACTTGCAACCTTGCTGCCATGCTTCCTCAACGTGTTGCTTGTTTTCGTAAGAGGATGCATGAGTATGAATAATTTTCTAAGAAGAAGGAGAAGATGAAATCTTCGATGGCTGCGATGAAGAAAGAGATTAGTGGGTTTGCTGAGAAGGAGGAAGCCTGGGTCAAAAAGGTTGGTGAATTGACTAGAAGGCATGAGATTGAGATGGGTGATCTTAAGAAAAGCTTCGAGGCCGATCGGTTGAAGCTCAAGGCTGATAGGGAGGCTTTGTCTGTTCAACAGAGAGCCTTTGATGAAGAGAAGGAAGGCCTGAAGGCTTTGGTTGCCCAAACCACCGGTGATAACCAATGGTTAATTGAGCAAGGTTTCCAGCAAGATGTTACTTACCTTCTTCACTCCAAGGAGTTCAATTTCGCTCTTGGTGAAGTTTACACTAAATTGCTCAACTTGGGGAAACATCAAGGTCTCATCGCTGGTTACAAGCTTCATGAATCCGGCCATCCTTTGGAAAAGTCTCCCTTATTTCGTCCTGAAGCTTCTGAGGTCTTCAAGGGTTCTGTTGAACAGATGGAGAGGCTGACCTACCCGTATATCAATCAAGTTTCTACTTATTTTGGTAAGCCTCTTACTATCTTGCAGGAGCTAAAACCGGAGGGCCTTAATGAAAAAGTCTGTGCTGAAGTCCTGGGTTCTCTTTCAAGAAAGCGATCTTACTCGGGAGATAGTGATGACACCCTTTCAGGAGGACCTGATGCTTCGAAGGATGCAAGCTTGGAGGCTTCAGCGGTAGGTGGTGATAGTGGCATGAAAGCTAAGAAGTCAAAGAAAGCAAAGAAGGTTAAAGGTGAAGGTTCCGGGGCTTCCAAGCCTCCTGCTGATGCTTGATGGACATTCGTAGCTTTCTTAGCACCTTTGAAAACAATTTGTGGTTTGTATGTTAACTAAAACAATATTAGGTTTTACAGGAACCCTTAAGGTTCTTGTTATGTGGTTGTGGTGGGGCCTGTATGGCCGTTTGAACAATTTCTCAGCTTGCAAGTTGTTAGGGCTTGCTTTTAACTTTGTTTGGATCTTTGGAAGTCTGTTAAGACTTTCCCTGCTATGCTATTATGTTTAACTATTTGTCTTGTCTTGTGTTTTTTATACTTGTGCCTATTCCGTTAAGGCAGTTTGGCTAGCTTCAAGCCTTCAAGCTTTCTGGCTATCATGGATGTAGGTTGAAGCCTTTAAGGCTTCTGGTTGTCATGTATATAGCTTGAAGACTTTAAGGCTTCTTAGTTTCATGACTTGGCTTTAGTTTCATGACTTGGTTTGTATCTTTGAGTTTTATGACTTTTTGTTCAAGTTGTTGTATTATTCCTTAGGTTATGTCTTTTTCTTGTAGCTTTGTCTTTGTCGAGTTTGTGTTGCCTTTATGTTTTTTATACCTTAAAGGGCTCAGTGCTGTAGTCACTTAGCCTTGGTATTTTTAACAAGAAGACATAGCACTTATCCTATTCATTATTTTCCTTGTTTTCATTTGATTTCGTAAGCCTGTTTGTTGATTATCTTTTCTAAGGCTTAGGGAGCATTTGGTGTAGGCTGTTCAAACCCGTCTATGAGACAATTTTGTTTTTAATAATAAGTCTCATGGAGTTGTATTGATTTAGGAACTCACCCCTTATATAGGTCCATTCAACCTTTGATCCTATTGAGCGATGTGGCCTGGGAGCTCATCCCCTTACATGGCCCTTGCCATGGAGTTTTTTGCTAGGTTCTCAACCTGATTTTAGGATAGAAAGACAAATTTGATAAAACAAGTTCATTCATTCAAGAGACATTGTGTTACAAAAGGTGGTCAACTCTTGAAATACAATTTGTGTAATACAAACCAATCTTTCTTGACTAGACATGGAACCTTTTCAAGGTTTTTCCGTTCCAGTGTCTTGGAAGCTTTTTACCCTCTGAGTCTGCTAGCTTGTAAGATCTGCCTTTATGTGCTTCAAGGATGGTATACGGGCCTTCCCGATTTTGGGCCGAGCTTTCCCTGGTTCTCTTTTTTGCTAGCTTCATTGTTTCTAAGCACAAGGTCTCCTGGCTTGAAACATTCATTCTTGACTCTTTTGTTATAGTAGGCTTCCATTCGTTGTTTGTACTTGGCTTCTTGAATTGCAGCTTGGTCTCGTGCTTCCTCTAGGAGTTGTAAGTTCAACATGGTCTCTTTTTGGTTTGTTTCGGGATCCATGTTGACAGTTCGTTGTGTTACAACTCCTACTTCAGCTGGAATCACGGCTTCACACCCAAATACCAAGCTATAGGGTGTTCGTTTATGACTTGTTTTTCCGGTTGTTCTTATGGCCCATAGAACACTTGGCAATTCTTCAAGCCAATTGTTTTCATACCTTCCAAACCTGGCTTTGATTCCTTCAACTATGCTTCGATTCATCCACTCAACTTGACCGTTTGACTGTGGATATGCCACTGAGCTGAAAACCTGAGTGATTCTGAATTCTTTACACCAAACGCTGAAAGGCTTCTCGGCAAATTGCTTTCCATTGTCGGTGACAAGTACTCCCGGTAATCCATAACGGCAAATAATGTTTTCCCAAACGAAGTCAATGACCTGTTTGCCCGTGATTTTTGTAAGTGGTTTAACCTCAGGCCACTTGGTGAAATAATCTATGGCCACCAACAAGAATTTTACTCCACCTTTGGCCGGTGGGAACGGGCCAACGATATCCATTCCCCATTTATAGAATGGCCATGTTGAGGTTATTGGGACAAGGTCATACTTGGGATTCTTCGGGACTGGTGCATGAATTTGGCAGGCATCACACTTCCTTAATTGCTCAGCGGTATCTCGGTGCATGGAGGGCCAAAAATACCCAAGGTTCATTAGCTTAGCAACCACCGATCTAGCCCCAAAATGAGCTTCGCATATACCTTCATGAACCTCTTTGACCAAATATTGGCTTTGCTCAGGACCAACACATCTTAACAAGGGTGCAAGGTAACCCTTCTTGTAAAGGATTTCACCTTGCAGTATGTACTGCCTTGCCTTGATCTTAACCCTTTCAGCCTCTGTTTGATCAGCAGGCAATTCACCATTTTTAAGGAATTTCTTGATTGGAGTCATCCAATTTGGATCTTCTTCGGTGATTACGTCTTGAACTTCCAACTCATCAATTGACGGAGCTTTTAACACTTCTACCAATACCTTCTTGGTAAGGTGGGCAAAAGTGAGAGATGCGAGTTTACTCAAGGCATCCGCTTTCTTGTTTTGAGACCTGGGAATTTGCTTGATGGTATATGTTTGGAAGGTGTTCATCAATTCTTTTGATTTTTCTTTGTACCTCTTCATGTTAGGCTCCTTTGCAATGTAGCTATCATTCACTTGGCTTGATACCAACAACGAGTCTGTGAACACTTCAAGCTTTTGGACCTTCATTTCTTTAGCCAGTCTTAAGCCGACTATCATTGCTTCGTATTCAGCTTCGTTGTTGGTGGTCTGAAAATCAAAGCGAAGAGCATATGTGAATTCTAACCCTTCTGGGTTGATCAGAATAAGCCCAGCTCCTGACCCTTCAACGTTTGAAGCCCCATCGGTAAAAAGCTTCCAGGCTTCAAGGTCTGAGGGTTCAGTGGCAGCCGTGTTCACTTCAGTGATTGTTTGCTTTGGGACTTCTACAATGAAAGCAACCAAGACTTGGGCTTTGATGGCTTTTCTTGGGACATAGGTGATGTTATGTTCACCTAGTTCCACTGCCCATTTGGCTAATCGTCCCGAGCTTTCTGGTTTTTCAAGCACACTCTTAATAGGTTGGTCGGTGACCACTTGTATAGGGTGTGCTTGGAAATACCTTCGAAGCCTTCTAGCTGTTTGGACTAGGGCTAGCGCAAGTTTTTCCAATGGAGGATATTTGATTTCAGGCAATTTTAGAGTTTTGCTGAAGAAATAGACGGGTACCTGAACCTTGTCTCGTTCATTGGTGAGGACCGTACTTATTGCTTTTTCAGCAACTGAAAGGTATACCGAGATCAATTCTCCCATTTCTGGGGCTGCAATGTCAGGTAGGGAAGCTAGGTGTTGCTTCATCTGCTTGAAAGCTTCTTCGGCCTCCTCAGTCCATTTGAAGTCCTTCTTCTCGGAGCAACCCTTGAGCGTTTTGAAAAAGGGTAAAGACCTTTCAGCCAATTTTGAGGTAAAATGCTTCAAGGCTGCAAGCTTCCTGTTTAAGCTTTCAACCTCCTTTTTGCTTCGCGGTGGTTTGGTTTCAAGAACAGCTTTCACCTTGTTTGGATTAGCCTTAATGCTTTGTTTTCCCACAATATGCCCCAGGAACTTACCTTCCTCGAACCCAAATGAGCATTTCTCAGGGTTGAGTTTCATGTTGACCTTCCTTAGGTTCTTGAAGGTTTCTTGGATGTCATCGAGCATTTGATACTCCATTTTGCTTTTGATCACCAAGTCGTTGACATATGCCTCCATGTTTCTACCAATTTGACTTGCAAAGGCCTTATCAACTAGGCGTTAGTAGGTTGCTCCAGCGTTTTTGAGGCCAAAAGGCATCTTTTGGTAGCAAAAGATCCCTTTGTCTGTGTGGAAGGCGGTCTTTTCCTCATCTTCTTCCTTCATGAGGATTTGATGGTAACCCTTATAAGCATCAAGAAAACACTTAAAAGGGTAACCTGTGAGGGAGTCAACCTTGAGATCAATTTCTGGTAACGGGTAACAATCTTTGGGACAAGCCTTGTTAAGATCCTTGAAGTCTATGCACATTCTCCAAGAATTGTATGGCTTTCGAACCATGACCGGGTTTGCAACCCAGGATTGATACTTGACTTCTCGGAGAATGCCGGCTGACACGAGCTTTTCAACCTCTTGGCATGCAGCCAACCTCCTTTCAGGTGCTAGACTTCGTTTCTTTTGGACAACAGGCTTGACATCAGGTGGTATTTTCAACTCATGTTCAGCAATGCTTCAAGGGATGCCTGTCATATCCTCCGGGCACCAGGCAAAGACATCACTATAATGTGTTAACAACTTTTCAAGATATGAGAGAGTCTCATGTGAAAGGTTTGGATTGACCCTTATCCTTTGCTCAGTATGCTTAGGGTTTATAATTAGCCTTTGATTGTCTTCTTCACTTTTAGAACTTTCACCCTCAACCATGTAGGCCTCCTGAGTAGGTTGAAGGGTTGCGATTCCCCTCTCGGTAGGAAAATTTGACAGTGTCATGGCCAACAGACACAGCCATGTAGAATGCATACTGCCCTGGTCTTCCAATGATTACATCATAGTTCGAAGGTATATTGATAACCACGAAGGTGAGAGGTTGGACTCTCTCCTTCTGTCCTTCGCTGAAACGAACATTAAGGGTCAGTTGCCCTAAAGGCTTAAGGGGTACGTCAGCGATACCTTTTATGGTGGTCCCGGAGGGTTGAAGCTTTGAACGCTCTTCGTTGCTTAAACGGTTGAAGAACTTTTCAAACATGATTTCGTTGGCAGCCCCAATGTCAATGTATGCTCTGCTTGTTTGTAATGTTCCCACAGTAGCCTCAACCACAAGAGGGTTTGAAAGAGGGTCTTTTTCTGTTGGAGGAAAACAAACACACTGAAGCTCCCAACCTTCCAACCGCTGCCTTTTGTATGGAACCTTTTCATCAAAATCCACCATGTTGACTTCCTTGCCCTTTCCTTCGGCCATCTTGTCCCTCACTCCATTCACCAAGTGAGCAAGTTCTCCGGACTTAACGGCTTCTTCAATCCTCTTCTTTAGTTGGAAGCAATCATTAGTGTGGTGCCCCTTTTCTTCATGAAATTCACAGTATTGGGTGGAATTCTCGTTCTTCCTGCTTTTAGGGAGAGGTCTAGGAGGCCGAAAGTTTTGCTTAACTTCTTCTGTTGCAAGGATTTCTTGAGGGGTCTTGGTAAGGGGTGTGAAACTTATGCCTTTCTCCCTACTGGAAGGGTTCCGGCCTTCAGACCTTCGATGCTCTGAACCCTTTTGGCGTCTGTCATAGGAGTTAAAGTTCCCCCTTTTTCTAGCTGGGCTGTTGCCTCGCCAGCTGGGTCCTCTTTTCCTTTGCTCTTTAATGTCTACTGCCTCCTCTCCCCGGATGTGGGCTTCAGCCCTTTCGAGAGCTTCTTCCAAGGTCTTGGGCAGGGATTTGTTGAAATCTCTTGTGAGATATTTGGATGTAATGGCGTTCATAAAACCGGCCACCCTCATCTTTTCGTCTGCCCCTACATATGTTAGACCTTCCTTCTTGTATCTTTCTATGAACTCTCGAAGGCTTTCATCATCTCTTTGTTTTATCTGAAAGATTACTGTAGCATCTTTGACGTATCGCCTCTGCTGGGAGAAATTGGCCAGGAACCCCTTGCTGAGGTCATCGAAGCTTCGAACGCTTCGAGCATGTAAATCATTGAACCAGATTCTGGCTGACCCGACAAGGGTGTGCATGAACATTAAACAACATTCAGCATTTGACCATTTCTCAATTCTTGCAGCACCAGTAAAGATCTGAAGATGGTCTTCAGGATCTTCAGTCCCATCATACGTCTTGAAGTGGGACGGCATTTTAATCTTTGTCTGAAAATCATAATCGGCTATTTGCTGTGAAAAGCACGAGAGGTTACTTGGCTTGTAAGGCTTGGCCAAATCTTCTTCAACCCTTGCACCCGTGTTATTGCTGTTGTTGTTGTTCCCTTGAGTGGCCAGCACCTGATTAATAAAGTGCTGCCACGGGAAGCTGTCCATCATCTGGGCCATCATCTGGGGCATAAGGTTGAAGCCTTGAAGGCTTCCAGGTGCAACTGGGCAACTAACTCCCAAGGGAGTGCTCATAACAGCACTACGTGCCAAAGGGAGTATGGACAAAGCTTGCTCCCATGAAGTTGTTGTTGAGGGTGGAAGACTCGTCACTGGGGACTGTAGGAGCTGGTCAAGGGTCAGCTCATGGCCCAAAGGAGCACCATTTGTAGCTGGTTGGGACGAAAAGAGAGGATATGCTGTAGGATTCGGCCTTGCGGACAAATATGGGTTAGGGTTTGGAGGAGGATTACTGGGACCAGCCTCATCCCTAGACACCAAAGGTTGTGAGTTTGCAAAAGGAGGGATGGGGGGTCCAGGAGATCGTGTTGGCTCCGGCTCGTCATAGTCTAAACGAATCCTCACTCCCTTTTCCCTTTCCCTACTCACATATTGGTTGAGGAGAGACCTCAACTCAAGGAAATTGTTGGCGACTCCCTCAGGGGTAAGCTCAACATGTGATGGGGTGCCAGAGACACCGATATTAGGGGAAGGGACCCCTGATCTGGACGGAGTTGGAGTGTTGAAAGTGAGAAACTCGGGAGTGCTCCCCGGTGTCGAGAAGGACGTTGGTATAGCCACATGGGCTTGACCAATGCTTGGGGTAGAGGTATTCGGAACTTGTTTCACCTCTATCGGGGATCCACTTTCTGACATGGTAATTTCGAGAGAATGGAGCTACACTACTAGGTCTTTTGAAGAAAAATAGTGGCGTAGCCCCACGGTGGGCGCCAACTTGTTGATGCAACAAATAATAGACCAAGGATGGTAGCTGAGCTGGTTAGGCAAAAGGGTTGAAGGGTTCAACTTTGCCTAACGTAGGTCCTGGGGCCCCCCCACGTTTGCAAGATGTGGAGAGAGGTTCACTAGTTTGTTTTCGTTGTTTGCTCAAGATCCTCCACTGAAATGTGTTCAGTTTCGGATGTAGGAGCAAAGGGAATGTGTGTGTTGAATGTGAAAGAAAGTGACTTGCATGAAGCAAGAACAATGACCAGAGATTCTCCAGGAATCAGAGCTGATCGGAATGTTTTTTACACTTAATGAAGTGTCACATTTATAGGGAAAGTCATCACTCAAAGAGGAAGCTATTTGACTAGTGAACATGCTTGCAGTGGGGGTTTTGCCCTTTTTGGGGGTTGAAGCTTTGACCTGCGGATAAAAGGCTGTGCTCTGTGGGCTTGTGCACTTTTGCGGCTTGAGAGTTTGGTAAAGCAATCAGAGATGTGACTGCCTACTGTTCACGTACTATTTTATCTAGTCTCTCGGGTTTTCAACCTTCGAACCTTTTAACCTTTTGGGCTTTGATGTGTCTAAGTCATTTTGTTTGGTCTTGGGCTACCCCCGTAATCAGTAGGTGACGTTAATTACATCATTCAAATTTCCTCTAAAGAATCATGTAGTCTAGCTGATGGGAGCTCTTTACATGAGCATCAAACCTTTGTCCTTAAAGTTGATTGCAAAGTGAGTTTTCATGGAAATATAGATGAAATACGTCTGTTTCTTCTTTTTTATTTTATTTGACTTTTTTTTTTGAAGGTGTTAAGAATCGTACTTATTCTCAAATGAAATAGTTAATCATTTGAGAATAACAAAATTAAGAGAGCTTATTCAAAATCGATATATTCTTTGAACTAATGTCTTAGTAAGATCTGAATGTTCATTTAGGTTTGTAGAAGTTGTTTTATTTGAGCCTAGGGTGGAAACAACAATATCAAGCGCTTCTGAACTTATTGCTTCTACTCTTCAACTGCGGCAAAGGTTTGGATATATGATTTTCTCCCATTTGTATATGGTTTGCTCTAAATATTCTTAGATAATTTTGTATAATCACAAGATTATAATTTTTGTACTTATTGACGCATCATGAAATGAATTTGATGTGCCTCTTTTGTATGAGCATCTTCATTTAATATAGGTATTCAATTCATGTTTCTTATTGTTAATTGTGTGATTTTGAATGTGAATTTGAATATGAATTTGAGTAACTATAAGGAATGGTACCGTGGATTACTATAATATTATTTAGTAGCATATATTAAAACTTCTAAGACTACCCGTGTTTAATAAAATGTGTTATGCATGGTTTTCTAAGAAACGATCCATGTTTGCACACAGGTCTTACCGCTAGTATATATAATGGTTGGATCTTATACAAAGTATTCTAATCATAGGAGGTATATGAGACAATATGCGTCAATGGTCTAAAAATTTAATGGTTGAGAAATAAGCGGTCTCAATTGAACCAAGTTCAAATACAAGTGGGGAAATGAACAAAATAGGAAAAACCATTATTTTTTACTTTTAAACTCATTTCCTCACAATTTTTAAACACACGTAACTTTTTCTTTGTTATTTAAAAAATACATTATAAAAACAAGCACTTTATTCTTTTTAATCTGAATAGACTATTATTTTGTATAACGTTACATGACTTTGTATAACGTTACATGATTTTTAGTATAACGTTACGTGATTTTTAGTATAACGTTACGAATAATATACCGGTGCGTAATTACGTAATATACATTTTACTCTGAAATATATATAATGTTACGTGATTATGTAGCAGTACGTAACACTACGTAATTACGTACTTGTTGGACATAATTTTGTGACTTCCTGCTACATATTTACATGGATTACTATACCCGTAGCTTAAACAGTTTTTATAGTCTCCTAAACATTATACAAATTTAATATCTTATACGATAACTTTTCTCTCTCTCTATATATATAGAAACAGATCTGTGTTTAATTTGTTTTGGTGATTTAGTAAAAATAATTGGAACAATCGTTTTCTTTGACAAAAAGGTTGCAAAGTGGATGATGGAGGCATTGCCGACCAATTAATGGCACATGCCAGTGACAAACCCTAAATATGTTATCTATTACATACTCTCACATCAATATATTCTATTTTATTATCTTACTAGGTTAGAACCCCGTGTAATACACGGGTTGAATAAGTTTAATTTTATATACCAAATAATAAAACAGTATATCTTTAAAAATCTTGTTCATTACATGAGTTGAATAAATGTAATTTTATATATTAAATAATAAAAAAGTTATATCTTTAAGAACCCCGTGTATTGTACGGGTTGACTAAATTTAATTTTATATATTAAATAATGAAAAAAAGTTAAATTTTAAGAACCTCATGTATTTTATGGGTTGAGCACATGTAATTTTATATAGCAATCAATAAAAAGTTATATCTTGTTATAACTTTATATACCCTGTCTATTATACGGATTGAATAAATTTAATTTTATACACCACACAATAAAAAAAGTTATATTTTAAAAAACCCGGTGTATTACACGAGTTGCATAAATGTAATTTTGTATAGTAAACAATAAAAATATTATATCTTTTAAAACTTCGTTTATTACACGGGTTGAATGAATCTAATAAAAAAATATATTTAAAAAAAAACTAACGGATATACTCAATATGTGATGGATGGGGTGATTGCGGTGATGGTTCTTATAAATGTCACGTAAACATAGTGAATATCGTATTTGAGTTGAGAGTTAAACACGAAAATAAAAGTATAGAACCAATAAACATTGATTAATGTTTTTGTTTACCTCTTATAAACATTTTTAAAATAAGTTCTACCATTAACTATTTTAGTTTAATAAAATAAATAAATCATTAATTTATATTTAGTGTACGTCTTTTATTAATTTCAAGAGAAATAATTTTGAAATCTAATAAATATTTCAAAATATTATATTATTTTCTATATGAATTGTTTAAATTTATATTAAATTTAATTTTATAATTATCTTTTAATTAATATTAATTATTTATAATTAAGTAGAATAGAGAGGAAAAAACTAAAAAATAGATGGCTCCAATGAATGACATGTGTCCACTCATTGGTTTCTTTTATTATATAGTACTAGCGGTAAGATCCGTGTGCAAACACGGGTCGTTTCTTAGAAAACCATGCATAACACATATTGACAGAGAGTAAAAAAATAATTAGTGCAGACTTACAAAATTGATATAAACTAATAGTTAATAGGTTTATTCAACAGCAATTCCATTATGTTGATAGCAAACCACTATTGTCTATTAACTGTTAAAAACCTTTGTTGCTTTCCAACAGACTTTCCTAAAAACTGTAATCCATTATCTCCAACAGAGCTTGCCAGATGGATAGATAGTAAGTATCAGATGTTAGTCAACCCATGTTAAAAAGGTCAGTTAACAGAAATTACAAAGGTTAGTAAACAGATGTTAAGAGAATAATATTACTAACAAAGAATTTAGTACTCTCATTAAAAATGAGAGCGGCAAACTTGTTACTACAATGCCAGATATAAACATTTTTCACACCATGTGTTCTCAGGATAGGCTTAATGCAGAGCAAGTATCAGATGCTTTCAAAAAGTTGTATTGCTTTCCAACAAACATTTCCTAACAACAGTTCCTCCATTATACCCAACAGACGTTGCCAGGTTGACAGATGTTTAGTATCATCATAGATTTTGTAAACCACATTAGTAGTGGTTGTACAGACTCATTTCTCTTTATCACAAATCAAAACTTTCAACCCCTTCCTACTTTTTACTCTAGATACAGCAACATAGAGCTGCCCATGACTAAACACTGGACGTGGAATATATAAACCAACACGCTCCAATGATTGTCCTTGACTTTTATTTATTGTCATAGAAAAACACAGTGAAAGAGGGAATTGTCTTTGAGAAATCTTCACTGGTATTCTTTTATCAGAAGGTATCATCTCCAGTCTTGAAATCAAAGTATGATGACCTATATTAGTCCCTGTGATAATTTTTGCTTCAATCACAACTTTTCCGAGCCTCGTGAGTTGTAAACGTGTACCGTTACACAATCCATTTGCCTGATCAATGTTTCTGAGTAACATCACTGGAGCACCAAGTTTCAGTACTAATTTATGGTTAGGTAAACCAGATAAACGAAGATTGTTTAACACATCAGGAGGAAACAATGCCATATTAAGCTCTGATTCTTCCTCGGATTGGCATAAACTATCTGAACTAAAATAAACTTTTTCTTCACCAGGCAGACTCTCTAACAACTCTTTATTTATTGAATCCACTACTTCATCAGTTGGAGCAAGAATCGCTCTTTGTTGGAAATACGTTAAAATCCCACAAAAACTTATTCATGTCCGGATATATAAATGAAATGAGAGAAGAAATAGGATTGACTTAGTCATAAATAACTAAATCATCTGGTATTTCAATATCTATCTCACCATCATTTTCTTCACCAAGCAGACCATCACCAAGCTTTAAAATCCATTCTCCAAATTCCTTTATTTCTTTCAAATCTGCTTCCTGACAACCAACTCTTAATCTCATATTCTCAGTTAACTTTAGTACTTGACAGTATCGCCATATATAAGAAGAATTCAAAGAAGCATTGACTATCATTGTTCTGGTACCTTTCGGAATGACCGGAAGAATTTGTCTAAAATCATCACCAAATAGAATGACCTTTCCCCCAAACGGCTTGGATTCCATGTTCGGTTGACTGGAATGTGATATGTCTCTCATTGTTCTATCAAGAGCCTCGAAACAATGCTTGTGAGTCGTAGGTGCTTCATCCCAAATAATCAAAGTTGCTCTTTTAATTAAATCACCTAACTCAGTATTAGGCTCTATCAAACATATTGAATTCTCATTAATGTTGATTGGAATTACAAACCTTGAATGAGCAGTTCTACCACCATCCAACAAAAGTGAAGCAATTCCACTGGATGCAACATTCAATACAACTTCACCTTTTGATTGTAATGCAGCTGAGAATGTCTTCCAAAGAAACGTCTTTCCAGTTCCACCATAACCATATACAAAAAACACACCTCCATCACCTTTTTCAATCGCTTCCATAACAATTTTATATATCCTTTCATGTTCGGCAGTTAAACACTTTACATAACCATCATGTTCCCTTTGAAGTGCTAGTCTGTCATACGATAATTCTTTCATTATCAATTGATTGTTCGATGATGAAACATAATTGTCCGGAACACTTGGCATATCATCAAAATTTCTCACTGTACTTCCATTGGTAAGTAGCAACTTTTCAATTTCAGATAGACAGATATTTTCAAGTTCTTCTTGTTGAAGATCCAAATCTAAAACAAATGTTGAAAAAAGTATTAGTTTTTTTTTTCCAATAACAGAGCTATTGCATAACTTTAATGTAGTTGTATATAACTTTAATAAAATAATCACATTACCTGCAGTACCAGTTATCTTTCGTTGCTGATACAGAATGTCTTCACATAATAGGGACTTCGTTTCCGACCAAAAAACACCAGTACGAGATATCAAATTTGACAGCAACAACATTACAAAAAAGTCCTCAAGAAATCTCCGGTTGACCATGTGCTAGCTTCTTTGACAGCATTAACATATTCCTTATCATCATCCAACAGTCCCCGTGCAAAACATGCATCTTTAAATGTTCCAAAAACCTGTCCATCAATTGTTTTTATATCTTCAAAACAGGTTGGTCCCTTAATATGATTCAGTAAAATCCTTAGGTAATAACAATCACCAAATGATGGTGGGACATGATGTATCCTCCCAATTGATCCATACGGATGCTTTCTTCGATTCCATTTGCGATTTTTAGCATTCCATACATAATATCCCGGAAACTGAACATACCTCAATGTCCTGGAAAATTCATCGACTTTATTACAGTTCATCCACTCTGTGAACATAGTCTTTTTCACAGTTGGATCAGTAACAATATCACACAAATTATCATGATCGTTATACACAATACTCTGACCATCTTCACAATGAAAAGGTAATACTTCAATAGTTGGAGATCTATAATGTATATCATACATGAATATTCTCCAAGCAGCTTCACAAGCAGAGATATATCTACAATCAAGGTATGCTTTTATCTCATCTACAGCTACATTATGTTCCGTATCATTGTTGGTGCTATTGGCTTGAAAAACAAAAGTCGTGACTCTATCAGGCCCCTTATTAATATATTTAAACAAATATTTGATAGAACCTGACTGGTTGCACCATTCAACGTTAATGTGGAACTGATACTTTCTGAGCAGGAGAGCATTGTAAGGAACTACAAATCTATTATCAAGTGTCACACCATTCTTTACTACTGTATTACTTGTTTGACGACGACGATAGACAAGATATCCTTTAGAATCAACACAAGTCTCATCTACATATTTTTTGGGAAACTTTTTAGAACATTTTTGCTGAACCATACATGGACAAAGTGGGTTGTCTGTACGACATGGTCAATGAATCATAAATTGCTTGACAAGCTCATATAATTTAGGATCTCTTTCTTTATCTGGTATCTCAGCACTAATAACACGATCAATATCAGATGCATTTGGAAATTTGCTTTCAGCACCCAAGAACAAACATATGTGAGCATGTGGGAGTCCACGCTTCTGAAATTCCACTGTATACATAACTGAAATTTTTCAACAGTGAGCTGTTAGATAAATATAATTAGATGTTCAAAGTAAAAAATATAACTAAAGGGTACCTGCTTGTATATCACCAAAGAATTTATCTTTCTTGAAATCTTTTATAAGATGATCCAATTTACACTTGAATAATCTAGAGATAATATCCGGTCTGTCTTCAGCATTAAGAGCTTTATCGTGCAAACACCTGTAAATCTCAGGCCAGTTTGGATTACAAGTCACCGTTATGAATAAATCGGGATATCCAACAGCCTTGCAAATTGCCATAGCATCCAAGTACTTTTGCATCATATATCTAGAACCACCAGTAAATGATGAAGGTAAAAGTATAGGTTTACCACAACTTGAGGCATTATTCTCTCCACTTTCAACAGTAGCATTCAAGTTCTTAAGACTTTGCATTCTAAGTTTAGGTTGTTGTGACCTTATATAATTCAACCTGGCAGATTCTATCATCGTGTATCCATCAACCAAAAACTGCTGAAATAGTTTTTTTGCATTAAGTAACAATGAAAACTGATTCTGTCTATCTTGAATTTTGTAACAAAAGAATTCTCTAATTGTAAGATTGGTTCTAAGTACCTCATTATCAATCGCAATCCCTCTATGTTTAATACCAACTCTATAACCATCTTCTGCATATGGGAAAATAAGTGGATATTGCAAAGCAAGGTAAGAGGGATGAAGCTCACTAATTCTTTGAAGACCACCATACTTCTTTCTAACAACAATGTCCCATTTATCAAATGCTCCATCAAAATCACCAGTTATTAACACAGCAATTTCTGATGCTGTTGGCAATTTGTGAACTCTTCCATCCTTATCTCTTGTTCCAATAAGCTTCAAACTTACATCTTGAAACTCATTTTCTTGAAAACAATCTCTTACCATTCTGAAGTACTGAACAAGAGGATTGCAAGAATCCAACATATCTTTAAGACCCTTAATGGTTGTACTATCAAGCTGGTTGTTTCTTGTAGGTTTGGATTCTATCTGAGAACTGCCTGGAATATAAAATGTTAAAATTTACATTCATTTCAAATGATAATGAATGTATATATACTGAGAAGCAAAATATTATTCATAAATGCCACAATTATCATAAAGAAATTACCTTACTGCTTTTTGACGATTTACCACTTCGTTTTGTGAATCATATATGTAAAGCTGTGAGAATTTGGGTTCTTCCCCATCGTCCGGAAGTAGGGTTGTTCATGAGCCGAGCCGAGCCAGGCCAAGCTCGGGCTCGGCTCGATTATAAACCGAGCTGGCTCGGCTCGGATTTGAAACCGAGCTGAAAATCTAAGCTCGGGCTCGGCTTGGTTTTAAACCGAGCTAGCTTGGCTCGGCTTGGTTTGGCTCGATTTTATAAAAAAAACTAATATATACCTCTTAAAATTTAATAGCCTAAAATATTATTCAATAATTTAAAAGAATATATTCAAAATAAGTTCAACCTAATACAATTCAAACCAAAATCAAGTTTAACAACGCAAAATAAGTTTTAATTTCAATAAAATACAATATTAGTTCATTAGTATGGTAATCAATCTTCAAATATGCCATAAATATCAAATTACAAACCTATATACATGTAAATAATAATCAGTTTTTTTGTAATATATTATAATGTATATAAAATTAAAACTTATTATAAGTAAAATAATTCGAGCTAAACCGAGCCGAGCTACAAAGCGAGCCAAACCGAGCCAGCTCGGCTCGTTGCGAGTCGAGTCGAGCCGAGCTAGGCTCACTTTCTAACCGAGCCGAGCCGGCTTGGCTCACTATTAAACCGAGCCAAATCGAACGAGCTTTTTCCGAGCTAAATCCGAGCGAGCTTCGAGCGAGCTCCGAGCCGCGAGCTTTTTGAACAGCCCTATCCGGAAGTAGACTACCCATTCAATGATAATTCTGACCTTGTAGTCTACATACATAAGGACCTTTACCTCTCTGATAACTTTTGTCAACCTTCCCACCAAGAGATGTGAAGGAAAACATCATGTTATATGCTCGAATATTATCCATGAAATTACGAGACTGTGAGGTATGACTTTTATATAAATGACGTAGTAATGGAGGAGGTGTAGGCGGTAGTGGTAGCTCAACATCTCCATTTGAACAACAAAGAGAATAGGATGTTTTCTTACGTGTTTTATTTCCCCTAAGCATTTCATCTTCCCATAACATTGCATCACATTTAGAACACACAAATATGGCATCTCCATGATCAATATAATCTACAGACTTAACAAATTTATAAGTCAACATAAGTTATCTACATATTGAAAACTTAACAGGAATTTACATTCGTATCTTATACCTTTAGAAATTCCATGAATCTTCTTAACCACAAAATCTGCTAACATCTCATCACTCATTGATAATTCAATTTTAGATATTCCACCTAGATTGAAGCTTGTACAATAAGACATATATAACAATTCATAAAACCTAAGATTAAACAAATATTTTTTTCCAAAAATTTAAAACATACAATTTGTAATATCTGATAATGGAATCCTCTCAACAAAATAGGATGTTTGCTTAGTACTTCCAAAAGGAGTGTGATGGGCATTCCTTGATGAGATTTTTCTTGATGAATCTTATAAGAAAAAAGTATATAAAATAAATGAACAAAACTACAATTCATAATTAAATTAGAAAAAAATAGCTACAGTAAGTTTACTTTTTTCATTTGTAGATGACTGACACACATTACTACTAATAGCTGGGATAGCATAAGTAGGAAGGTGATACACATTCCTTCTTTTGACATTGGTGGTTGAAGCTTGTAAAATAGAACATATGTAAGGATTCTAAAAATATAACATATACATACAAATTTCTTTTAAATTTTGTTTGCAAAACTATAACACATACCACTTGAAGTATTTGAAAATGGAATCCTTTCAACAGAATCAAATGTTGATGCAGGATGACAACCTCTGTTGTTTCTCTTTTGTTGAAGAACATACTTCCTTTTTTCTCTTTCTTCAGCACACCTTTGACGTTGAATTGCTTGAAGGTCAACTTCATACTTACTTGATATTGTGTTATCTGAATCCATAATTTAAAATACTTAAATGAAGAAGATTGTTGACCACTCGAAAAAAGAACTTTGAAAGTATTGTGAAAATTATTTGAAATTACCAAAAAATAACCGCAGTAAGTATACCTTTTACTTGTGTAGATGAGTGAAACAAATTACTACTAATATTTGGAGTATTATAAGCAGGAAGATGATACACATTCCTTCTTTCAACATTGGTGGTTGAAACTTGTAAAATAGAACATATGTAATGTTAGTGCATTTATGTCTATCGCCTCCGTCAATTCAGTTCGTAGCAGATTCTGAAGAAAACTAGCCTTATATTGTAATATTTAGATATTAAAGGCAAGGTGGCATTATTGTAAATAAGGGGAAATCCCTTATAACCTTTTCCTATAAATAGAGGAGTTAGGGCTTAGTTTAACAACTTTTGCCACATTTGAGACTTGGACAGCATAAGAGCTAGAGAGAGAAAGTGCTCAAGGTGGTTCACGTTTAATGTACAACTTTCAGATTATCAATCGAATCACAGATTATATACGGTTCGTGTGTTCGGTTCACGCACGTGTACGGATTCCGCATGTCACACGTGTCATACGCAATCGTTACGGAGTCAAAAACCGATCCTAACAAGTGGTATCAGAGCAGGAGCTCGATTGCACGGATCTTACACACAAATTCGCACAAGATTTCATCAGATTCAGATCAACAATTTATCCAGATTTGTCAAATTTCTTCATTTTTCTATCTTCTTCTCTTTTAGACTGAAAATCACAAAATTAACATGGCTTTTACGGTTAAAATTGGCTGATATTTGGATATTATGTGCGAAAATCATTGATCTATAAGCCTACAAAATTTCAGATCAAAATTCCAAGTATTTTGAGAGAAATCAACATTTTTCTGTCCGATTCGATAAACATGTTCGCTGTTGTTCTTAGTAATGTTCACCGATCGGATGGCCATCCGATCGGATGACCATCCGACCCTCAGCACATTTGTTTGTTTGGTACATAGTGTCAAGTGTCGGATTGCAATTCGAACGAATCACCATCCGATCCATTGCATTTTGGTTTATTTGCTTAAGTGACAATCGTCGAACGGCAATCCGAACAGATTGCCATCCGACACTCAGCTGTCATTAACCTTTGACTTGTGTTGACCATATCCGATCAAAGTGCGATTCGACCGGATTGTCATCCGATCCAAGCCATCCTTTCCAAAGTCATCCGATTGACTTTTGTTGACCTTGTCCGATCGGATAGACATCCGATCCAACTGTTTGTTAGTTTTTAAACTGATCGTTTGTTTGTACCTTTGCAGGTGATTCGAGGAGATAAATGAGAAGCAAATTCAAAGTGAAAAACGAGGAACCTCATGGCTGAAGAGTTTTACAACACGTTCTATAAAGCATTCACAACAGAATCTTCGGAAACTTCAACTGTTACACGAAAAACCATAACAAAAGCAATCAATGATAACATTAATCATGATAACTTCTATGGGACTTATTCGAAACCACCTAAACTTGACAATATAGAAGATTATACATGGTGGAAAGAGAGGTTTCTGAACTGGACAAAGGCATATGCTCACGAGAGTTGGTTCTGTTTGGAGTTTGGATATAGCCGACCGATAAATGATAAGCATGAAGAGATTCATCTCAATGATTTTTCCGATGAAGACAAACGAAAATTTTTATACGAACAGAAAATGATTGCATTGATTCAGCAATCTATTAGAGATGATATTTTCTCTTTGTTAATTCATGATGGTTCTTCAAAATCGGTTTGGGAAGCTTTAAGGGTAAAAGCTGAAGGGGGAAAACAAATTAAAAAGAATAAAATTGCTTTACTTAAAAAAGAATTTGATTTGTTTGACGGTTTAAAAGGTGAATCGGTGAGACAAATGATTGAGAGATTTTGTCATCTAAAAATTGAGCTTGATAGGTTTGGAATTGCAAAAACACGTGAGGAAATCATAGACAAAATCATTGAAGCATTACCATGAGCTGATCAGTGGCAAACGTTTGTTTTTATTTTGAAAAATGATGTGTTGTATGAAACAATTACTCTCGATGTGTTGATTGAAAAAAATTGAACTCATGAACTTGAATTGCAGAAACAGAACAAGATGAGTAGTTCTTCGCATCAACAGAATGTCAGTCTTTACTACAAGGACAGTGTACCTCCGATGACCGTAAATGAATCACCAAAGATGGCATTCAGTGTTGAAAAGTCAAAAGAACCACAGAAAAGCTCATCAAGTTATGATCCAGGATATTATTCATCATCAACACATCAAACTCTGAAGAACCTGAAGAGATTCTCTGCAACATCGCTTTAAAGCTAAAGAAGTCTTCAACAATGAACATCAACGCTGCTAAACAACAAATGAGTCTTCTAGGATCAATTCTGGAATCACACGAAGATCTGGTAGCTGGAAAAATTGGATATTCTAAACTGACAAAGGAAGATTACGACCAGATCGATCCAGAGGAGATGGAACTCATTGATCTGAGATGGTGTTTAGCAAGCTGCATTCGAAGAGCTCAGCGGTTCATGGATATTACTGGTAGACAATCAATCTGTGGACCATCAACAAAGCTGGGATTCGACAAATCAAAAGTGACCTGCTTTAAATGCAAGCAAAAGGGTCATTTCAAAAGAGAATGCAGAAATTATGTTGTTGAAGAAACAGCTAATCCGTTTAAAGAAGATTACTATCAAAAAGCGATCTATCATAAGAACAAAGAGGAATCACCAAGCTTGAAACAAATTTAAGATAATCCTGAAAAGGAGAAATCAAGAGCTTCTGTTGTGATTCAAGATGATGAAGGGTTTGACTGGAGCGAATTTCTTCCAGAAGATGATCTTGTTGATGATCGGTTTACAGCACATGGCAGAACCGTATCAAAGAACAAACATCGTGCATTTGTTGCTGAGATAAAGGAGAGAAGTCGAGAAGAAATTCTGAAAGAAAAGACTAAAAGAGAAAGATTCTTTGCAGGTTGTCGAATTGAGAAAATGCATGAAGAATATGAGGAAGCAAAGTATTATGGGAGATACGACAAGAAAAGAGATTTCTATATCAACAAAAATGGTGATCCTGTCGTTCACCGAAAAGAAGTTGTGTTTGATGATGTTCTTGCAGTAATTCCTCTATCTGGCGAATATTACTCAAATGTAAAAGATAAAACTTATCTGAAAAGGCTGTACAAGATAATTCGAGATGTGATGGCCGCGAGTTTGAAAAAGAGGGATGAAGAAAGAATGAAAAAGAATGTTGAAGAGTTGGTTGATGAGTTGAAGAAGGTAGCCGAGGAAGAAAAAGAAGAAGAAGCTGTTACTGAAAAACAGCAGAATGAAGAGGATCGGTAGAAGAAAGAAGCTGATGAGAAGCTGGAAAGATCAGTTGAAGTGGATGATGGTGCTGGTGTTGGTGTTGGTGAGGAACAGAAGAATAATAAAACTGATCAGACACAAAAGAAAGAGAAAACCGAGGTGCCAATCACTGAGGTAAATACTTCAACTGATTCTGAAATCTTAAATAAAACAGTTGAACAGTGCAAGAAATGCATGGAAACGTGCAGTGCTTGTACTGAAAAGGATGAAAAATTCAAAACAAGAGACTTGGAATTCACAAAAATCGAAGAAGTTTTCAAAAATAAATGCAAAGAGATGTTAGAAAACGAAAAAGTTTTGAAAGATAATGACGAAAAGCTAACACAAAAAAGCAAGCTTTTAGAAAAAGAAAATGAAATGTTAAAAGAAAACGTTTCAAAAATGACTGAAGAGTGTTTCCAAAAAGAAAATGCATTTCAAGAAATGAAAAAGGAATACGATTCAATAAAAGTAAACAGAGGCTGGGCACGGGGGCGTGTTCAGTGAGCACGGCCCCGTGTCCAGGTACCTGAACTGGGCGTTTTTCTGCAGAACCTTGAGCACGGGGCGTGTTGGCTGAGCACGGCCCCGTGCTGAACTTGCTGTAATGAAGAAAAATGTCGGGAGGCTCTGTTTTTGTGCATGGGGTGTTGGTTCAAGCTTCCCTTAGTATCATTCACCATCCCGAGTGTGTTTTATTCCTGAAAATTAAAACTAAACTAGAAAGCATAAAATTTAATTCTAAACTAAAACTAAGGATAGTTCCGCGGAATGCCTCCGTGGTGCGCCACGTTTATAAGGGTCCTTGGCTAGACCCACCTTATCAGGTGGTTCTGGCTCATCTTCAATTAGGGGGTCGTTATTGCCGATTGGATATTTCATTGATCGCTCAAGACCAATGCTTCTTTTAAATACCCCTAATTGAAGAGATAGATTGTTGTACTTCCGGTTCTTCAAAGCTTCGTGGGTTTTTACAAAAGGTCGTCCCAACACTAGAGGAGCGTCATCGAGGATGACAAAGTCGGTTGGGATTACCATTTGATTAGTTTTAACCAAGACATCCTCAACTACATCGATTGATTTTATTACTTTCCGATTGGATAGAAAAATGGGTATTTGAAGTGGAGAAAAATCACTAATACTTAAATTTTTGAAAATGTAGTTGGGCATTATGTTAACGCAAAGATCTTTATCGATTGTGACATTACTAATAAATGAATTTTGAAAGAAACATGGAACCGGTGTAATGTTAATTTCAAATGGGTCTTCTTTTATTAGCGATGTTTGATCATTAGTTAACTTAACACTTACCGTTTCGTCAATTTTAGTGTTAGTGTTTAATTCTTTTAAAAACTTAGCATGAGTGGGTACTAAACAATGATTTTCAAAAGAAGGTGACAAGAGATTAATTTCTTCAAAATTAGACTCTTCTTGTATTTTAGCGTTGTCGGACTCACCTTTTTCGTTGTTTAACTCATGTGTCGGTTCTTCACTTAGTTGTTCTTCCATTTTTACACTTTCAGTTATCTCTTCTTTATTTAATTATTCTCTTGCGCGGGACTCCTCTTCCCTTGCGCGAGATTCTTTTATATAGCGATCGATAACTCTAAGGTGTTCTAATATCCTATCGGTCACTTCGGTGACAAAGTAAGGATCGGGATTTTCAAAGCTTGAATCCGGTTGTTCGATCCTTTGTTCCTCATAATACCCATATGAAGTAGATGGTTCACACCATTGTTCTTCATTATAAGCATATGATGGATAAGGGTCGTAATTTTGTTCTTCATAATACTCGTATGAAGTGGGTTGTTTACACCATGGTTCCTCATAATAAGCATATGAAGGTGGTGGCTCATATCTTGGTTCCTCAAAGTATGAGTAAGAAGGCTCATACCTTGGTTCATCAAAATATGAGTATGAGGGAGAAGGTTCATACCTTTGGTCTTCATAGGATGTGTATGAAGTTGATGGCTCGTACCTGGGCTCCTCATAGTAGGTGTATGAATTGGATGGTTGATATGAGTGACAATATTGAACCGAGTGCGGATTACTACAATTAGTGCAATAGTTACTCCTATAATCACCCTCCTCATAGGTGTAGTTGTAACCTCCTGAGTATTGATCCATAAGAATCACTCAGCAGACCACAACCAAGTCTCGATATCAGAAAACGAAAATAGAAACAGAAACAGAGGCTGGACACGGCTCCGTGTTCAGTGGACACGACCCCGTGTACAGAATCTGTATCTGGGCGTTTTAATTAAAGTTACTGATTTCGTTGGGCACGGGGGCGTGTTCAATGAGCACGGCCCGTGTTCAAGCTACTGTTACTGGGTGTTTTATGAAAAATGTGCAGCACGGCCCTGTGTTCAGTGAGCACGGCCCGTGTTCAACTTACTGTAAATGCAAAACTAAACTAAAATGCAGAAAAATATGCGCGCGTTTTTAAAAAGGTTTTGAAAAACTGATTAGGCCGTCGATTTTAAGCTTTCTTAAAATCCTTGTGTCCCCGGCAACGGCGCCAAAAACTTGATGCGTGTGAAGTGTGTATATAAGTTTAAGTATATTTTAAGCCATTTTACACTTTCTTTAGCCAAGTTTTAAATTTATAAAACACGATATTTACTAACACTAAACACACATATGAACAAGTGCACCCATCGTGAGCGTAGTATTGTGTTGGCAAGATACCGAGGTCGTCCAAGGACACAAGAGCTTTTAGTACCGGTTTATCCTCAACATCTAATCAAATCAAAAGTTTAGAAAAAGGTTTTAAACTAAGAAAAATAAAATCTAACTAAAATGCTGAAAATAAAAATAAAGTAAAAACAGATAGACAAGATGAATCACTTGGCTCCGACTGGTGTTTAGTGTAACCTTTGATTTTTTCCGCACTTTTGCACTATTTAAGAGATTATCTTAGTTATTGTAGTAGGCCCCTCTTTTGGAGATGACGTTACCCTCAACCCAGTAGTTTGAGTCAGCAAGGATACAATCCTAAAGGGTCGGATTATTGAAAGATAATTAATTAAGTTATTAATGCATATTGTGGTAGGCCCCTCTTTTGAAGGCGACGTTACCCTCGGCTAAGTAGTCTGAGTCAGCAGGGATACAGTCCTAAGTAGCCGGGTTAAAGTTTCAATAGTAGTTTAACTTATGAGGGGATCAAAGAGTTTGGACCCCCGCCATCCAATACCGTTAAGTATTGAAGGAGGTCCTACTAAATTTGACCCAGGTCCTTTGCAGGATCTATACACTGAACAATGGCAAGACTCTTACCAAACAGTTCCCTTAACCCCCGACCAGGTAGCCAACATACCTCCATATAGACCGTGGAGATATGAATGGTTAAAATCTTTTATTTTATATAGACAGTAAAATAATGCCAAGACACCACGGACAAACGATAAGGAAGAATCACCTTCAACATAAGAAACTAGTTATTAAAGTCATTAATACATAACCAATTAAAAAGTGCAAAAAGATTAAAAATAAAAAGTATTACACTAGACACTTTGTCTTCACCAAGTGATGTAAGAGACTTAGGCAAACATGGCCTTGATTGTCAAGAACTCTTATGATCAATCTTGGATCCCGAGACGACTCACACACTCTATGATGGACAATGGATGATGATGGTGGATGATGGTGTTATGGTGATGGTGGGTGGTGGGTGAAGTGTGAGAGAGGTGGTGTGCCAAGGGATGGTTTGCAAATGACCCAAGCACCCCTATTTATAGCCTGAACAGAAGCCTGGACACGGCCCCGTGTCCGCTGGACACGGCCCCGTGTCCACCCTTCTTCTCTTTCTTCATTAATTGCAGTTTGTCTTTTTAGTTGACCACGCCCCCGTGTTCGCTGGGCACGCCCCCGTGTGCAGAAGCATATCTGTACTATCAAGATTTTCCTGGATTCTGCGAATCTTATAGTTGACCACGGCCCCGTGTCCGCTGAGCACCGCCCCGTGGTGGGCAATAGAAGCTTCTACAACTTTGTCTTTTCTACAGACACCTGAACACGCCCCCGTGTTCGCTGGGCACGCCCCGTGTTGAGTTGGGCACGCCCCGTGTTCAGCTGGGCACAGCCCCATGCTCAGCTTTCTTCTTGTTTTTTGCTTTGGGAGATGCTGTCGAGGGGTCGGGCATGCCATGTTTCTTCCTTTTTCTTGTATTATTGTTAGATTTAGCTGCATTTTTGCTTCTTTTGTTCATTTAAGCTCTTTTAATCCTGAAAATACAAAAGGAAGACAAAAACACACTTTTTCCAATATTAGTACTAAAAAGGGTTAGTTTTATGCCACGTTTGATGTAATTTATATGTTGCATTTTGCGCACATCAGTTATCACGCTTCATCATATGTTCTTGAATGCATTTTCAATCTAAAACCGGATGGTAAAGATTCTGAGCAAAACAAGAAATGTATTGGCTCAGAGTATCATCAGGTTCCACCACCGTTTGAGGAAAATTTACATTCTATGATGATGAGAAGGTGGAAAAAGCTTTCAACTTGGTTGATCAATTGCCAGACAATATTGACGTAACCTATTCCAAATCTAATGATTCTAGTGATTCAGATGTAGTAGGTAAGGTCGTTGAAAGTGTTTTGAAAGAAGAGTCGATTGAAACAGGTAAATCTGAATCACAAGATGAAAATGAAGGTAGTTTTCATGAAGGTTATCTGAAAAACTCAAAATCTGAGAAAAATGCGAATGATGATTCAAAAGGATTGGTTTATACCATGATTGGACCAGATAAATTATTCTCAGATATTGAATTCCCAATTCAGAATGTGATTTCAGAAAAGATTGATAAAGTTTTCAAAATGATTGAGATTGAAAAATCCAAGATTTCAAAGTTCACTGGAAAGAGTCACAAAACTTTTTATAACAAACCTGGTGACAAAAAGAAAAACATGAAGGCTGGGTTGGGTTATAAAAAGAAACAGAATTGGAAAAGAAATGAAACTCTAAATTATCAACAAAAGATGAATTTTGTTCACGGAACAAGTTCAGATGAAGAGAAAGAACTCCAATTTAGGCGACCGTCTAATGAAGAGTTCTATGCTCAAAAGAAAAAACAACAACAACAGGTCAAAGATGTTTCAAAGAGAACATGTTTCAAATGTGATCAAACAGGACATCTTGCTCGCAAGTGTCCAAATCCAAAACCTGTTGATGTTGAAAAGAAAAAGAAGTCTGATGTTGTGAATAAGAAGTCAACCAAGTTTGATTCAAACAAACTTGGAAGCCTAAAATGTCAAAGGCTGACTCACACAAACATGGAAACTTGTGACACCCAGATTTAGAACAACACAAAGTTGGAAAACAACTGATGATGCAACTAAACCAAACCAATTTTGGAAACCAAAAGAAGTTGTTCAAAATCAAAATGTTCAAAATGAATCTCATTTTTATAAAAGAAGTGCTTCAAAAGGACAAACTTGGGTGGAAAAGAAACAAAAGGTTTCTGTGAGTGAAAATTGGAATGAAAATACATTTGTGAAAAATGATAAAGATTTTCCGAAGTTGAATGAAACATATTGTGTTGAAATGCCTAAGGTCAAACAGACCTGGGCTAACTTGTTCAAGTAATTGAGTAAGTATGAATGTGCAGGTGCTCAAGAATGATAAAAATTATCAAGATGGAACAGAGAGCAGCCTGGCAAAAGAAGAGGAGGCTGCTGGTCCCTACAACTGAGAAACAGGGAGTTTGTTTGATTTCTGTACATAAATAAATAATATTTCAAAAACCCTAAAATTGAAAATTTTGAAAAATAAAAAAAAATTAATTCTGTCAAAAAATTCAAAAAATTCCAAAAATATGTTACTTGAATATGCCGAAACCCTCACGGCGGAACAAACATGATTAATTTCACAAGATTGAAAAACGGTTTTCAAACTGTAAAATATCAATGTGTTGTAAATCATGAGGGTATATTTTCTACAAAAAAGAGCATGTAAAGCAGAAAATGGATAGCGAGCCAAAGCTATCAGTATCCGGTTGTCAAATTTTCTTTAAATGTTTTGACTTTTAGGGGGAGTAAGAAATTGTCAGAAAATCCAAAAACATTAGAAAATTAGAAAAAGCCAAAAACATGATAAAATTCAAAAATTGAGTTTTTGTGTAAAAAGAGGAAATGATAGTACATCAGTAGACAATCATAGTACTCTAAAGAAATGGAAAGTTAATTTGTGATAAACGGTCTCACTGATGATATGCTAGTAGGTTTTTACACGCTTAGTAGCTTGTTTTCGAGATATAAACCTAAATATCAATACTTACTTATCACGTGGGGAACATCTCTCGGATATATGGGTAACCCCCGAAATCTTGTTTGAGAGATTGCCTGATTCTGAGATACTAGGTCTTTATACTGTTTGATATCTGGGGTATTATACTTGGTATTCTGATATTGCGGAAGTAATAGCCTAGACCTCGTATAATACTTTACGCGCTTTTAAAAATCTTACCCTCTGCATAAAAATTGAAAAATATCGAAAGATATGAATCAATTGCAGTTGAAGAAAAGATTCCCTAAAGGGAACACACCTAAAGTCGAGCCTTCATCTCTTTGACTGAATGGAAGTTCATACCTGAGCTCTCAAGGTCTCGCACTAACCCAGAGAACAGATATCAAATTGGTATACTCACCTGTAAGACTGAATCTAGGGAATTTTGATATGGGAGTATATTCTGAGGTGGGACACGCGAATAAGTTAAGTCCTTAAAACACTAATCCGTATCTCAAATCAATTGAACTTTGTGTGAAAATTTAAGTGGATCGGTATACTGACAATCTAAGTGAATCGTTTAGAACTTAAAGTGTTTAAAGCTCATCGGTGCTAGTGATTTGTCATAAACTGATATGATCCTCTGACGCGAACTCAAACTAAAATATTGTCTATAAATATGTTTGTAAATATTTCTTTTCTACTTTATATTTCAGAAAAATCCAAAAAGATTTTGATTCCACTTTATTTTCAACAACCGATGTCTGAAAGTTGAGATTCAAAATCTAAGTATGCTGATTGTGTTTCTGAAAATAAACAAGTTCATTAGTTTGAAACTTGAAATTTTTAAAAAAAAATTAAAAATCAAAATAGTTTGTGATATCTCCAAGGTCATTAATTTGGACTTGGATGATAAATCGTGAAGGTTTTGGATACTTATATTGTGAAAATCTGTTGTAAAGAGCTAGATTTCGATTTTGGATACTTAATACTGCCAAATCTATGAAGATTGTTGATAGGGGAAGAAAATCAAGTAATCCTGGATATATTCATATTATTATATTTTAAAGCCATGTTCTTGATTTAAAAGTTTTAAGAGCCAGGTCATGATTCCTGGACAATCGTAAAATCTTTCACTGTCGCATATTTGAAATGTTTTAGTTTATGCTAAAAGAGCCAGGTTTTCAATCCTGGAAGTTCAAAATGTTTTTACTTATAAATGTTTGAGAATTGCAAATGTTGTATCAGATTACGATCCCGATAGCCGAGTCTAAGGGGGAGTCTGAAGACGAGCTCAACGCAACGGGGAGCTTGTAACTGAAAAGCCAGGTTTCAATCCCAAAAGCACGGAAGCTTGACGAAAGGGGGAGCCTGAAGAAAGAGTCCATCGAAAGAGGGAACTGAAGCTGAAGACAGATCCACGGGGATTCTTTTCAAGAAAGAGGGAGTCTGTGTTTGCTGAAGACGTCAAACTTTCAAGAAGACTCAAAGAGAGAGACAAATACAAGACGCTACGAGATTGACTGCAACAATATCCAAGGGGGAGTCTGTTAGTGCATTTATGTCTATCGCCTCCGTCAATTCAGTTCGTAGCAGATTCTGTAGAAAACTAGCCTTATATTGTAATATTTAGATATTAAAGGCAAGGTGGCATTATTGTAAATAAGGGGAAATCCCTTGTAACCTTTGCCTATAAATAGAGGAGTTAGGGCTTAGTTTAACAACTTTTGCCACATTTGAGACTTGGAGAGCATAAGAGCTAGAGAGAGAAAGTACTCAAGGTGATTCACGTTTCTTGTACAACTTTCAGATTATCAATCGAATCACAGATTATATACGGTTCGTGTGTTCGGTTCACGCACATGTACGGATTCCGCACGTCACACGTGTCATACGCAATCGTTACGGAGTCGAAAACTGATCCTAACATGTAAGGATTCCAAAAATATAACATATACATACATATTTCTTTTAAATTTTGTTTGCAAAACTATAACACATACCACTTGAAGTACTTGAAAATGGAATCATTTCAACAGAATCAAATGTTGATCCAGGATGACAACCTATTTTGTTTCTCTTTTGTTGAAGAACATACTTCCTTTTTTCTCTTTCTTCAGCACAACTTTGACGTTGACTTGCTTGAAGGTCAACTTCATACTTAGTTGAAATTGTGTTATCTGTATCCATAATTTAAAATACTTGAATGAAGAAGATTGTTGACCACTCAAGGAAAGAACTTTGAAAGTATTGTGAAAATTATTTGAAATTACGAAAAAATATTAGCAGTAAGTATACCTTTTACTTCTGTAGATGAGTAAAACAAATTACTACTAATATTTGGAGTAGCATAAGCAGGAAAATGATACACATTACTTCTTTTAACATTGGTTGTTGAATGTGACAACTCGAACCCTTGATCCTGATCGTCGAGAGACGAGCCCGTGATAATTACTATTATTATTGCTATTATTATTATTATTATTACTATCATTATTAATAACCCGCTACGAGAAATACGAGTCGTCTAACGGATAACACGAATCAGACATAAAATAACCGTCTGTAATTTAAACCGGGTGTTCGGGCTTGGCGACACCTAGTATTAGGCGGATCCACGCACTTGGGCTAGGCCCAACCTAACTAACCTAAACCCTACACTATTTAAACATCCTAAACCCCCTCCCACTCTCATTTCTTTCTCTAGAAACAAAAACCCTACTTAACACACACATCAGTCACTTGGTCCCTCTCTCCCTCGATCAGGTCTTCCGGCAACCAACTGTGATTCCGGTGCCCCTTATCGGCCGACAAGTAAACCCCAAATCCCCTTATCCCTCGTTCGTCATCTCACCCGCATACCCCTGAAACACTCTTCCCCTCTTGCACTATCTTACACGCCCTTTCCTATCTCCGATGGCTGGAGATGTTCTTCGGCCGTACGACGAGTCCCAGAAGGCGACAGTGGTGGGAACCACCACAGCTGGTGGCGACAAAGTAGTACAGTGTCGACAAGGGAGCTCCGACAGAGCTCCGATAAGCACCACGGTAGTGCCAGTGGCTTGCCGGCAAGACTAGGCAGCGGCTTGCTGGTGACGGTGATGGTGGTTCTGCTCGATCAGCGTCGGTTGCAGCGAAGGAGGTGGTGGCGGTGCCGCGTCTCTGACGAATCTCACCGTCAGCAGGCCCAAGTTGAGGTTCGAAGCTCTGTTTTAGTTCGGGCTCGAAGTCACAGCGGCAACGATCAAGAGGAACCCTTCGGTTAGTATTACACTATGTGTGGATATTTGTGTTTATCATAAAAACTTGGCTGTATACTTGTTATTATTTGACTGATTAAGAATACGAGTGTTGGTATGATAAATTAAATTGAGTTTTGGACAATGATAGAAGTTGCCTGTGTTGTGATGTTTGAATATTTGTGATTTTGTGAACCTTGGTTTATATATATATATATATGCAGTAGTTAACTGTTTGAAGGTTTAAGTTGCCTGCTTTATGATCCTTGTTTAAGATGTAGAGAATGGTTAAACTATCTTGGTCGGTTGTCTGTTCGGACTCTTTGTGGTCCTTAAATTTGCTTATGAAAATGTATAGTGGCGTATTGCTAAGATTAAAATTTGGGGATTTCATGTGTGACTATGGAGGTGTGTCATAAAAAGGGTTGCTGTGTTCCTTATTTATTTCATACCAAATGATTTGGCTATTAAAAATTGTTAAATGATTGAAAGTGGTTTTAAAAGTAATTTATGTTGATTGATGTTTATGATAATGGGGTCCTAATAATGTTTTCAATGACAATCTGATACTATTACCATGATGAATTCATGAGATTGATAAAGTGGTAATAGGGTCATAATATCTAGGATGAGTATGCTAGTTGAATGTGAAAACCCTAAATGATGAACAATTTGAATGGCATGAAAATATTTGAAATATGCTAGTTTGATCTGATTTGATAAATGTACGGTAGAATAAACATGTTTAAGGAATGTGATTGGATCGTACAGATGGATAAGGTTCTAGAAAGATCCCAGTGTTGTGAGTCGAGACCAGTGGATCCATCAGTGGTTTCGACCCAGCAGCTGTTTCATTTGAGATTGCGACTCGAGACCGCCACATGATGAGTCGAAATCCCTCGGTTGCGACATCGGTTGCGAGTCGCAAACACCTGGTTGCGACTCGAGACCAAAACAGCATGAACCGAGACCGTGTTTGCGAGTCCGGTTGCGACTCGAGACCAGAACCTGCATCAGTTGCGACTCGAGACCTCTACGGTTGCGACTCAAATGTTCACAACTCCAGACCTGCTGATTTCGACTTAGAGTCCAGCGGTTGCGACTCGAGACCTCATAGTCTCGAGTCGAGACTATCCAGTTTCGACTGGACTACTCTGCTTAGTTATTGGGCTGCACAAACTGATGTTTTGAACTACGTGTTACTATTAATGTTTAACTGTTACTGTTTAACTGTTTGCATGCTAGGATAGGCCCAATAACGTATATGCTAGTATGACTTACGTGCTATGTGTTAGATACGTGTAGTTATACGTGACATTACTTGCATACGAACCTAATAAATATTTAATAACCATAATAGGGTATGGTTGACCAACGTAACACGAGTAAATTACCGAGCAAAGCAAAGGTGAGTTCACTACTTTTTACTTAAAGCATGCGTTCCCGGTGGATTGGGAAACGGAACAAAACACTTTTCCTGGTTTGGGATTGCTTACTATCTCCTTGTGCGGGATACGGTATTTCTATCTCCTTGTGTGGGATACGGGTAACAACGCTATCCCCTTGTGAGGGATACAAACTTACTTTTCTTCCCTTGTTACTGGGAACAAACTTACTCACTTCCCTTGTTACTAGGAACTTTTAGTTAATTACTGTTTATACTGGATGCAACAAGCAACACTAAACAAAACTCTATCACTCAAGTCCTCACTTCTTAATACCGATTAGTCGCCGGGGTCAGGCGAACGGGTTATTAGTTGATAGCGCTATTTAGGTCTCACCAACCTCACACCGTGCCCGCGTATGGGATCGGGCGTGAACTAATGTACTCTGGCAACCGTCAATGATGATAGAACATTGACAAACGGGGCACTCTACGGAAACGTACGGATGAATAGTATTCGGTATTGTAAAAACAGTTTAGTCGCTTACTTATGGGGTAGCTCCCCATCGCATGTATAAACGGATAAATTAACTGGTTAAAACAAGCTTTTGGAATTAAAAACTGGAAAACTACAAACACGTGAACTCGCCAACGTTATGTTGACACTCTACTGCATGCTTTGCAGGTTGCTCGATACAGCTCTGGACGGACGTTGCAATCGGATGGAGTGCGTGGTTCGTAAGTTTCGTATGAACAACTTGCGGGTTTAAATTACGATGTGTTCTTCTTTCCTTTCCGCTGCAAACTCAAGCTATGTTTTGAAAAATTTAAAATTGGTCACTAATTATACCATTATTTGTAATAATAACTAAACGGTTCAAAATAATTAGTGGCTAAGATCCTGGTCAGTCACGCCTCCAAGCGGTGGAATTCCGCGTGTGGATTTTGGGGGTGTGACATTGAAACTTATAAAATACGAAACATGTGTAAGGATTCCCAAAACATAACATATAAATATATATTTCTTGTAAAATTTTGTTTGCAAACCTATAAGGCATACCACTTGGAGTGTTTAATAATGGAATCCTTTTAACATAATCAGATGTTGATCTACAATGAAAACCACTGTTGTTTCGCTTTTGTTGCAGAACACGCTTCCTTTTTTTCCTTGCTTCAGCACAGACTTGACTTTGACTTGGTTGAAAGAACAGTTCATACTTACTTGAAATTCTATTATCTGTATCCATAATTTCAAATATCTGAATGAAGAAGATTGTTGAGCACTCAAGAAAAAGACTTTCAAAGTATTTTGAAAATGGTTTGAATTATTTGAAAATGATTTGAATTATTAGAAAATGACAGTTGTATTATTAGGGGGTAAAATGTAACTTCCTTATCTCAATGGCGGTAAAATGTAATTTATTATTTCAATGGTGGTTTACCTTTTTACATAGAGGCATATAGAAACATACTTCACCTTTTTAACGACTCTCCAAATCCCTTTACAAAATTGTTTGTCTGATCTCATAAAAAGTGCTTCAAGTTTTAATCACCGGTGTCCGTTTCAATATTGAATCACTACACTTGAATACTTGTTACTTTTGACATCATCAACAACTTCGATCAAGGTATAATAATATTTATTAAAATTTGTATACACATTACTTTCATATGATTAACAACTGTTATGAAGACTGTTCTCATGTATTGCATGTTTTAGATAATGTATCAATTTAATTTTACAAGCTTTTTTGTTTTTTATAATGTTTCCGATTTGAAGTTTTCTTTAATATGGTGTTACATTTGGTTTCTTGAAAGCAATCGATAAAGTAAAAAAAAGTTATTTCCTTCCTACTCGATTCTACAGTTTTTAGAGGAATCTTTATTTATTCATATACTCTAGATAAATCAAAAAATATTAAACGCGTAATCTGAATGACATAGATATGTTAAACATTGTTGGTTCATATTTGTTATCACAATCTTTATAAATAATGAAGTATCTGATAAAATACATTGTCTCATTTTTTTTCTTTGATTTTTAACCAGGACCATCATATATTGGAAGATGTCTTTTTATAAATATTTGGACTCTCTTAATTCCAAAATCTTGGTAAGATTATTACATTAAAACCATTTTCTACAGTTTTATTGTTAACAATTAATTCACATATAACACTTGCCAATACTTAAATACTTGAACTCAACAGATAATACCACAAAACTTTGCAAACAATCATTTACTCAAAGAATTTCCTGGTAACGTTGGCGTTATAGAGTGTGTAAACGGTATGAGATGGGATTACCGATTCTCAAAACACAATGGAAGTTTTGCTCTAAAAGAAGGATGGTCCTCAGTTGTCTCTGACCTTTCATTGAAAGAAGGATGTCTGTTGGTGTTTAAAAAAACTGCACCATATACATATCTGCTGACACCTTTTGAAAAAGTTCATCATTATCCAACAAAACTTCCAATGATTTCTATGTTCACATCAGTATCGTATGAGAGGAAGTTTGGATGTATGGATTCATTCTCCCATAGTTTTACTGATGTTTGTAAGGACGTGTTGGTAAGTTTTGATATTTTAATCCATTACTTAAATGTTACTATAGTTATTAGTGATATAGTTATTAATTTTACTGTACCTTTGTTGATTTCATAATTTTATGTCTTTTTGTTTAGCTAATACCCAAGGAGTTAGTTAATGTCAGTATTGGAGTTAGTAAACTTAAAGAGACATTTAAGATCTATGTCAATCAGTAGGACTCTTTTGATGTAGTACTTCAATGTGATCCTCTTCGGAATTGTTACTTTATAACCGATGGATGGGAAAAGGTTGTACACTACATGGGTATGCAAACAGGAATTGTACTTGTTTTAAGATACGCAGCGGATTACATCTTTCTGCTTACTGCCTTTGATTTGAATGGATGTGAAATTGTTGCACCCAAAGTCAATGACAATCCAAAAGACGATACTTCCGCACCCAATTTAGAAGTTGCTCCAATTACCGAGGATTTGGATCACCAGTCGGATGTTGAAGAATCCAATGACACAGATTCTGATAGTGATTATGTTGTATCGAATGAATCATCCGATGATATCGACGATGCAGATTTTGATGCCGCTGTCTCAGATTATGAAGCTGATTCTGATGTATACCCCTTAGAATTCGTATGGTACTGCAACAAACATTTTGTAAGTTTATTCTGTTAATATATTATGCCTCATTCTTTGGATGTTAAATGTTTGTTACAATTAAGCTTTTTTTTTTGTTACTTTCCTTAAATACATTATTTATTTCTTATTAATTATTGGTATTTTATATGTATTTTAAGCATCTGTATGTGAAAGTAGCCTCTTTATCAAGGATTCATAGAACATTGAAGATGACAGTTGAAAATCTGAATGGAGTTGACACTGTAATTGACATTCGACGGGAGAAGCATGGCAAGGGATTTAGATACGCGGCTTGTAAATTCACCAAGAAGTTCACGAAGCCCAATGGTATCTACAGAAATATGAGAGGCGAATTTTTCTACTATGAAGAAAAAGCCAAGCTGATCTTAAAGAAAGTCTACAGGTAGTTGTGGTTGTTGGTATTATCTCATTTGAGATAAATTATGGGATGGTGATGCATCAAAATTCTATATTTTGAAAAGTTACGATTTACGAATATTTAAATTATAATCATGTATGCTTGTGTTTTATTTATATTAACTTAAACTTTGTTGTACATTTTCCATATATTTTAATTGGCTCTTCATGACACATTACAACTTGAATTATACTCTGTAAATTTATGGGCAGTCATCGATACTTAAAAGGTTTCAACAAATTTATTGGCAGTCATCGACACTTGAAAGGCTTTTCTTAAAAGGCTTCAACAAATTTATGGGTGATCATTCTCATAACTTCACTTAAATTAACCTCTAACTACAAATAACAGTCTTTTAACAACTACAAAAGGGATGCACTCAAATTTATATGAAACAAAAAAACTGTTTAAGCAAACTCTGTTGTTCCAAACAACCTCTGCTGATAAACACAAAGACTGTTATAGCAAATAACCTCTGCTGATAAACACAACCTCTGCTGCTGAATATGAATACAAAAGCATCATAAAGCTAACATATGTTGTTACTTAACAGATGATACAGTCTTTAAACATCTGAAACATTTGCTGTTGAAACAAAGGTCTGCCAAACATAACATCTGTTGATCATTCCACAGTATAGATTGCTAACATCTGCTGTATCTTAACAGATGATACAGTTCAACAGAGGATTTCAAACATCTGTTTACACACGCTTAACCTTTAACACCTGCTGATAAACACCGAGATGGTTCAAGCAAAGGTCTGCCAAATAGAACCTCTGCTATGGACTAACAGATGATGCCGTTCAACAGAAAATGTTTAACAGCAGTGCTTTAATAGACCATGATCAACAGATGATAAGGTCTGTTTACTCAATATAGATTGCTAACATCTGCTGTGCCTTAACAGATGATACAGTTCAACAAAGAATTTCAAACATCTGTTTACACACGCTTAACCTTGAACACCTGCTGATAAACACCAAGACGGTTCAAGCAAAGGTTTGCCAAAGAGAACCTCTGCTATGGACTAACAGATGATGCAGTTCAACAGAGAATGTTTAACAGCAGTGCTTTAACAGACCATGATCAACAGATGATAAGGTCTGTTGAAGCGAAGACTGCTCAACAGATTCTAACAGTTTTCCTACTAACCAATTCATTAAAGTAGTACTCAGTCACTAAAAATAATATATAACACTACTACTTGTCCAAAAAATGAACATTAACAATAATATAATAACAATAATATTGAAATTGTAGCAATTACATACAAAATCCATCAGTTTAGATGATTTAAATTATAACCATAACATACCAAACATTCAAACACAACAGGTTAAGACACACTTGTATTAAAACCACAATTTTAGTCTTCAAAATAAGTAGTTTTTACTTTCCATTCAGACTTAATCCAGAATCCCTTTCAACCGAACGCTGCTGAAATGTCTTCCGTAACATCACCAACTTCCTTGCAATAGATCACAAAACAACTAATGAATATTCATTTAACCTGTTATTATATTGCAAGAAATAAAGAGTATAGTTATGATTTGCAAAAAGAACAAAAATTACCTTTACATTTCCTTACACTTTACATGCTGTATAACAGCCATCATATACTCAAGAGCTGTCATTTTAGAGATGAATTAATTCAACTGCAGAGAATAATTATTCCACACAATACATCAAAACTTCAAACTGAATGAATAACAACATAAAATCATTCGAAAATTATGATACACATTCACTTTAAGAGGCAATAAGTTTGTTGATATCATTTATTACCACGATTCCAGAAGGTAACAAAACTCAAGAACATTTATATTACAAACCTACAAAGCATAGAATCAAGAATACACACATATACATCTATTTTTAAACACAAACATACATTGCCTCTTCATCAATAAAGTTAAGATCCATTTTATAACCTTGATTAAATTTCCAAGTTTGGGCAACGAACTCAAGACTTCCACACCAAATAACAAATCCAGCAAGATCTACCTGAAGAACATTTAGCATACAAACCTTCAGTTTGTGATAAAAAAGAAAAAAATCATAAAATATCTATTTTTAAACTACCTTCAGGTCTGCATAATATTCAAATCGATGTTAAACATGATGAATCAAGAATACACATATATACATCTATTTTTAAACACAAACAGACATTACATGTTCATCAATAAAGTTGAGATCCATTTTATAACATTGATTACATTTCGAAGTTCAGGCAACGAACTCAAGACTTCCACACCAAATAATAAATCCAGCAAGATCAACCTGAAGAACATTTAGCATACAAACCTTCAGTTTGTGATAAAAAGAAAAAATCATAAAATATCTATTTTTAAACTACCTTCAGGTCTGCATAATATTCAAATCGATGTTAAAACATGATGAATCAAGAATACACACATATACATCTATTTTTAAACACAAACAGACATTACATGTTCATCAATAAAGTTGAGATCCATTTTATAACCTTGATTACATTTCGAAGTTCGGGCAACAAACTCGAGACTTCCACACCAAATAACAAATCCAACAAGATCTACCTGAAGAACATTTAGAATACAAACCTTTCGTTTGTGATAAAAACAAAAAAATCAAAAAAATATCTATTTTTAAACTACCTTCAGGTCTGCATAATATTCAAATCGATGTTAAACATGATGAATCAAGAATACACACATATACATCTATTTTTAAACACAAACACACATTACATCTTCATCAATAAAGTTGAGATCCATTTTATAACCTTGATTACATTCCGAAGTTCGGGCAACGAACTCAATACTTCCACACCATACAACAAATCCAGCAAGATCTACCTGAAGAACATTTAACATACAAACCTTCAGTTTGTGATAAAAAGAAAAAACCAAAAAATATCTATTTTTAAACTACTGTTGGTCTGCATAATATTCAAATCGATGTTAAACATGATGAATAAACAGTACCTGAGGATCGAGATTGGCAACGTAGGCTATATGTTGACCAAGGAGATTCGTCATCTACTTCTTCGCAGTTTGCTGATGGAATTCTGAAGCTCTGATGAGAAACAGAGAGAGAGGGAAAATTAAAACCGTAGAGAGAGAAAGAGAGAGAGAGAGTTAGAGTTTATGTTTGTTATGAGACTTTGAAATTAAAAAGAGCTTTATATACCTATATGGTTTGAATTTTAAATCTGGAGCCAGATGTTTGTAGCATGAATGGAAGGCAGAGGTTTGAAACATGAATGGAAGGCAGATGTTTGATGAATGTGGGCCAGAGTTTTGAAATTTAAAGTGTTTTAATATTAAGCTTTATGATGTCACTATGGCTCCTCTATGGCTTCCACCTCATTGTTGATGACATAAGAAAAGCATTGTTGGACAGCCTCTATGTCTGCTACATAAGCTTTTCTTATGTCATTGGGATTTCTCCTTTTATGTAAAGTATAGATATAGATTTTGTTATAAATATTATAATAAAATTTGATATCAGCAAATCTAGAAAAAAAGGTATAAAAAGATTTTGTTATAAATATTATAATAAAATTTGATATCAGCAAATCTAGAAAAAAGGTATAAAAGTTTCTTAAAATGGATCTATTGTTATGATTATATACATTAAACACAGATGTATGATTAAATAATCACAAGCTTTAACATGGTAATTGAAATGAGTTTTATCTTTTAAAGTAATTTAATCATATATAAAAAAAATTAGAGTTAAATGCCAAAATTGTCCCTTAGTTTTGGACACTTTTATCACTTTCATCCAAGAACTTTTTTGTAACTATACCCCCAAGGTTTAATTTTTGTTGTTATTTTTATACAAATCGCTAACTCAATTAAAATCTATCATTAACTCTTATGGACAATTTAGCAATTTACCCATTTATTCTTTTGATTTTTTTTATTTTTTTCTATTTTTCTTTAAATAAAAAATAATATGTTGTGAAACTAGCCTAATAGCAAAAGAATATGAGAGAATAACAAAGATAAAGAGATTAATATTATTGACCGGGGTATGTATTTTACAAATGAATACAATGAACATATATAGGAGAAGAAGTCTTGGAGAATTAATTAAAATTTAACTTAGTTAATGGGAAATGTTACAATTACTAGTAATAAGATGAGAAGTGTTTACATTAATTAAGTGAACAAAATAGAGGGGCTAAAGGTGTTAAATGTCAAAACTTAAAATTAATAAAAGAATAAAAATTAAAACCCACACACAGTGTGTGAGTCTGGGCGATCGAACAAGGGGACAGAGACAAGGTGAAAACCTAATTTCATCAATTCCATCAAATTGAGTAGAGATTTCAAGGAAAATCAGTTGCATGACCCTAATTTTCGATCATCTAAACATACTCAGTGAAGTGGTAAGTCGAATTTCATGATTTGATGAATTGTAGGAAATGGGTTTCAACCCAATCATGAGTTTTTGATATGATTTGTGTAAATTGGATGTTAGGACTACTCTCTAGAACAGAAATCATGTTTGATTTTAGGTCAATTGAAAGATTTTAGTATAAACTCACCTTATGAGAATGTGTTATGAATAGGGTGATTAAAGTTGATACAACTATGTGAAAACTTGAACTATGATGTTTTTGTGACACTTGAAATCTTAGACAAGTGTGGTGTAGGATGAAAGATTGTCATGAATTTGATTGACTGTTGATGATTTGCTAGGAGAAGAACTAGTTAAATTATGTCCTAGAATATTTGTGTTTAGTGTCCTATTAATGCGAAACCCGCCAAGTGTTCGATGAAATGCTTAAGAGAACATATATGTGAAATTCGGACAATTATGATAATGTTGCTTTATGATAAACTATGTAAATAATGAAATGATGTTCGGATGGACTAAATGATAGTACGGATATGTTAATGTAGGCGTGAAGGAAGAAAGTTCAAGTGATAGGAAAACGGAAAACGCACAAGATCGAGGTATGTTGTATTTCGAACATAAATTTATTTGGTTGTTTATTGTTTTTGTATAAAAGTTTAGGCTTTACTATGTTAGTGTAAATATGAAGTAAGTAGCCTAACCCATGCGAACGGGTTATTGGAAATGAATGTTTATTAATGGACAATAGTATAGTCGGCTTGTTTTAAACAAACCGAGGGAATGTATGTTGATGCTAAAAGGAAAGTAATGAATCAAATCCGTTATAAACAAATTGATATGGGTGAATGTCATGGTGATGAAAGGGATGTATTCGATTCGTCATAAACGAACCGAATGGATGTTTATTTATGCTTGCAAATGTCATTCACAACAGATTAAGGAATGGCATGTTTTATCTCAATTGTGAGATAGTATGTTTTGACCCGTTTAATCGGGTAGGAAAGTGTACATATGAAATGAAAGCATGAAACGGATTAGTTGATTTATTAGTCATGAATTAACATAACCGACGAAATTAATTTATATGTTTGATGTAGGCAAATCCTCAACTTAGATGGCTTGGCGACTTGGAATGAGCATACGCATGAATCACGACCATTATATGCTTCTGCTATTTTTGTAATGAAGTTTATGGGTCGAAAATACCTCGTTGTGAATAACTTTTGGTAGTAGTTAGATTTAAAAAAAACGTAATGTTACGATCTTTGTTGTGTCTTTTGAACGGGTCGTAGAATTAGTTGTAATGATGATTATTAAAACAGGGATCCGCTCGTTGTACGGACGAGTCATGCCCAAATTTTGTTAAAATTTGTATATTAATGTTATTATTATCATTAGTTTCGAATGTAAAAAGTATGGGTGTTTTAAAAGTTTAAATTTTTAATGTCTTAAGATCGTCACTTTGAGCTTATGTAAAACTGGGGCGTTTTAAGTTGGTATCAGAGCCGAGATTTGAGGGATTCAAGTATTAGAGCTAAAATGCTTGAACTCAAACCGAAAGCTCGTATGGTGTGTTCGTGCCGAAGAGCTATATAAGTAAGTAAATTGTAAATTTGATTATGCTTATAGTTAGAATCGAAAAAGGGATTTATAGGTTAATTGCTTACAAAACCGAGTTTTAAGGCGAACGACGAGGCTAAACGGGTCCGCATTTGAATTACCGACACGTAGGAAAAAGAATCACGTAAAATGGACTTGTAGATTGAAAGTTATGAAGGTTTTAAGTTGAATTCGGAAAAAAAACTAGAGCTGGGCAAAATGCAGGTTTTTATAACAAACCTGCTGGAAAATCAACTCCCCCGCGCCACGCGACAGGGTAAGGGAGCACACGAGCCGAGTCGCGGCACGCGACAAGATTAGTGTAGTCTCTCACGTCCCGCGAGGGACATAAAAACGTCCAAAAATTTTTATTTTCGCTGTTTTGAATATGAGACTTGTTTTAACCAGTTTCTAAGGCCTCGTAATCAATGTTTAAGGTCATTTTTATATTAAGAATGATGAGGGAAAATATATACGAAGGGAGAAAAGGTAAATCGTTGTGATCAAAGATTTTGATCTATACGATACGACATGATCGTCGATGACGATAATGCATGAAGTATGAAATGTAAATTGATTATAGTATGATAAAATGAGTTTAAATATGATGAAGAGAAGTGTGAAAAGAAATCTAATAAATGGGATGAATGTTTTATGTAGATGACGGACACAAGGAATGTAAATGATGATGTAACACGTCAAGAAGCATTCGATAATAAGATCATGGAAGCGGTTGAAAAGGTTATACAAGCCAACCTTCCCCAATTAGCTCAAGAAGTTGAACGCCGTGTATTGGGGGTGGTTGATACTATGATGACTAGTAAAATCAAAAAGTTAAAGGAGATGATCGAAGGGTCTAAAAGTAAAAGCAAGGCACGTAGGTGCACGTATAAAGATTTCATGGCGTGCAACCCTACAACTTATGATGACAAGATTGATCCGATAGCGTGCCAAAGATGGATTTCAAACATAGAAGCGGTGTTCATACGAAGTCGGTGGGATGAGGAGCTTATTAATTGGGCTCGAGATAGAGAAATAGAGGTTAAAAGGCAGGAGGAACGTGGCGAAAAAATGTTATTGGAAAAAGGGACCAGCTCGAGTCCGTCTAAGAAGGCAAAATTCCAAGATCATGGTAGAAAGGATAAATCAAAAGGCGGTATTACTCCTTGCAAGACTTGTGGGAAGCTTCATACTGGAGAATGCCTTCTAGCCAAGAAGGGGTGTTTTAATTGTGGCGATGAAGGACATCCGTATTATAAATGCCCGAACAACCCGAAGACTTGTTACAATTGTTTTCAAAAGGGGCATGTTAAAGCGGAGTGTCCTAAATAACAACAAGTAGCAAAGACGGAAGGTAAGATGGAGGAGGGCTCTAAGGCAAGAGGAAGGATGTTCCAAATCACATCCGAAGAAGCCAAGGCTCATCCAAATGTTGTCTAAGGTATCTTCTTGTTGAATTCCTTGCCCATGTATGTTTTGTTTGATACCGGAGCCACCATGTCATTCATTTCAAGTGAAGTAGTAGATCATCCCTCGTTTAAGATTGAAAGAATGTCGACACCCTTAGAGGTAGAAATAGCCGATAGTAAGAACTATTTATTACACGAAGTTTGTAGAAACTGTAAGCTCACTATAGAAGACGAGGAATTTGATATCGACCTCGTACCAATGGTTTTGGGGGAATTTAAGGTGATAGTGGGTATGGATTGGATGACCCGACACCATCCGGAGATTAATTGCGAAAGCAAGACCGTACTTGTCCGATCTCCGAATGGAAAGCAACTAAGAATTCAAGGGGAGAGGAATATAGAAGCAAAACTTTGTACTATTGTTCAAGCCGTTAAGTATGTACGTAATGGGAGTAGAGCATACTTAGCTTATGTAGTAGTTGCTCAACAAAGTCTCCCGAAGTTCGAAGATGTGCGGTTGTGAAAGAATTTCCAGACGTATTTCTGGAGGAATTGCCGGGACTACCTCCCGAACGTGAAATAAAGTTCCGTATTGAGTTGAATCCGGGTGTAAAACCGGTAGCTAAAGCTCCGTATAGGCTGGCCCCCACTGAGATGCGGGAGTTAATGACGCAGTTACAAGATCTACTCGATAGGGGCTTCATACGCCCGAGTGTGTCACCTTGGGGAGCCCTCGTCCTATTTGTAAAGAAGAAGGATGGGTCGATGCGCATGTGCATCGATTACAGAGAACCGAATAAACTAACAATGAAGAACCGCTACCCTTTACCCAGAATTGACGATCTTTTTGATCAGTTACAAAGGGCGAGTTGGTTCTCTAAGATAGACTTGCGTTCGGGGTATCATCAAGTCAAGGTGCGAGAAGAAGATATTTCCAAGACTGCATTTAGAACTCGATATGGACATTACGAACTTTTAGTTGTGTCCTTTGGGTTGACGAACGCGCCAGCCACGTTTATGGATCTTATGAACCAGGTATGCCGACCCCTGTTGGACAAATCTGTGATCGTGTTTATAGATGACATTTTGGTTTATTCACGAAGTAAGCCCGAACATGCGAGACACCTATGGGAAGTACTTGAAACACTCCGTAAGGAGAAACTTTATGCAAAATTCTCGAAGTGTGCCTTTTGGCTCAGAGAGGTGCAATTTCTCGGCCACGTAATAAACTCGGAAGGTGTTTTGGTAGATCTATCAAAAATTGAGGCCGTAATGAAGTGGGTATCCCCGAAAAATCCAACTGAAGTAAGGAGCTTTCTCGGTCTCGCTGGCTATTATAGAAGGTTTATACAAGATTTTTCGAAAATAGCGTTACCTTTAACAGAATTAACGAGAAAGAAGAGAAGTTTGTGTGGGGTGAAGAACAAGAAGGAGCCTTTCAAGTGTTAAAAGAGAAGTTGTCTAGTTCTCCGGTTTTGACACTCCCAGATGGAACGGAAGATTTGGTTGTCTATTCAGATGCTTCACATCAAGATTTAGGCTGTGTCTTAATGCAAAAAGGGAAGGTTATCGCGTATGCATCAAGACAACTTAAACCGCATGAAGGAAACTACCCAACTCATGACTTAGAGTTGGCGGCAGTAGTTTTCGCCTTAAAAATCTGGAGGCATTATTTTTACGGGTCAAAATGTACGATTTACTCGGATCACAAAAGCCTCAAATATTTCTTCGAATTGAAAGACTTGAATATGAGGCAACGAAGATGGCTGGAACTGATTAAAGACTACGACTGCGATATCCTTTATCACCTGGGAAAAGCAAATGTCGTAGCGGATGCGTCGAGCCGAAAGGATTACCCACCTCCGATTCAAGTGAAATCCTTGAAAATGATAGTTACACCTCGCCTCCTTGAAATGATTCGAGATACCCAAATAAAGTCGCTAGGGGCAGGAGATCCAAAGAAAGAAAGAACGAAAGGAATAGTCAAAAAATTGGAAGAAAACTCGAACGGGCTCAAAACCAGGTTCGGTTGAATCTGGATACCACTGTTTTGTGAAGTCAAAACCGCACTACTCGAAGAAGCTCATAAGTCACGGTATTCAATTCATCTCGGGCAACAAAAATGTACCGGGACTTGAAAGAAAATTACTGGTGGCCTGGTATGAAACACGATATTGTTAAGTATGTAGCGAAGTGTTTGACATGCTCCCAAGTGAAGTCAGAACATCAAAAACCGTACGGAGAATTACAACCTTTGGAGATTCCGGTATGGAAATGGGAGGAGATAACTATGGATCTGGTAACCAAGCTTCCTAGAACGAAAAAGGGGCATGATACAATATGGGTAATCGTAGACCGACTCACAAAAAGTGCCCACTTTTTACCTATTCGAGAGGCCTACTCTTCGGAGAGAATGGCGGAAGTTTATATGAACGAAATAATATCTCGACACAGGGTGCCCGTATCAATCATCTCGGACCGGGATACGAGATTCACCTCTCGTTATTGGCAGAAGTTTCATGAAAATATGGGCACGAAGCTACACATAAGCACCGCCTATCACCCTCAGACTGACGGTCAATCAGAAAGAACCATCCAAAATCTTGTTGATATGTTGAGAGCATGCGCCTTAGACTTTGGGGGAAATTGGGATGACCATTTACCACTAGTGGAATTTTCTTATAATAATAGTTACCATAGTGGTATCCAAATGGCTCCTTAGGAATTACTATACGGGAGGAAATGTAGGACTCCCTATGTTGGGGCGAAGTAGGGCAAAGGGAGCTTGCGCCTAATGATTTGATAGCAATGACAAACGAAAAGATTGATTTAATTAGAGCTCGACTAAAAGAAGCTCAAGATCGGTAAAAGGCATACGCGGACAAGAGAAGACGTCCTATTGAGTTTCAAGTGCGAGACTATGTTTTGCTGAAAGTATCTCCATGGAAGGGTATAATCCGTTTTCGTAAACGGGGTAAATTGGGTCCTTATTATATTGGATCGTTTAAGATTTTAGCTCGAGTCGGGAAGGTTGCATATCGTTTCGAATTGCCGTCTACACTAGACGGGATTCACAATACCTTCCACGTATCGCAATTGAGAAAGTGCCTTGCGGATAAAACGGCGTTCGTACCTCTCGACGCATTGAACTAGACGAAGGGTTAAATTATGTCGAAAGACCGATAGCCATTAAAGATGCTGAAGTAAAGAACCTTCGCAATAAAGCCGTTAGACAAGTCTTAGTGCAATGGCAACATCGGAAAGGATCGGAACTTACATGGGAAGCAGAAGATGAAATGCGGAAACACTACCATTTTCTTTTCGGTACGTAAATTTTTAATTTATTATGTGTCCAGGTTTTGGGGACGAAACCTCCTTTAAGGGGGGTAGATTTGTAACATCCCAAAAAGGTTTATTAGACATAAGTTAAATTAATTAAAATTTAACTTAGTTAATGGGAAATGTTACAATTACTAGTAATAAGATGAGAAGTGTTTACATTAATTAAGTGAACAAAATAGAGGGGCTAAAGGTGTTAAATGTCAAAACTTAAAATTAATAAAAGAATAAAAATTAAAACCCACACACACACAGTGTGTGAGTCTGGGCGATCGAACAAGGGGACAGAGACAAGGTGAAAACCTAATTTCATCAATTCCATCAAATTGAGTAGAGATTTCAAGGAAAATCAGTTGCATGACCCTAATTTTCAATCATCTAAACATACTCAGTGAAGTGGTAAGTCGAATTTCATGATTTGATGAATTGTAGGAAATGGGTTTCAACCCAATCATGAGTTTTTGATATGATTTGTGTAAATTGGATGTTAGGACTACTCTCTAGAACAGAAATCATGTTTGATTTTAGGTCAATTGAAAGATTTTAGCATAAACTCACCTTATGAGAATGTGTTATGAATAGGGTGATTAAAGTTGATACAACTATGTGAAAACTTGAACTATGATGTTTTTGTGATACTTGAAATCTTAGACAATTGTGGTGTAGGATGAAAGATTGTCATGAATTTGATTGATTGTTGATGATTTGCTAGGAGAACTAGTTAAATTATGTCCTAGAATATTTGTGTTTAGTGTCCTATTAATGCGAAACCCGCCAAGGGTTCGATGAAATGCTTAAGAGAACATATATGTGAAATTCGGACAATTATGATAATGTTGCTTTATGATAAACTATGTAAATAATGAAATGATGTTCGGATGGACTAAATGATAGAACGGATATGTTAATGTAGGCGTGAAGGAAGAACGTTCAAGTGCTAGGAAAACGGAAAACGCACAAGATCGAGGTATGTTGTATTTCGAACATAAATTTATTTGGTTGTTTAATGTTTTTTTATAAAAGTTTAGGCTTTACTATGTTAGTGTAAATATGAAGTAAGTAGCCTAACCTGTGTGAACGGGTTATTGGAAATGAATGTTTATTAATGGACAATAGTATAGTCGACTTGTTTTAAACAAACTGAGGGAATGTATGTTGATGCTAAAAGGAAAGTAATGAATCAAATCCGTTATAAATGGATTGATATGGGTGAATGTCATGGTGATGAAAGGGATGTATTCGATTCGTCATAAACGAACCGAATGGATGTTTATTTATGCTTGCAAATGTCATTCACAACAGATTAAGGAATGGCATGTTTTATCTCAATTGTAAGATAGTATGTTTTGACCCGTTTCATCGGGTAGGAAAATGTATATATGAAATGAAAGCATGAAACAGATTAGTTGATTTATTAGTCATGAATTAACATAACTGACGAAATTAATTTATATGTTTGATGTAGGTAAATCCTCAACTTAGATGGCTTGGCGACTTGGAACGAGCACACGATGAATCACGACCATTATGCGCTTCCGCTATTTTTGTAATGAAGTTTATGGGTCGAAAATACCTCGTTGTGAATAACTTTTGGTAGTAGTTAGATTTAAAAAAAACGCAATGTTACGATCTTTGTTGTGGCTTTTGAACGGGTCGTAGAATTAGTTGTAATGATGATTGTTAAAACAGGGATCCGCTCGTTGTACGGACGAGTCATGCCCAAATTTTGTTAAAATTTGTATATTAATGTTATTATTATCATTACTTTCGAATGTAAAAGTATGGGTGATTTAAAAGTTCAAATTTTTAATGTCTTAAGATCGTCACTTTGAGCTTATATAAAACTAGGGCGTTTTATTGTTACATTCCCTGCACTTATAAAAAAACTAACCAAACTTGTTTTGATGGGTTAGTAATATAGAAACCCATATCTTTCGTACCTTAAGGGTTTACAAAATATATGTTTTACCCATTACATTGTCTCCTCACTATAGACTATAGACGAGTTATATCTTGTCAACGAATTCAATGATATATACAGTCGTGTATAACTAGCAAGATATATAAATACAATTCGTATTTAATTATTGTATATTGGACCAATGATCTTTGCTTCTTTGATATAAGAGTCATTGTCAATGTCTACTAACTGGACAACATTATATGTAGTTACAACATAAGCTTTACCCATACGAAAATGTCCAACATCTTCTAGATGTATCATGATTGATGTATAATTATACAAATACTTGTTCTACATATCAAGCCATAAAGTTGCATTACCATCTTTAATTTGCAAATACTTGCTTTAATAATTGAGCTCATTTTTTTAATCTTTTCAGAAGATTTAATGATATCATCAACATATGTTATAATACTTATAAACCTCACATTGTTCTTTTAATGAAAAAACAGATAGACTGATTACAACATATGTATTTCTCTCCTTTATGAGCTCATCAGTAAGTCAGTAAGTCGATTATACCATATTTGAATCAACTATTTTAGTCTATACTATATATATACATTCTTGAGGTTTTGAAATCAATGTTTGAGGCATTTACAATCATTTAAATACTTCTTTCCACTTTGAAAAACAATGTATGTGCATACACTCTTTAGGAGTTCTGCTACATAAGTCTCCTCATTGATTTCTATATCATACGCAAAAATGTCATGAACACTTGCTTTTAGTTCCAAAATCCATATTATACCATACGTGTACACTATTTATTGAGATATCAAAATCACAGAGTACAAGTTATCTATATGTTTACTAGTGCACAAGAATTACATCATTAAGATGTTTTAATTAACCTTCTAAGCACTTAATTACTTTAAGAAACCTATCAGGAGTTCCGACTATATCCAACATGTAAAATAATCATAATGTATTTAAATTTGAACATGTATACAATGATCACATTCTTCTCGAGAACTTACTTTACATGACTTTCATGTAAACTTTCAGTATCAAGTGATGCATAACATTCATAAGATGCTTATGAATTCTCTCTTTATATTACCAGACTAATAAAATATTGGAAAGTCAATGCATCCGCCATTGGAGAATACGTCTCCTCATAATCAATCATAGGTCTTTGCGAAAATTCTTGTGCCACCAATTTTTCCTTATATCACCTAATTTGATTTTCACATAATTCGCATAAAAGACCCGTTTATATCCAACATATTTTACAACTTTAGTTGTATGGACTGTTGGCCCAGAGACTTTCCATGTCATTAGAGAATTCAACTTTGCCTTATTTGCGTCTTTCCATTTTGGCCAATCTTTCCATTTTGGCCAATCATTTCTATGTTTACGTTCATAGGCAGATCTCAAATCTTGATCCTCATCGTTTAATCATTTCAAGCGCTACATTATATACAAAAGTATAACAACGTCGATTTTTATTTCGATTCCATACATATCTTAGACATGATACAACTTATCGAGATCTCTTTATTTTCAGGTACCTGAGATTTTTCTTGAACTATCGTGTATACTCTCTTCAGGAGATTTTTTACCATAACCTCGAATTGACCATCTTAATTACTTGCTCCAATTTTCAAGGAATTTTATTGTTGGAATCAACTAGTCTACCACGCTTTAGGTGTACAATAGACTCATTACAAAATATGTGGTTGTCCTCTTGGGACACAAATATAACTGAGCATAAGCAGTTGATTATGTAACTTACTTAGTCACTCTATTTAGTCAGTGAACTTTTCTGGTAATTTGTTCCTTAATATTGGTAAATATTGGTAAATGAATTATACTTTAAACTTCTAGTTCATAGTTTATAATCTAAGGATCAAGATGTGTAGGATCGTTTGCATGACCAAACGAGTCGTTCAGAAGAGATCTCGTCCAATACGAAAGGCGGAAACAGACGTATCAGAGTTATTTCAGCTGATTCGCACTTAGATTCACTTAAACTGTCTCTTGTATTGATATCAGATCGTTTTACAATGATGGAGACACTTCGGCAGAGCTTCGCTACCGGAATCAAAACCTTACAAATGAATTGAACAAGGCACCTATTTATAGGCAAGCCCATTTCGCACGGAATGACTCATACGAAATGATCAGTCCCATTTCGTACGAAATGGACATTTCCATTTCATGCGAAATGGCTCAATCCTATACATTTCTCGTTTTTCTCGTATTTCGTGCCCTGATCTATCAAACCTATTACAAGACTCGATACAAGACGAAGTCGACAGACATATGCATCAACAGACTCCCCCTTGGATGTTGACGAAGTCTTCGATGTCGAGTCTTCGGTATGTCACATCTTCAGTCTTTATCAGTCTTCTTGCTCTCTCTAAAGTATTCTCCATTGTAAGCATCCTCAATCAATCTCTTTCTCTTTTTTTCCCGAATCTCAACCTGTCTCTATCTTCTCTTGATCAGATCTCTTGATTCCTTAAGCTCATTAGCTTCAGCATCTGGCGTGGACTACAGGATTCGAACCTGGCTCTAAATCTATCCAGAATCGGTATCTGGTTCTTACAACTTCAGACTCCCCCTTTCGACAAGCTGGGATCGCAGTCTGGAATTCACAATCTACAGGCTTTGGATCGAAAACCTGGCTCTTGTAACTTTCACAGGTTTTAAGATCGTAACCTGGCTTTCTGTAACAATCAGAATCAGGAACCTTGCTCGAATCTGCATATGCTTATGCGGAAAATCCTCATATATCTGAACCTGGCTAACCTGCACATCCTCTACTCAAAAGTAAGATATAACAATTTTATTGTCTCTGCTTATCTACATGTAAAATCAATCTCAAACCAACACTTGTTAGATTATGACATTTCTGAAATTTTCTCAAACTTCACTTTTCATCTCAAACAAACTCTCCTAAACCTGTTGTTCATCATGTTTAGCACTTGAAAATTTGAAAATCAGCTTTTCAACATCAGTTGTCGAAAATAAAATGAAATAAAATCTTTTTGAATTTTTCAAAATTTTAAGCTAAAACATATTATTTTTGGGTTTTTGTCTTTAATAAAAAACAGTAAAGAAATATTTACAGAAAATATTTTTGTGAGCTTGTGTAAGAGGATCATATCAGTTTATGACAAATCACTAGCACCATTGAGCTTTAACACTTTAAGTTCTAAACGATTCACATAGATTGACAATATTGTTGTCCTCTTAAACTCAATCTAAAAACTTTCAAAATGTTTACCGATACGTTAAGATATATTAATTTTGCACTAAATTCTTATGGACCCCACGATCTCAGCATATCCCCTCATCATGCAATACACTGACTCAAGTAATGCCTTTAAACTTTCATCAACTATGATATGTGCGAAAACAGCTCAGAATGTTTAAACATTAACAATCAGGTCGATCTTTCGATACGCAGAGAAAGTCCAATGTTTAAACAAAATAAAAAAAAATAAAAACAAGTTGAATATGTTTAGATCTTAACCACCAGTTCGATATTCACATATACGCAGAGGTGATCCAAGATTTAAACGAAACACCAAGAAAAATAAAACAGAACGTTCAGGCACTAACATCCAGTTCGATACTCAAGTATACACAGAGGATGTCCAATGCTTAAACAAAATAAAGAAATCAAACAAGTTTAAATCTTTGCAAAAAGAAATGCACAATCACAGTGACTTTTTCATCAAGTTGTGAAAGTTCACAAAATGACCGGTTTTTATGCTCTTTTAGCATTCAGCGATTACTGAGCAGGTACACAGTCACGAAGGAAAAAACAAAGTACTATGCTTTCAACCGCGTTTCCCACTAGAACTAGGCTTTTTCATTTAAGTTTGTATCATTATCGCAAATCTACTAGTCTAGCTGAGCCTATTGTCACATCTTTAGTGAGACCGTTTATCACATTTTAACTTTCCATTTCTTTAGCGTACTGAGACAGTCTAACTGATGTACTATCATTTCCTCTTTTTCACAACAAAACTCTTTTTCATTTTCTCATGTTTTTGTTGTTTTTTCAATATTTTTCAATGTTTTTGGATTTTCTGAAAATTCTTACTCCCCCTAAAATTCAAAACCATTTAATGAAAATTTGACAAACCGATGTGAATTGCTTCAAATCGCCATCTACTTGGCATAAATAATCAGAACTCCCCCTGAAAACAAACTATTTTCCCATTATGATTTCAAAACACTTAAGTTTGTTTTAATCAAATGGTTTTTCCGGAAAATTAGTTTTGTTGAAACCATTTGTAAAATCGGAGATTGATTCATCATATTGCTTTTCAACCACTTATGAATGAAAGTTAAATCAAGTTCAACTTAATGACCTTGATTAACCACTTGTAGGTTCTCATCAACCATACCACTTGCAAATCAACATATGACAATTTTCAAGAATAATACCACCACTTGTAGGTCGAAATATCACTGACGTGAATTTCTCAAGAAAGATGCCGATTCCTGCTCCACGATTACCAACTTGGGAGCTCCGACAAGTCCAGATTTTTAGTCATGATAGGTTCTGTCCCAGTTACTAACCTGGGATGACCCATCTTCATCTGGTTTCTTCGTTTTCTTTTCATAAAAATCCTTTACCCCTTTGACCTTCTTGTCAACCATTTTACCAAAGATATGTTTCACATTGGGGTTAAAGGCCTTTTCAACGTCAAATTCCTTCTTTTCAGAAAAGAATTGATTTGAAATCTCAACTTTTCCAACTTTTTGTTTAAAATTTTCAGCCCGCAATGGTGGAAAATTTGCATCATCCAATGGCGGTACTGACTTTTCTCCTTTTAGCTCAACTTGTGGCTCCTCTGACTTTGACGAGTCAGATTCATCGCCAGAAAATAGCTCCTCTGATTTTGACGAATCAGAATCATTGCTAGAACTATCATCTGATTTCTTAACAACCCACCTTTGGTTGTTAAGATTCACCTTTCTTTTATAAAAACTTTTTGAACATTCACCAACCTCAAACCTTGAATTTTTTGAAAACTTTAAATGGTTTGCTTGGTGGTTCATTCTCAACCATCTTTTCTTTCAGTTTTTCAGAGACTCCCTGTTTTGTTTTGATTGCCTTTGGACAATTCCTGGCAATGTGACCAACTGTTTTGCATTGAAAACAGGTTCTCGTCTCCTTTTTCTGAGCAGCTTCATTCTTCATTCCTTCTTGCTTCTTCGCAAGGAATTCTTTGTTTGTCTGCTTCCAGAATGAACTCTTTTCCTCTTCCTCTGAACTTGATCCTGAAACAAATACAGTTTTTGGTTTATAAGTTTTCTCATTTTTATAATTTTCTGGTGGAATAAAACCCAATCCCTTCTTTTTGAAATTACCGTTATGGTTTGGTTTCTTTCGATAACCTGAACCAGAACTGTAACCTTTTTTCTTGTTTAACTTTTGTTGAACTCTTGAGGTGTACTTTTTAGGTTTTTCAGAAAGATTTACATCTTTTATTTTAGAAATATTAATTTCTGTTAGTTTGAAAACCTTTTTGATCATTTCAGTTTTAACACCTCTTATTGGAAATTCTTCATCAGAATATAATTTTTCAGAATCATTCAAAGTATATGCTACTTTGAATGTTTCGTCATTCAAATTATTTTTTGATAACATAAATTCTTTATTATAAACCCGTTTGTCCTTTTGACTGTTGGACTTGACGTGTCAGACTTTGACTCTGACTCCTCCGTTTCATCTTTATCCAACACCTGATCGACCACTTTCTTTATTAACTCAGACTCATGATCAGTATCGGATGATGTGAAAGTGACATCAATGTTATCTGGCAATTTATCTGAAGGCTCAGATTCCCATTGTAAGTTGGTTGCCTTTTTGACTCTTTCTGAATTTAGATTTCGTGGAGAATATCCATTTTCAAGCGGGGGTGGACACTTGTTATAACCAAAACTTTGTTTCTTACCAGAATTCTTCACTTCAGATGTATCTTCTTCAAATGCCTTCATGCTTTCAACTGTGGGGTAAATCCTGTCAATCACATAAGAAGAACATGAGTAACCTTTCAATAATTTGTTTACTCTTTCAGTTTCTATCCTATGAGTTTCTAATTTATGTTCAAGCTCAGCACACATATCAATGTAATAATTGATCATTTCCTGCTTGATCATGTATGCTCCATTGAGTGTCTTCATGGCTGTAGCTTGTTCACTGCTTGACTCATTATATTGATTCATTGCTTTGTTTAAGACATCAAACGATTCTTTCAACCTGTTCATGTTGTGAATCAGCTCATTGTTGTGCTTCTTCATAGTCTCACAGTTTTCACAATTCTTAGACACCTTTTCTACATCAGTTTCTACTTCAATTTTGAAAGCTGGAATCTCTTTGACCTTTATCACTCGAACTTCTTCATCATCATTTTTATCTTTCATTCTTTCTTTATCTCTCTCAGCTTGAAATTTTAAAAGCTCTTTCACTCTATTTGCCCAATAATCATCTTCACCATCTTCAACGACTTGAGCAACAAAAGCTTTATGATCTGCAGTTCTGTTAGGATCATAATCATCCCAACTAAAATCTTTTGGAAGCCTTTCATCATCTTGATCTGTCAAACATGCTTTACTCTCTGCTGAAATAAATTTGTCCCAACTAAAACCTTTTGACGATCTTTCATTATCTTGATTAACTAGATATGCTTTCTTTGATTCTTCAATCTCCTTCCTAGCATGAGCAGTTTGTGTTTGTTGTTGATATGGCTGTTGAGCAACTTGATGATAAATTGCTTTCCGATAATAATCGTTGTTTCCGAAAGGATTTTGAGATCCACTTGCTTCGCGGTTTGTGCATTCTCTCTTGAAATGCCCTTTTTCCCTGTAACGAAAACAAGCAACTTTAGATTTATCAAATCCTAAAATAGAAACATTTGCATCACGAAAATCATCTCTTCCCATAATCTGTTTAAACTTTTCAGCTCTTCTCAACACACTAGCCAAACACCACTTTATATCCATAAGTTTCATCTCCTCAGCATCAACCTGATCGTAATCCTCTTTTGTCAACATCGGATGTCCGATCCTTCCTGCAACTAAACTCCCATAAGACTCTAACACAGTCACCAACAAAGACATATGACTTTTGGCTACTTCTTCAAAGAAATTTTGATCATTTTCAAGATTTAATGCAATGTTGCATTGTAGTACTTTGCCACTTTTGGTTGCTGAAAAATTTGGATCAAACGATGAATATGAAGAGAATCCAGTTTTGCTACTTGATCCTTGAGATGAACCTTCAGAAGAACTTTTTGCATTGAAAGTTGTTTCAATCTTTGGTACAATATTGGTCCTATCACTAGTACCTCCTTTGTAATACAGACCAATGTCTTGTTCACCATCATAGTTCTTCATTCTTGCTATTTTTCATTGTTCCATCTCTTGAGCTTCGAGTTGTTCAATAAATCCACTCAGCGTTAGATTGTCAAATTCGGGTTTATTTTTCAACATCATAAGATACGTGCCCCAAACATCTTGTGGCAACGCATCGACCTACTTTTCAATCAATTCTTCTTTATCTTTATTGATGTTCAATCTTTTCATATTCATCACCAAATTGCAATATATTTCTATAATCTACTTGGTGTTTTCAGTTTTTAATCCACGGAATAGATCAAATTCTTTCTTCAAAAGCGACATTTTGTTCTTGATCATCTCTTTACTTCCAACAAACTTTGATTTTAATTCTTTCCATATCGAATGTGCACTTCCGTTATGTTGAAGTAAAATCAAGATTTCTTTCTTAATAGCTTGCTGCAAGAGACTAACCATGTTGGTGCATACGTCTGTCGACTTCGTCTTGTATCGAGTCTTGTAATAGAATAGATAAAACAAGTCACGCAGTTCGAGATAAGTAGGAAACAGAGGTGAACAAGCCAGTTCAAACGAAGTGGCCAGTTCAAACGAAGTGGTCAGTTCAAACGAAGTGGATAGTTCAAACGAACTGGACCAGTTCGTACGAACTGGAAAGGTTTGTTCAAACGAACTGGAAATAGTATAAATAGGTGACTTGTGATTTTCATTTGTAACTTTGGTCATTCCGGTAGCGAAGCTCTGCCGAAGTATCTCCAGGTCTGTAATCGTCATCAAATCAATACAAGAGATAGTTAAAGTGATTCTCGTGTGTTTGTAGCTGAAATAACTCCGATACGTTTGTTTCCGCCTCTCGTATTGGACGAGATCTCTTCTGAATGACTCGTTTGGTCGTGCAAACGATCCTACAAGTGGTATCAGAGCTCAGGAGGAGGAGCTCTTGCTATTTCAGCCGATATTCGCCGTTAAATTCTGATTTCTACTCCATTCTGTCACGTTTTTCAAAATTAACCTAGATTTTCTGGATAAAATGACTTAATTTTCAAGTATATTGTGCGAAACTGTGGTTTAGACAATTTGTGAAAGTTTCAGATCTTATAACAAACTAAAAAGTGATCAATTTCATAAAAATCTCATCAAATCGTTTGAAAGAATATTCATTTCATTTCAGATCCATATTACACGAACCGGAACTTCGATCTCAGATCTAGAACGTTTCAGTGGACGATTTTGAACGATAAACATATCATTATGATCGAAATTCAGTGCAGCACAATCCTTGAACATATCAGATTCTAATTCAATTGAAAACTTGATCAATTTGACAAATGACATCCTGTTCGTATGAGTTGATTATTAGTCCGTTTGAAAGTGTTCAAGGTTCAGTTCGTTTGTTCTTCTCCAGGTCGTCTAAATCAGTTTCCTGGTCGTTTGAGGTTTAGTCCGTTTGAAAAGGACAGTTCGTTTGAGCAGTTCACACGATCTCAGTTCAGTTCAGGTCGTTTAAGAAAACCAGTGCGTTTGAAAGGTCATACGAAGTGACCAGCATACCAGTCCGTCTGAACTTACCTCGTGTGAACCTTAGGTCGTCTGAATCACAGTTCGTCTGAAGTTGTCAGTCCGTTTGAAAGCTTTTCAGTTCAGTTTGTCTGAACTTCAGTCCGTCTAAACTTCAGTTCGCTTGAGTTTCAGTTCTAGTTCGTTTGAGTTGTGAAGGTTAAGGTTGCATGTGATAAGGGAGGTCCAATCAAATTAAGTATAACATTTCATCTTGTCGGTCATTTAATACATAAATCCATTGATTGCATGTGACGGCCGCCCATATAACAAATAATCTGACAAGTATTAATATCACATGATTCTTTAATTGCATTTGACAGTCCACTTATTGTGTGGTCCAATTAGATTTGGCTTAAAATCAACTGTTGTCGGCCATTGTTTACATGAAAATGAAAGCCTTAAATGTTTGCATGCGGTGAATTAATGTTGACTGTTTGAAGCTTATAGTCTCGTGACTTTGGTTTAAGTGGGTTTGGTTGCATATGATCCACCATAATTCTCGGCCCATTTGATTCATTATTGACGACTAGTTAATCGGTTTTCAATATTTTTTTCAATTGTCCCTCTGCCCATTGATAGATCTCTAGGCCCATTTGGAGGATATCTAGTTCATCAGTTTGAAGATCCTTTCGGCTCAAACTATTCTAAACCATATTACTTGACACATCTGATCAACATTGGAACGAATCCGCGAATCTTCGACACGAGTCCTAGATCGATTCAATCGTCACACAAATTCACATATTCAGTTCATTTAAACTGATCATTTGTTTTTGTATCTCCAGGTGATTCCAGGTGATTACAGATATTTCACGAGGTGAACCAGTTCGCATCAAATCAGTTTGTTTCAAACTCAGCTAGCTTGAAAAATCAGTTTTTGTGAAAAAATTCTGAAAAATGGCTGAGGAATTCTACAATGCGTTTGCCACACCAGTTGCTCCCGTTACTGCTGCTGAGACTTTATACAGTGAGAATGAAACCGGAACGCATCAGAAACCGCCAAAGCTGATGTACATTGAAGATTTTAAAGGATAGCAGAATCGATTTGAGAACTGGTACAGGCGTATAAGTTTGATGCTTGGTGTTCATTGTTGAAAGATTATGAGAAACCAAAGAATGAACGTGGGATTGTAAAGGCAATTGAAGACTATTCAGAGAGTGACAAATTGAAATTTACAAGTGAGAAAATGATGATCAGTATTCTTCAACAAGCGATTAAGGAAGATATCTTTGTTTTACTCCAACATAATGGTACAGCTAGATCAATTTGGGAAGCTTTGATTCAAAAGTTCAAAGGAAGTGCAGATATGATTAAAAATAGAAAGGCATTACTAAAGAAATCTTTTGATATGTTTGTGGCTTTTGATCATGAAACAACAAAACAGACCATTGACAGATATTGTCATCTTGTTTTGGAAATGGAGAGATTGGATATAAAGAAAGAAGATGAAGAATGGGTTGATAAACTTGCTGAAGCACTACCACAACATAAGTGGGGAACTTATTTGATGATTGTGAAACACTTAAGAAAGTCTCAGAATATGAATTTGGCACAGTTTATTCAAAAGATTGAAGAGCATGAGTTGGATATTCAGAAAACTGCTATCATGACAAATCCAAATGCTAAGCAAGATGTTAGTCTGTATTACCGAGGGAACAAGTTTGAGGCTACCCCCAGCCCTAGTCCGAAGATCCAAACTGGTTTTAGTGCTGGCAGTTCGTCTGGAACAAAGAATAGTAATGTGACACATAGTGGTGGATTTTCATCTTCATACTCAAGCTTTGATCCGAATCATACAACACCAAGTCCTCAACACTCGACTTCAACAAATCTGCAGTGCAATGTTACTTTGAACATTCAAAATGGTCAGAATTTGTCTCCAGAAATAGCCAAGCAACACATGGTTTCACTCGTTGCTATGTTGGAATCTTATGAGAGTTTGATTGCTGGAAAGATTGGAAATCCGATGCTTACAAAAGAAGATTATGACCAAATTGATGCAGAGGAACTTGAGTTGATGGATGTGAAGTGGTGTTTGGCCAGTGCTTGTAGAAGAGCAGAAAAGTTTCAACAAATTACTGGTAGAGATGAGTTTCTAGGAATGGCTACTTCTCCTCTGGGTTTTGACAAATCTAAAGTTACTTGTTTCCGTTGCAAAGGAAAAGGTCATTTTAAATGAGAATGCAAGAACCAAGAAGCAACCGGGAATCAAGAAAAGAACAATTATTATCAGAAATCAATTTTTCATCAGATTACTCAACAAAAGGAACCACAAACTGAACATGCTCGGCCAATTGTGGATGACAAAAGGAAAATGATCGAAGATGCAAATAGAAAAGCTTATTTTGGTATCATTGATCAAGATGATGAATTTGTTGCAGAAGGTTTTAGCTGGGATAAATACATTCCAACCGGTTCAGGTTTTGTTGCTAGAGTTCTGAGTGAAGATGAAACTTGTGAGAAAAGAATTCCGATTTTTCCAGATCTTGGAAGTGATGTGGATACCGATGATGAGGAAGAACATCTCAACAAAGCTAGAAAAGGCATTGATCCTACTAGTTTTAATTTGTTTTTTGCAGATAAAATGGAGATGCTGTATCAGAAGAAGATTTCCAAATTGAAGAAAGAGCTGGAAGTAGCAAGAAGGCTAGCTGATGAAAAGACAAAGACAGAAGCTGGAGAAGCGAATGTTGAACCAGCAACTGAGAAAGTAGTAGAGAAAATCGTTGAAGTGGAGAAAGTGGTGGAGAAGATTGTTGAGGTTGAAAAAATAGTCGAAGTTGAAAAATTGGTCGAAGTAGAGAAATTCGTCGAGGTTGAAAAAATAGTTGAAAAATGGTTGAAGTTGAAAAACCATGTTTGAAGTGTTCAGAATCTTGCAAAGTTTGTGAGGAGAAAGATAAGAAGATTGCTGAATTAGAGAAGATTAAAGAAGATTTACTGTCTGATGTGAAGTATGTGAAGGAGTCATATGATGTGCTCAACAACACAGTTGATCGTCTGAAAAAGACAAATACAGAAATTGAAAAAGCGATGGAAAAAATGAGCGCAACATTAATGACAAAGCAGAGCGTCATAAATGATTACATTGAAGACTGTGCTAATCTGAAGAAGGAGTTGGAGCTTGAAAAGATCGAAAGTGAAAGGATTAAACGATTATTGTTGAGTTATACTACTTGTGATTATTTGATTGATCGTGTTTATCCTACTGTTGCAGGTCTGGAAGCGTTCATGGATAAAAAGACTGAAGATACTGAAACTGGTAAGAAACCAAGTGTCAAGTATAACAGATGTCCGCCCCCGATCCATGAAAGTTATTCTCCCAGGAATCCTAACGAGGAGCGTCTAAAAAAGGTAGTCAACATCAAGTTAAAGTCTGAAATCATTGATGAATTACCAGACAATATTGATGTTACATTCACAGCGTCTGACACTGATCATGAGTCTGAGTTAGTAAAGAAAGTTGTCGATCAGGTGTTAGATACGGATGAAGAGTCAAAGTCGGAGTCTAAGTCAGATAGTTCGAGTTCGTCTGAGAAGAGTCCGAGTTCACCGGTTAAAAGGGTTTACAATAAGGAATTCATGTTATTAAAATCTAATTTGGGTGATGGACCAATCAAAGTGGCTTATACTTTGAATGATTCAGGCAAATTATATTCTGATGAGGAATTTCCAATAAGAAGTGTCAAAACTGAAATGATCAAACAGGTTTTCAAATTAACAGAAATTAATATTTCTGAAATAAAAGATTTAAATCTTCATGAAAAATCTAAAAAGTACACTTCAAGAGTTCAACAGAGATTGAACAAGAAAAAGGGTTACAGTTCTGGTTCAGGTTATCGAAAGAAACCGAACCATAACGGTAATTTCAAAAAACAAGGTCTTGGTTTTATACCCCCAGAAAATTATAAAAATGAGAAAAATTATAAACCAAAAACAAACTTTGTTTCAGGTGGAAGTTGTGATGAAGAACAGAAGAAACCGTTTTGGAAACAGTCCAACCAAGAGTTTCTTGCTGAGGTAAAGAGGAATGTGAAGAAGTTTGCTCAAAGAGTTGACAGAAGAACTTGCTTTAAGTGCCAAAAAGTTGGACATATTGCTTGGAATTGCCAACAGTCCAACAACACAAAACAGGAAGTTACTTCTAACTCAAAACTGAAAGAAAAACTTGTCTTTGAAAAGAAACAATCAACTGAGAAATCGAAAGTGTTTGAAAATTCAACTTCTGAAGAAGGTGAAAGTTCAAAACGATTTTATAAAAGACAAGTTAATTTGAATAAAAAAAATGGGTTGTAAAATCTGAAAGAAGTTCTGACAATGAATCTGATTTCAAAAAATCAGAGGAGTCATGTGTTGAGAAAAAGGTTGATAATTTCGTTCCTGAGTTGAACGAGGAAAATTTTCCGCCATTGTCGAAAGATAATCTAAAATCAAAAGGTAGATTTGAGATATCAGGTCACTTCTTTGCTGATAAGAAAGAATTTGATGCTGAAAAGGTGTTTAATAGAAATGTTAAACATATTTTTGGAAAGATGGTTGACAGGAAAGTGAAGGATGCTAAAGAATTTTACAAATCAAAATGTTGGTGGGACAGATGTTTGCCACCAAAATCACCCAAGGCTGGTCAGGCTTGGGTGACAGCATTTTCACCATAAATTCCGGACTTGCCGGAGCTCCCAGGTTAGTAAGAGTGGAGCAGGAATCGGCATCATTCTTGAAATGTTTGTTTGGTAAATCTACAGGTGATATCTTTATATTGTTATATTTTGATTTATAAGTGGTTTTGGTTGGTGAGTGAACCTGTAAGTGGTTGAAAGAGGTTTTCATTGACAAGTGGTTAATCAAGGTCATTAAGTTGAACTTGATTGGATCATACTTACAAGTGGTATTTTGGAGAAACAATGTGATGAACCCCTAATCTACAAGTGGTTTGAAAATCAACAAAACTAATTTTCCGGAAAAACCATTTGATTAAAACAAACTTAAGTGTTTTGAAATCACAATGGGAAAATAGTTTGTTGTGAGGGGGAGTTCTGATTGTTTATGCCAAGTGGATTGCGAATTGAAGCGATTTGATATCGGTTGTCAATTTTTTTTTAAGAAAACAAACTGTACAAGTAGAGTTTCAAAATTTGTTTTCAAATTTCCTAAAAAGTGTTTGCATTTTAGGGGGAGTAAAAATTTTCAGAAAATCCAAAAACATTAGAAAATTTGAAAAAGTCAAAAACATGATAAATTCAAAAATGAGTTTTTGTTGTATAAAAGAGGAAATGATAGTACATCAGTGGACGATCACAGCATGCTAAAGAAATGGAAAGATAAATAGTGATAAACGGTCTCACTGATGATATGCCAGTAGGTTTTTGCACATTTAGTAGATTGTGACGAGATATAAACCTAAATTTCAAACTTGCTTAATTCGTGGGTAACATCTCTCGGATATATGGGTAACCCCCGAAATCTTGTTTGAAGGACCCCTCTTTCTGAGATACTAGGTCTTTATGCTTAGTGATATCTGGGGTATTATCCCGGGACTTCTGATAATGCGGAAGCAATGGCCTAGTCCCCGGAGAATACTTTACTGCTTGCTTGAAATATAGCGTTGCCCTCAGCAAAAATGATGAAACAATAAAATTGATAATCATTGCTGTTGTAAAAAAGATCCTCTAAAGGGGACCCACCAAAAGTCGAGCCGTCATCTCTCTGCTGAACGGAAGTTCTGACCTGAGCTCTCACGGTTTCGCAATTAACCCCTTACAGATATCATCTAGGTATACTCACCTGTAAGACTGAATATTAGGATCTGGATACGGGAGTATATTCTGAGGTGGGACACGCGAATAAGTTTAAGTGCTTAAAATATTAATATCGTATCTCGAAACAGTTGAACTTTGTGTGAAAATTTAAGTGGATCAGTATACTGACAATCTAAGTGAATTGTTTAGAACTTAAAATGTTTAAAGCTTAACGGTGTTAGTGATTTGCCTAAAAATTGATATGATCCTCTTACACAAACTCACAAAAATATTGTATGTAAATATTTCTTTTCTGCATTTCTGTTTCAACAAAATTCAAAAAGATTTTCGGTGTGTTTTAGCAAAAATTTTGAAAAATCCAAAAAGATTTTAGACAACTGATATTGAAAAGCTGATTTTCAAAATTCCAAGTGCTGCTGAACATGACGAACAGGTTTGGGAAAGTTTGTTTGAAGATGTTTGAAATGAAAATGATATTTCTTCAAGTGGTTTATCAAAGAGTAACATTGTAAAAATCATTTATTGATTGTTTAAAACCTGCAAGTGAGATTAAATCGTTAAATTTTAAATTTGTGAAATTTACTTTGAGGTAGAGAATGTGCAGGTTAGCCAGACTACGATCCCTAGTTGATTGAAAGGGGGAGTCTGAAGATGGTAAAGCAAGGTTTCTGATTGGTTAAAGCCAGATGCTGTTATTGCTGATAAGAAAGAGAAGAAAAGAAGATAGAGATTTAGGATGCTTACATTGTCAGATACTTTGGAGAGAGCTTGAAGACTGATCAAGACTGAAGATGTTCTGAAGGCATACCGAAGACTCGTCAACATCCGAGGGGGAGTCTGTTGGTGCATACGTCTGTCGACTTCGTCTTGTATCGAGTCTTGTAATAGAATAGATAAAACAAGTCACGCAGTTCGAGATAAGTAGGAAACAAAGGTGAACAAGCCAGTTCAAACGAAGTGGCCAGTTCAAACGAAGTGGTCAATTCAAACGAAGTGGTCAGTTCAAACGAAGTGGACAGTTCAAACGAACTGGACCAGTTCGTACGAACTGGAAAGGTTTGTTCAAACGAACTGGAAATAGTATAAATAGATGACTTGTGATTTTCATTTGTAACTTTGGTCATTCCGGTAGCGAAGCTCTGCCGAAGTATCTCCAGGTCTGTAATCCTCATCAAATCAATACAAGAGATAGTTAAAGTGATTCTTGTGTGTTTGTAGCTGAAATAACTCCGATACGTTTGTTTCCGCCTCTCGTATTGGACGAGATCTCTTCTGAACGACTCGTTTGGTTGTGCAAACGATCCTACAAACTATCATCTTTTCATTCTGTATTTCTTTTTCTCATCAACATCTAGATCTCTAATATCAACCTTCTGTCCGTTGTCCTTAACTGGTCTAATATATCGAAATTCAGTATATTCCCATGCATCTAAGTAATATGCTTGAACCCAATTTTCAAAACGTTCTGCCCATCCACTATACTCCTCAATACTCATAAGCTTAGGCGGTTTTTGCGTTGTGCCTGTTTCATTTTCTAGCATCGTATTCTGAGTAATAGTCATCGGAGTAGCAAAGGCATTGTAGAACTCGTTCTCCATGATTCGGTTTTGAAAATTTCACAAATACAGACTTTCAAACGAAATGAATGTGTTTCACACGATCTGGGATTGTTTCACACGAAATGGATCTGATACGAATTGCCTTTGATGCGAAATGAGGTATTTCAAACGGAATGACACCTTCAAGCGAAATGGACCTTTTTTACCCACTTCGTGTAAAATGGAATTTCAACCTCAAACGAAATGGACGTAATCTTAACCAATCCGTACGAAATGAGATGTAGTTTCAAACGAAATGACACTTGGTGCGAAATGAAGGCCCGTTTCGTGCGAAATGAAGGCCCGTTTCGTGCGAAATGGAAGCAAAGTCAAACAATCTGATATCCAATTCATGCGAAATGGAGCTGACGTCACACGATCTGACAGTTTTTTAACAAATTGATCAAGTTTTACTTTGATTTTAGGTCTGATTCTTTCAATAATTTGTTAAAACAGTGTTTCGCACGTTATATGTGAAAATCAAGCCATTTTATCCGTAAAATCTTGTTTAATTTTGAAAAATGTGAAGAAAGTGAGTAGAAATCAGAAATTTTCGGTGAAAAACGGCTGAAATGGTAAGAACTCTTCCTCCTGAGCTCTGATACCACTTGTAGGATCGTTTGCACGACCAAACGATTCGTTCAGAAGAGATCTCATCCAATACGAAAGGCGGAAACAGACGTATCGGAGTTATTTCAGCTGATTCGCACTTAGATTCACTTAAGCTGTCTCTTGTATTGATATCAGATCGTTTTACAATGTTGGAGACACTTCGGCAGAGCTTCGCTACCGGAATCAAAACCTTACAAATGAATTGAACAGGGCACCTATTTATAGGCAAGCCCATTTCGCACGGAATGACTCATACGAAATGACCAGTCCCATTTCGTACGAAATGGACATTTCCATTTCGTGCGAAATGGCTCAATCCTATACATTTCTCGTTTTTCTCGTATTTCGTGCCCTGATCTATCAAACCTATTACAAGACTCGATACAAGACGAAGTCGACAGACATATGCATCAACAAGATGACATGATAATTCATTTCACTTTTCACTTTCCAACTACTTGTTATCTCCCACTAATGCTGGGAACATTCATTCACTAAAGTGAAAACCAATGAGCCATAAACAAATTTCTCACTGGTGGCTTTAAGTATTCAATCATAGACGATTATTTATGCCCAACATATTCTCAAAATTTTTAGAAGTCCCATCTGTGTGCGGTGCGGTGGATGAGTTTCAATATATGTCACACAACCAAAATCTTTGATGAGACATCTTTGGTTCCTAGCCAAAAACCAACTGTAAGGGGGAGAACTATAACATATTGGCCTGGTGTGAATTGATGGTACATATGTAAAATTACATGTATCTAAATGAACTTTTGCTTCTCTCATGATCATTGGCTTTGTAATCAATAGTAGACATTTAATGATCATCTCAATAATAATACTTATTCCAATGATCGTTAATAACTTGGAAATCAAATTCATTATTACCAAATAAATATACTAATTTGGATTAATATGCTTGTTATCACATTAGCTAAGCCACAATCACACAAGCTTCAGGTTGTGGATATGATTACCACTTAGACGATGCATCGATTTAAAACACTAAATGATATCATGTTGGGATATACATATCCTTTACTTACTTCCAGAATATTTAGGGATTTCCGCCCTACTTTGGTTGATAAATAATCAATTTCCCTTGAGAGCAAACATGACATGTTTAGTTGTCAGGAATAATCTTCTAGTTCTTCATTAAGTTTCACATCATCATTGACTCGGTGTGGTCTAACCGGTCATGCCAACTAATTAAATAATTATGATCCATAAACTTATGGTTTATGATCGTATATGTATTACTTGCATGTATGCTAATACAAGAGGCATAACACAAGAGAATTATTTATATCATAAGAAACTATCAAGTTATATCACCATCATTATTTCCACATATCATTCTTATATTATTACTCCATTATTTCCCACTTATGGTGATCAATCTTATTATTAACATAATAACCATTGCATTTTGATGGTCGTTCTTGTTATTAATATGATCATAATTAAATTCCTTAGTTTGCCACTTGATCTCATTATTAACTTGGTTTTCGTTATAATTTCTAATGGTCGGTCTCATTATTACAATGACCATCATTACAATTTTCTCAATTATGTCCATTATCATGACATTTTCAATGATCGTTATATAATCACATTTGCTTAGTAAAACCAACCAAGTTTCATGGTTTTTCATTACTTCCTCGGATATACGGATATAAAGTCACTCTAAACCTCTCATACCCTTTTTAATGATATTGCTACTTCAGGAGCATATCTGATGGAGGACAAATAAAAATCGTTTTACCTGATCTTTCCTTGTAAATAATATTCTATTTGCATAACACCAATTGGAAAGTAACTATATGTCTGAGTTAAAAGATTTATCGGTCTAATATCTTACGACCTTTTATATCTTGATTGTTGATAATGAGATTTAGAGAGTGTGGCAATTTGGATGTCATATCTAAGCATATTAATATTCTTTTATGATAGTGATAAGAAACCACAATTTTGGTTTACTTTTTCTATTCAATACTATCTATATAAATATATAAATAGTATAACAATTCGAACATAATGTATATCATAAAGGCACATTATACAATATAAGACATTATAACATGTCACCATATAAAACGAGTTACAATAAAACTTTATAAAAATGTTTTTCCTTTGATTTACCCTTTAGAACAACAATATTCAATAGTAGATGCAAGTGGTAAATAAAATAAACAGATAAAAACTTTAAAATTAGAAAAACAAATGCACAATCCCATAGCCATATAACATACCCGATTTTTATTGGTTTCTCTAGAAGGATTCTATTAGGTTTAACACTTAATTTAAAGCAATAAAATGTGCTCGTAAGGATTACAAGCGTCGACCAAATATCAGGTACTAGTTCTTATAAGTTATAACAAACATTCACAAATTATCCAAGTCGTAATCTCATTAACTTACCATTGGATTATAAAAATATAACTTACTTATAAGAATTAATCTATTCTACTAATATGAAAGGAGAAAAAGAATGAAAATTTTGTTTCATCTATGATTTCTTGGTAACGATATCTACAGAATATACACATTTAATCATATATATATATATAGGACAAAGATCCGTTAGGAACCACCCTTTATTGCGAGAACCGCGAGAACCAGTGTGAACACAAACAGTAATTCCTAAAAAATCTAAAAAAAACACCCAAAATTTTTTTTTATTTTTTTGGAAAAATAGCTATATTTTGTTAATAAAAAAATAAAAAAAATTTCAAAAAAAAATCGAGTAACAGTTATCCATGCACATGTGCATATGTATCATTTCTTTGTCAAATTCCGCAATTCATTACAAATAATAGTCAATTGCACTTTCATTTACACTACCACGTGTAATACACTACTTTTTACGTTAACAATGTTAGAAATGCACATGTGCATCTATATGTATCAACATGAAATAAGGTGTTTTGGTACACTACTTTCTTTTTCATCTATCATTCCATCCATAATACACAAGCATGCACATGTGCATTTTTGTCATTTATTTGACAAATTCCGTAATTCATTACACATATTAGACAATTGCACTTTCATTTACACTACCATATATAATACACTACTTTTTACATTACCAATATTAGAAATGCACATGTGTATTTATATGTATCAACATGAAATAAGGTGTTTTGGTACACTACTTTGAATACACTTTCCCTTTCATCTATCATACCATCCATAATACACTACCATTACCTCCTACCATCCATAATACAATATCATTACCTCCTACCATCCATAATACAATACCATTAACAATATTTTCAGTTTATTACATGTATGTAAACACCATTTATACCATCCAATCAACATATTACATCAAAAATTGACAACTATAACCAAACCATCAACCACTAGATATAACTAACCAAAAAACATGTATATGGGCCTACTTCTCCATTCAAAATCACAAACTTTTTGTACCAAAACACACGTTATATCATGGTTATACCTAATGATGCACATGCGCATTTTGAATATTGGTAATGTAAAAAGTAGTGTATTACTAATGGTATTGTAACTTAAAGTGCACTTGTCTGTTCCTGATAACTTATTACCGAATTTGTCGAAGTAATGATACATATGCACATGTGCATGGATAACTGTTACTCGAAAAAAAAAAGTTTTTTTTTTGGTAACGAAATATAGCGATTTTTTTAAGAAAAATATTTAAAAAAAAATTTGAGTGCTTTTTTTATTTTTTTTAGATTTTATTTTGTGTTCACATTGGTTCTCGCGGTTCTCGCAATAAGGATGGTTCTCGCATGAACCTTAGCCTATATATATATATAGGTACGGGATCAGGAGAAACGCCTAAAAGTGTGAGAACGGATTCTGACGTAACACGTGTCACGCGACATAGTGAAGGGCGGAGGGGTTTTTTGTCCTTTTATATTCTTTTTTTAAACGCGTCTCACATCACCTCTCCATTTTTTAGCGTTTAACAAATACGCGGCGTTATTATTGTTTTTTTAGATCATGAGCATAGTAAATATTTTGGCGTTTTAACTAAGTATGGCTTTGATTGTTGTGCCAAGTATGATGCAGACCTATAATGTAAAAAAACATCAGTAATTTTCTTGATGTTTTTTTTTTCTATCAATTGTTGTGCCATGTAGGATGCAGGCCTATAATGTGACAGGCAATTATAGCGTTTTGAAAAGATAAACAAATTCAATTTTCCATGTAGTGGCTTTTAATATAATAAATGTTTGGCAATAATGTTACTGTCTCTTCATTTTACTGTTTTGCAATTACTGTTTCGTTCAGTTTCATTTGTCAATTAGTGTTGTTTTTTCCAGTAATACTTTGATTGGCATTTTTTGGTGTTTTATATAGCAACAACGTGTTTTGCTAGCATCAGTTCTCAGAGTTTTCATACTATGAGGCGTTTTGGTGTTTGTAGTTTTTGGCGTTTTATACTCAATTTTTTTATTAGTAGAGAATCTATATAATCTATAAAAGGAGATTAGCCGCTGACCTCGATTTACTTACGTGTCAACCTTTGAGATATGACACGTTGTCCATGCTGATGTCATAATTCGGATATACATATATGTATATACATATGTATATATATAAATCTATAAATCTAAATAATATAATATATAATACATAATTCAAAATTCAAACCTTCAAATAATACCCTTTTGGGCGGCATACTTAAACCTAAAATCAAATTCAAAATTCAAACACTCCTCTTCTCTTTCTCTGTCTCAAATTCCACCAGATCTAGATCTAGATCTGCATCTGCCCCTTTCTCTCGATTCAACTTAAATCAAAGAAGAAAAACATGCCTTGGATTGAAGATCTAGGGTCTAAAGATTCCTTCCATCACCAAAACCACAACTCATCTTCTTTTCATTTTTATTCGGCTTCCTCCCCAATCCATCACCTTCCAGATCCAAAACCAAAAGAGACCAATGAAGATCTGACATCTAAGATCCTTAGAGTTCGTTATTATTATCACGAATTTGAGATTTAACTACAATTACAAGTTTTGGGGATTTTGATTTCAGGTTAGTGGTTTGATTTATCATATTGCGATTTTATACATGTTTGATTACATGAGCGATTTAATACCTGGAATCTTTGATGTTTGAGTTTTTTTGCGTTTTCTAAGATGATTGGTATATATTAAAATATGGCGTTTTTTAGTGGTGTGTTTGATGTTTTGGTATTTTTGGCGTTTCTAAGATGAATGGTATATAGTAGTAAATATGGCGTTTCCGGTTCGGGGTGTGTTTAATGAATGTCTGAGATGTTTTGTTTATATAGGATGTGTTTTGGCCCGTAATGACGTTTTATTCATTAGTTTGGCGTTTTTGGTAGAGAAGTCTAAAGACCCTTTTACCCTTAATGAAGCGCGTGCACTTAACAGAATTGGTGTTATTTACGAAGACGCCACCGCGCCAATCTAGTCCATAGATTGTTTTGATCGTACGATCCATAACCGGTCTTACTGTTCTTACACTTTTCATCGTTTTCTCTAAATCCTGACCCTATACATCCTTCCCCTATATATATATAGGGGAAGGATGTATAGAAAACCCACTTGTGGTTAGAAAACCCGGGAAACTCAAAGCTCCCGAATTTTTTTTTTTTTTGAACAAATTTACACATGTTATATACATGTTTTTTAAGGGTTTTGTGCAAAAAAAAATCAAAAAAGCGCCGAGTAGATATTTTTTAAAAAAATAAACAAGTTTTGGTGTAACATATGTTACTTTCGTCTGACATATGTTACCCCAGAAATTTGTTTATTTTTTTTTAAATATCCACTCGGCGCTTTTTTGATTTTTTATGCCCAAAACCCTTAAAAACATGTATATAACATGTGTAATTTTTTTTTAAATTCGAGAGGTTAGAATTTCTCAAGTTTTCTAAATTATAAGGGTTTTCTGTAGATACTTCCATCATATATATATATATATATATAGGGGAATGCTAAAATGAGAACCACCTAGAGTTGTAAGAACCGTGAGAACTACACCGTAGGGGGCGCGGTGGACCAAATTTTTTTTTCATAAACGTAGATGCATGTATTATAACAACATTCGTAAAAAAAATTCAAAAAAAAAAGTCGTGTGTGTAGTTTTGAGCGCCACAAGTTTGTGTTTACGGGTACCGTAAATCTGGCCGGAAAATTTACGGTACCCGTAAACACAAACTTGTGGTGCTCAAAACTACACACACGACATTTTTTTTGAATTTTTTTTTACAAATGTGCTTATAATACATGCATCAGAAATTTGTTTATTTTTTTTTAAATATCCACTCAGCGCTTTTTTGATTTTTTATGCCCAAAACCCTTAAAAACATGTATATAACATGTGTAATTTTTTTTTTAAATTCGAGAGGTTAGAGTTTCTCAAGTTTTCTAAATTATAAGGGTTTTCTGTAGATACTTCCATCATATATATATATATAGGGGAATGCTAAAATGAGAACCGCCTCGAGTTGTAAGAACCGTGAGAACTACACCGTAGGGGGCGCGGTGGACCAAATTTTTTTTTCATAAACGTAGATGCATGTATTATAACAACATTCGTAAAAAAAATTCAAAAAAAAAAAAGTCGTGTGTGTAGTTTTGAGCGCCACAAGTTTGTGTTTACGGGTACCGTAAATCTGGCCGGAAAATTTACGGTACCCGTAAACACAAACTTGTGGTGCTCAAAACTACACACGCGACATTTTTTTTGAATTTTTTTTACAAATGTGCTTATAATACATGCATCTACGTTTATGAAAAAAAAATTTGGTCCACCTCGCCCCGGATCAAATAGTTCTTGCGGTTCTTACAACTCGAGGTGGTTCTCATTTTAGCGGATACTTATATATATATATATATAGAGAGAGAGAGAGAGAGTAGGGATCCTACGGAAAGTGTGTTTTTCATAAAAAAATGTAAAAAGTCATAAAACACAATAATTTCAGCTATAAAACACACCTAAAACTCATAAATAATAGAATGAAGATTACTAAAACACCACATTCAAACTCTAATAGTCCATAAAAACTTCAAACACACCATCGTAGAACTATGAATTTAAAACACAAAAGGCTAAACAACATAAAACACAATAATATTTGTCATTCCATAATCAGAGTCTTAACATCTAAAACACAACACAAAACCCACATACATGATGTTTTAGTAATCTTCATTATGTTATTTGTGGGTTTTTTGTGTGTTTTATGGTTATCATTATGGTGTTTTATGACTTTTTACACTTTTTAGGAAATTTGGACTTTCTAGCCAACTCCTAGCCTATATATATATATATATATATATATATATATATATATATATATATATATATATATATATGAATTTGAAATATTAAGGTTACGAACTTTCTATAAACATATAAAAGTAGTTAAAAGATATATATAATTTTCATCAAAAGTTTCTTTTCAAAATAACGGTCAAAATCAAGGATCCATAAGACCAGACGGTATATGGGGGCCGGCTTAGGCCCGGCGTCGGTCCCCCACACCGCCCCCCTCGGACCGTGACGTTAAAACCGGCTCCCACTCGACGAATGTGACGGCCCTCATTTCAAACATTTAGCCGTTGTAAAACGGCTATATTTATTAAAAAAAACTTTTTAACTTTAAATAAATACCCCTCCATTCATCCATTTTTATACCATTTTCTCCCATTTTTCTCCCATTCTCATCCATTTTTATAAAAAACACTCCCTTTTTTTATACAATCATGAATCCATTCAACCCAAACAACCCCAACCCGAACAATCCCAACCCGAACCAACCTAACTTTTTTTCGAATCCCGCTTACACTCCGACTATGGATCCTTCGTGGGTGTCTCCACAATTTACGTTTTCGAGTTTCCAACAATCACCCAACGCCTTCTCACAAATGTCCCAAGTTCAACAAATGCAACAATACCAAGCACTCCAACAATTCATGCAACGCAACTCGGTTGAACAATTCCAATCGCAACCGCCAACTTCCCAACCGCAACCCTCGGTTCAACTTGACGATGATGATGAAGAAGTCGTCCCCGAATCGCCACCTAAAGAACTCAAGCGCAAAAAAAAACACTGGGAAGAGGAAGGCGGTTGAAACCGAACCCGACACCGCATAAAAAAGCGGTTCGAGAGCAAAGCCGAGACAGTGGACAAAAGTAGAGGAGGAGGCACTAGCAATTGCGTTTGTTAAGTGCTCAACTTGCCCGATTGTCGGTATGAACCAAAGTTTATTTTTTTTATTTAAATTTAAAAAGATTTGTTTTTTTACTTCTACTAATGCATTTTTTTTAAATTTAGGGAACAATCAAATGGGTACTAGTTTTTGGAAGGCGACAACGGATAGATTTAACGGGATTATGGGGCAAGGGCCGTTACATGATATCGATTCCGTCTCGGGCAAGTGGCGGAAAATGAACAAGACCGTCAATGAATTTTGCGGGTATTATAACCAAATTTACAATAATCCTCCTAGTGGGAGTAACGACGAGGTCATTCTTAACCTTGCGATGGCTAAATGGGATTCAAAAAATTCGGCGCCTTTCTCGCACCTCCGACCGCCTTGTATTTTTTAATTTTTATGAAGTTTTTATTAAGTTAACAAAAAAAAGTTAGAAAATTATAAAATAATTAGGTGGGGTAGCCCCATCCTCCCCCCCCCCCCCCCCTCAAAAAGCAAGGAGGCTCATCCTCCATGGGATGGTGATATGGCGCCTACGTGGCGGCCCATCCTCATGGGGATGAGCCTCTCCATACCCTCTAGTCTAATAAGTTTATCCATTAATTTTGAAAAAAACTTCCAGAATTTAATTTCTTTTAAGAATTTATCACATATGTTTTTTTTCTAATTTAAACCTTTAAAAAGGCATGAGAAAATAATTATTTGAGTTACCAACCATGTCTTATGATTTTTTTTAACTGCAAATTTGGATCACTGATGGACCACTGGAGTATCATCGTGCCACCAGTGGAACCACCCGATCATATCCATCTCCACTAGGCATAATGCCTATACACCAATTCAGGAGGAAACCCAATTAATATGGGAAAACCCCTTTGTGGGAATCGAACCCAAGACCTATTGGTCCCAAAGTCTTATCCCACCACCAAGATGCCACTAGGCTATAAAGCCATGGACCATGTCTTATGATTTTATATACATTGGTAGAAGCCCCTTAAATATATGATCAATATTAAATTCTGTTATAAAAGCTATTGACGTATCAATAAATAACTACAACCTGCATTGATAAATAAACACCAAAATTTCGTATATGCTTTCTCACTAGAATGTTAAAAGTATAATTTTTTTCCTTTAAAAGAATTCTATCTCCAGAAAATCAAGATACAGTTTAGTTATATATGTTTTTTATCCCTCAAATGATTAATGTTTAAAATAAACAAAGGGTAAATGAATGTAAACCAAAAATTTTACAAATAAAATAAAAATAAGTTTAGGATTGTTTGATATCTCATTGATTTAAATCTTCAATTCTTATCCAAAAAAATTGTTTTATGATATCCACAATTTCTTTTAAATATCTTTTATGGTGATATGGAAGATGGCTTTTGGATGATTAAATATGAAAATATAAACTAATCATTCAAAAATCAATACGAATAACTAACACAAGAATAATAATTAATAAATCTCATGAATCAAAATAAAACTTACTTGTAGGATAGTCACACCGACTAATCAGAGAACTTTGATTTTAGATGACTTCATGGATGTGAATTACCATAATCCGTGCTTAGAGTCTCGTGCTGATAAAGTGTTGTGAAACTAGCCTAATAGCAAAAGAATATGAAAGAATAACAAGGATAAAGAAATTAATATTATTGATTGAGGTATGTATTTTACAAAGAAATACAATGAACATATATAGGAGAGGAAGTCTTGGAGAAGAAGCCAATCTATTTAAGGAGTTGATAACCACATAATAAAATATATTTATAACACAATAAATATAATTGTAAATATAATATATGTACATATACCACACATTTATACACACACTTATTTTTTTTTTAATTTTCTTTTTTACCTTTATATAATAATAAAAAATTAATAAATTAATAATGTTTGGTTCGCCGGAAGAGACTTGTTGTATTAATGTTTACTACGACAAGTCGACGAGAAGTTAGTTGGTGACTTTGTTTGGTATGCAAAAGTTCCAAAAACAAAGTTAAGAAAAACAAGTATGAAAAGTTTACTAAAAATCCTAATTTGACCTCAAAAATGGTTGTTTACCATCTTTGTTTACCTTGGTAAACAAGAGGTACTCTTAGAGGTTTTCTAAATGTAGAGAAGAAGAAAAAGTGCAAGCGACCAAAACTCACTGTTTTGGGCTTAGAATTTTTTGCCCAAAGTTGAAGATCTTGGAGATTGGAATGTTTTTTAAAGTGATTTGGAGGTGGTTAAAGTGTTTAGGATGCGTTAGGGATTGATATTTATAAGTGGGTTAAGTGGTTGGGAAGGTTCAAAATATAACAAAATTGGTGTAATTCTGCTGTAGACCACCCCCTTGCAGACCGAGGGGGGGGGGGGCATACAACAAAATTCGTGTAATTCTACGTATTGTTCGGTTATAAATTACAATGCATGTTCGTGAATGTTTACGTATTATGCAAATATAAATAGGCAAAAATAGTATAAAATATGATTTCCATTAAGATCAAGTCTTGAATTACAAGGGATTGAATGGAAAGTACGAATTACATTTAAAGTGGAAAAGAATGAAAATTACAAAACGTTACTCTTTATATATTCTTTACTAATCTTGCTACTTTAAGAGCATATTTGAGGTTTGACAATGGAAATTGATTTATTCAACCTATGTAAATAATATTCTCATCACATAACATCAACCGAGGAAAAGTTATATGTCCGAATCATTAAGATTTATCGTTCCAAAATCTTACAAGCTTCCATAATTATATAATAAGCTTTAGAAAGTTTGACACTTCGAGTATCATATTATAAATGAATCTTGATGACAGTTAAATAGTGTTTATAACTTGTGATTATATATCATAACTTTCATCATTTTGATGTTCGTTTGAAAACTAATAACATGTGAAGACAATGTAGACATAAAACTAAATTATACAATGCATAATTTTTTAACATGTCACTAAATAATAAAACAATTTATGCTACAACCATAGGAAATAAAATGTGTTCATCACTTATAAGAGTTATAATTTATGTATTAATTTATAATGATACAATTAATATGTATATCTTATATACATATATTTGTTACTCTAACTTGAAACATATAAATATATAATCATCAAGTCCTTACAACGTTTTAATAACATATAATCGAGTGTACTTTTTTTATAATAATACATTTTTTTTTGTTTCATATCAAATAAAGAAAAACGGTTTCAAAAGGTTGTCCATGTTAAGTTAAACTACATATATATGTTTTTTATCCAAGCGTGTTTAAATATATAAATATAATCATATATAATAACATTCACAAATATACATAGAAACTATTATGAAATTTCATCAACAAAGCATACATATTGTTTAAAGAAAATGAAGTATAAAACTAATCAAGTAACAAATCTTTTTTATATAAATTATGAAATAAATAACACTAATAAGAATAATGAATTTTATAATAGACAATACTTATTAAAATGTTTTACAAAATATTTGATGATTATGGATATGAAACAACCAAAACATTAGGATATGTTTTTAATGAGAAACTAGTGGTATCAAACCTGGCGTGTTGCGCCGGGTATTCTCAACTACACGACGGGAATTTGATCGATATCAGTTCGTTTCGGTATCGACACTCATTAAAGCAAACGGAAGAGAACAAATAAATAAATTAAATCGAGATATGACCAAAAGAATATCAAACACATAATTGGCCTAAATTAAACGTAGTAAGAAGACATTCTATTCCAAATAGAAGGAACACATCCTCCACTTATAGTGTTAAAAGTGGTGGGTTCCAAAAAGGAGTTTCATTAGCTTGATTTTCGTCGACTTAATGTAACCCCACACGTTTGACCTGCACATAAAAGTCACACATAAAAAATAGACGTTAAAGTACAAGTTAATGGATCATCTATATAATCCCACAAAATTCCTAGTATTTCAACTCCAAGTTACCCAAGTCATTATGATATTAGCTACTTAAGTAATCTTTTTAATTTAGACCTTAGTTTTGTTCGATAATTAATTTTTTATTCTATTCTATAGTACTGATGGGTCTTAAATAGAATGGAATTGTTAAACATTCAAATTGACATATTTTTCATAATTATTTATGTCAATGGTATATCATGTATCAGTCTTATCTTTTGTTCGTATTTTCTATGCGGATACCTAAGTGATGTTAGCTACATTATCTGCTTCTTGTAACTCACATCCATCATACTTGGGTAGTTTTGGCGAATATACGCCGTGGTACGATGCCTGTTTTATTTATGTTTTTCATGTATAAAAATCATGTTGCTCTTAGCTACTTACTCGACAGCATAGAAAGCATAATATATAGATTATAGCATATGAAACCATATCTTTTTTACGACTCTATTCTACAGCCTTTTTTGCAAAAGTGGGGAAGTCCCAAATTTCCTAGATTGAAGCCAGTGTTTTCATATCTAGAAGATCCAATTATTTCTTTTCTTTTTGTTTAGTTTTTTTGGGGGTTAAATGCAATAAACAGCAAAGTATTTCAGGCTTATTCCATGTTTGGTAATGCGGTTTTTTTAAACACTAAAAAATCTAATATATGGATTTATGGGTGAAGAATTTACCTGCTCTTTAGCTTCTTCAGAGATTCAAAGTTCTTCATGCTTCATAGATGCAAAGTTCTTCACACATGAACAGGTCTAGTGCTTTATGTTGTTCATTCAATATATCACACACATCATGAGCAGATTTAGCAAATAACTGCAACCTGTAAAAGCTAGAAAATAACAAAACAAATAACATCAATAACGTATTAAGCAGATTGAGAAAGATTTTTCTCAACATAAGCAAATAAAAGAACATCCTTTTGTCATAATCCCCTAATCCATCTAATATATATATATATATATATATATATATATATATATATATATATATATATATATATATATATATATATATATATGCTTTCAATCAAACTAAAGTAAGATAATGTGTTTGAAATGGGGTTATACCTCATTGTTATGAACCACAGGAAGAAGACAATTCACCCTCCAATTTATCTCTTTCAGTCAAGCTTGGTTCTCTTTGACCATATCTAGTCAGAGTTGATCAAATCAATTTACAAACATAAGTTTAAAGTTCACATCTATAGTTGGAGATGGAATCACAGTTTCTCCATTCCGTTATGTCCTTACCCATTCGCGGAGAAACTCTTCACCACTGTCTCATTCCATTCAATTGATGTCTCGCAATTCTGTACTTCTTTCTTCACTTTCTCGCCATCCTTGCACTTCATTGCAACCTAAAATAGTTAAGAGAAAGTAAATCAGCATACAAATCGCGTTTACGATATCCGAAAGACATTAATTTTGGATCGGATTGTTACCTGCGAGCAACCTTTCTCCGAGAGAGGCACCACCACGTTAGAGGCGGCCACAACAAATAAATTAAGTTTGAAATCTAGCAATACGTAAGTTCATATATTCACCAGTGGGGTAAAAACCCTAAATTCTCTTTGACTCAGTTTCTTCTTATCCCTGGTTCCAATTGATTGACGTTAAAATAAAATAAAATTAAACCAGATACAAATCATCAAAAAGCTTTTATGGGAAACCAAATTAGGAACCATTTTTTATTTGTACTAACAATGGAATTGTTTGGTTTATGTTGTATATTAGGATATTATAATCAAACCAGATACCAGTCACCACAATTAACCATGAAAATAAAACGTATCTAAAAATATGTGAAATTAAATATTCTAATCTTGGAACAAAGGAGCCAATACCTTGGATGAAATCAAATTTGTCAAAAGCAGTAACATTAACCAGAATTCTCATCCATCGCAACTCTGCAACTTTCTTTCTTGAAATTTTTCTGCTCCTTTGGTTTTTGTAGAAGAAAAAATTATGATGAAACATGTACCGATGGTTTTAAGGGTTGTGAGAAAACAAAATTACCTGAGATTCTGCGGAAATCTCTTTGTTGCTTCTTTGTTGGTTCAATCTCCTCTAATATGTGGAATATCGGAAGAAAGAGACGAAGGGGGTGTGTGGCGCAAAAGAAGCAAGGTAGCGTGTAGACGCCGCAACCTACAAAAAATTTCCAGCCCTGGCAGCGCCCAAATCCTCCTGCCGCCACCGCTAATAATAGCCGAAATCCTACTTCCTCCTCCGTCAATACCGTGGAAAACCGACCGCTACCAAAGAACACCGTCGTGAATTGTTGGTGTTTCCATCGCCGAAAGCAATTGTAACGCCCGTTCTTATTACATCAAGTTTAACGTATAATTTACGAAAGCAATCATGTAATTAGGATTACATATATAGCGGAAATACGGGTTATAAAAAAACTTTTACAAATTTAAAAGTTTTAGAGCATAATGTAATTAAGTTCGTCATTTGAAATTAACAACGAAACGTCGTGCGGAAGCTTGTATCTTGGTCGTGTTCGGTTCTTCAATGAGCTTGATCTTCATCCGGACAATCCCAACAAAAACCTGAAGTCAAAACCACTTTAAATGTTAGTTTTGACATTGATATTTCGTGTATAAACGAGTTCTAGCATCGAAATGTGAAAAATAAAATAAAATTTCAAAACTGATCCTGTCGCGTGTCGCGGCAGGATCCGTTCGCTTTGTCGCGTGGCGCGGAAGCCCCCGCGTGTCGCGCCAGTTTACAGTGTCTCCCCTGCGTGGCGCGGGGGAGTACGTTTTCCAGCAAGTCCAGGAGCTGGTCCTGCATATCTGCCCAGCTCCGGAAATTCCCAAAACTCAACTTTGAACGCTCATAAATTTTTGCTCGGTTGTCCGTTTTAGGTGATTCTTTTTCCTACGCGTCCGTAATTTATTTCTCCATCTTATGGAGTTAAAATCTGACATCCGGATTAACATTATTTCAGACTTTTAAGTCTTCGGCTTACTACCCTTTTTACCAAATATTGACCCGTTCATAATTCCATCTAACAAACTTGTTTGTGGCCCTTGTTTCTTTTGTAAACATAATATTATGATTATTTTCTATTGTACAAGGTTCAATTCACGAGTTATTACACATTCTTAACCCGTTTCGCTATTACTTCTATTTTGACCCGTTAAGGGTATTTATGCACTAAGGTCTCATATCATCCCTTTTTATACTTATCCTAAGGATTTAGTCTATCAAAACGCTTATTTCCAACAACCTTTAAAGGTTGTTTGCCCGATTTACCCATCAAGGGCATTTTAGTCAACTTTAGCCCCTCATTTACGGCGAAGGGCATTTGCTACAAATTTGACCCAAAAATGTATGTCTAACCACACTCGTATTTATACGTACCTGGCTCGAGTCAACCTAGTGACCCGTTTCGACACCTTTCTTTTATTACCGATATTCTTATGGCAACGCAATTACCCAAACTACTATTCGCCCCTGTAAACACATGACTTGACAACCACATTAGTTGATTTTGTCAAATGGTGTTATTCCCATCATTTGGCCCGTTCGACCTACTTAACCCAACATTTTCATATGTAACAAAACATGGGTTTTAATTACCAATCACACATCCGACCCATTTTGGATTTTCCCACTAGATCCCTTTCTTTTCTATAGTCATTTCTCATATTTTTAACCCATTCGGCTTACGCTATGGGTGTCCTTTGAACCTTAATTTACTTTAGTCGATACTTGACTAAATTTCCATTTTTACCCATTTTCCCATTATTGGTTACGCTATAAGGTAACTTTAAGAAAACTCGCTAATTCTTAGCCAATTCGTGACTAATTTACCATCTTGCCTCTTTCACCATTAATCATGGTTTAAAACATTTTTATTGGTTCCGACCCATTTCGTTTCGTGTCGGAACCCATGATTCGAACCTAATCCTTTATCGTATTCTTCGCTTATAATATAAACATATATACTACAAGTGGGTGTAAGTTTTACTTACCTCGCATCCGAAGTACGCTTTTCCTTCTTATTTGCTTCGTTTGACCCGCTTTCTTTCCAAGCCTCCACCTAGCTTGTCAAGCGTCAAACTATCATCATAATTCGTAAGACGGTTAGATTAGTCATCATTAATTATGACTATTCCATCTTACGGATTTTACATCGAAATTCATCATTTGTTTTCATTTTGGTCAGTTTGACTTCTCTAAGTCAATTTGTCTATAACATATTCAAACACACATTTGGCACATTGAACCCACTTTGGCATTTTCATCCGAACTCTTTAACCATTCTAGTTTTTACGCACCAATTTAACTTAGCTCTCGACTATTGAAGCTAATCATTCATTTGTTAAGCAATTAACTAAAGGTTTCCATCTACATGTAAAACCCATTTCATTATAGCATTAGACATTCATCCAATCGTCAAATATAATCAAGTTCTACATATTAATTAGTAGACATCATGATTCCTAACACCCATTCATATGAACCAAAATCACTAGTTTCATCATATTTTATTAAAACCCCTTTCATGAAAGTATGATCATGTACCCAATTTCATGGTTTATTCAAACACCTTTCATTCATTATCATACATGATGATTCTAAACATAGTCTTATCATCAATTTCATCATAACACTAAAACCCACTTAGCTAGGTGTGGTGAGTTAACCAAACACCTAAACCATAGCAATTTATTCTAAATCTTCACTTAGGGTTTGTTCCTAAGCAATCCTACATCCCAAATTCAGCCATAACTTCTATGATTCATACATAGATCGTATCATGCAAGATTAATCGATTTTCACAACTTCAAGAATGTTAGAAATTCGACATACCTTACGATCCCCTTGACTTGGTGATCGTTTATTTATGTTTGGTTGTGAATTTGAGCTTCATTTTGACCTTCAATTTGATGATTATGTTAGATGTTAGGGTTTGGCTCCTTGGGAGCTCTCCTGAGATTGATCCAGAACACACATTTGTGTGTGTGTTTGTGTTTTGTTTAATTAAATAACTTTTCTAGTTATCCCACTTTAACCCCTCGTGTTTGGTTCGTTATTAAGTAGGCCACAACCTACTTATTTTTTTTAACAATATTCCCACTTATTAACTAGGTTTAATATTCCTAGTTAACTTAGCGGGTTCGGAAATATTTATGACTAAGTTTATTTTAGGTCCCGTTAACCCGGGCCTTTTATCTATTTTATTTCCTTAAAAGCTTTTTACTCACTTTTTATTTAATATTAGGATTAATTATTTAAATCCTAATATTTACCGGGTAAATTTTTACCACTAACGGTATTTTACCCGTCAGTAATATTAACGTGGTTTGATTACCAAACCCGTTTTTGGGGTGTTACAAAAGTTGTTCTCTCTCAGTCTGTACTTGCTTTTTAATTTTTAACATTCCGTCTCCAGAATCGACCGATTAGAGTCACCGGTACCGTCGCCGGAACCCTAGAACCTCTGGCCGTCAAGTTTGCTTTCAGCGACGATCCACAACATTACCGTCGGCCGGAGACCATAACTGGTTCCTCCATCACCGCCGCGCCTCTCTCTGTCTTACTCTGCCTCCGTCACGCCCTCTCTTTCTCCCTCCGCCGCGCACTCTCTCTGTCTATCTCTTTCTACGGCCAGAAGGAAGCGGAGGATTTGTTTGTGCTAAAAAAAAGGAAAATCCTTAAATACCCCCTAAAGTTACTGTTCATTTCATTAGGTTTTTAATATATGTATAATATAATGTTAATATAGTTTATGAGATACATAAAGTTTTCAATGTCATGATATGCATACATGTCATGTCAAGCGTATATCATATTTTTCTAGTAATGTAAATCACCATATTCTATCATAAATACCCCAATTCAAGATTATCATGATTATCTCAAAAAATGATTTGATTAATTGTCCTAATTCATCAACGATGGGCTTAGACATGCAATATTAATTCAAATGGTACAAATTTGTAACGTGGCATATTTTTTCATCCTTTTTCTTTATTTTAATCCGTATTCTATCTTCAATTTTTTGTAATTCAAGACTTGATCATAATGGGAATATATTTTGTATCATTTTTGTTTAATCATACTTGCATGATACGTAAACAATCATGAAATACGAGCTTTTAATTAAAAGTCGATCCATACATCGAGATTATATTTTCTCGGAATGATATTCATACGTGTTTATACATTAAACATGCTTATATACATCTTAATTAAAACCCTAAAAACATGTTCAATGTTGAGTTTATAGCATAAAATAACCAACCAAACAACTCAAGGGACTAAAATTGAATTTTTTTTTATAATTTTAGAGTTCCATACGGACCATATGGTAACCCTTGTGGTCCGTATGGAACCTGGTCTGGCAGATTGTCACAAATTTTGGCTCCATTTCCCTCCTTTCAACCCCCAACCGTCTCATTTAAAACCCAAACCCTAATCCCAACTATAAATACAACCCCTTACCACCTCCTAAACATTTTCCACACTCCAGACACTCTCTCTAACACCCTATAATCATCTAATTCTTCAAGTTAGCCAGATTATTCTAAGTTCAAAACAAGTGAGTTTTGAGATTATTCTTGCACTTTTATTCTTGTTTTTCTTCTTCTCCTTCCTTGGATAACATCTAGGAGCATTACCACATGTTTACCAAGGTAAACAAATATGGTATGTCACCCATTTTTGAGGTTCAAGCGAAGATTTTTGTTAAACTTTTAAACTTATCATAACTTTACTTTGTTTCTTGGAACTTTTCCATACCAAACTGAGTTACCAACAAGTTCTATTATTGAGGGACTTGTGTTAAGGTATGATTCTAGAAAATTTGAGGTCACACACCTCCATTTTTTTAATCTTGTAAAGCTCTAAGTAACTTCCAAGCACTAAAGTGAACAAACTACACCAAGTCTCGAACCATAACAATGTTGGAAGCACGTGTTTAGTTATACTCACTTGGTTATTTAGTGAATTAGATAGTTTATTTATGTTCTTCATACTTGTATTCATGATCGTCCAAATCATCCATGTTGATGATTTGTGCATTGGTGAATTCTTGAGGTTAGTGGATTACCCTACCTACAATACGTGACAAATATTTGACCATATAAATAATGATAATCTATGTACACCTATAATATCTAACTCCAAAACCAAACCATAATATCAGCCGAAACTATTGTTGAATGTTATATGTTAAGGTGGAAAATATCTAAGTCTTAGACTCCTTACTTTGAACTTTTAATGAGTGTAACACCCATGAAAAACACAAACTAAAAATAGTGTCCAAATAAGTATCTAGACAATATATGTTTTATGTATTTTCAAACTTATAGATTCCCAATACATTCCATCATTAAACTCCATAAACTCATATACCCTTTGTTAGCCTTATAGGGTAACTTTGGTGATTCCATCCTTCAAACTGCTTACTCGCTTTTGGAGGAATATCTTTACAAACTGTGAGTTCATACTTGACCCATTTTACGCTTTAAACACTATTTGGGTTGCAACATGTATTCGTATTAAAATCACAATCACACATACAATCAATCTTATGCAAACACTCAATCGTTAAAATGTTTACTTGTTATGTTACTTGTTTATACATATTAAGACAAATCTTATGCATGCTATTATCATTAACTTTAAAAGTCTCCCTTAACATGTATAGCGTTATAGGAGTAGCACATCGCCCTGTTTATTGGGTTATTGTTAAGTATTCAATCTTTACGGTCTTATTCACTTCGGCGATAAGGTTACGCTAGTGGAAACTTTGGGTTGATTTTTAGCTATTGCATGCTAGTATGATTACATGAATTAGTATACAATGAACATGTGGATTTGAGATTTTTACATACTTATGCTACGTAGACAAACGAGTATGCCCACCGACATAATTTGTGTTGACGGATATATTATACATGGTGCTTGAAAATGTTTGATGATGCGCTTACAAGAAATCTATTTATGGTGTATTTAGAAACTAACCAAATTTTATTTATACATTTTTACGTTTTAGTCTTATAACTTGCAATTTGTTGTATTTCCTTTCGATACAATGTAATGTTTGAATTTGATTAAATGGAATAAAAATTTGAATTTTAATTTATTGTCACAATTTAGTATTGTGTTGTCTTTAAACAATCTACTATGTCTCGCCTCGATGTTTCCGCCATCGGTTGGGGTGTGGCAAATTTAATCTCGTATTTAATTAGGCCATGTGTAGTCATAAAGCCCATTTGGGGGCGTTATGTGACAAGTGACACGCCAAGTCATATAGGGGCTTTATGGGGCGTTATATCACTAGAGTGTGTAGTCATAAAGCCCCTACCCATCATTACCTAATCATTAATTTTCATTTTTATTAATTATTTAAAAAAACACTTTTCTATTTTTTCATTTAATCTCTAAATTATATAAAAACACTTTTATTAAATTAAAAAAAATTACAATACTTTGAAAATCATTCTTAAATATTATACACTTGGGGCTAAGGAGGCTCCCTAGCAGGATTGGTAAAATTAGGCTGATGTAAAAGACTTTTCTTAATATTCTTCCCAATTTTGTTCACACCCAAATAATTATTTCCCATATTCCTTGAATAATCAGAATTATCCATTCTTGACCTAAAAATCCAATCTTTCCCCAAACTCAAAACCCTAACCATAAGAAACTCAATTTAATCCAATTCAATAATACAAAAACGAACAAAATCAAACCTTTAGAGAAATTAGCAAGCTAGAAGATGAACAACACACCTGTAGATTAAATGGAATTTTTGGAATCTATAGTTGCTTCCGCATCTCACAAGCTTCCCGATCCACTCCTCTGCTTCGATCTTCTTTCCAATCTCATATCTTCCATTAATGAAGAGCCCAAGGTCTGTGTTTCTGCATGGATTTTTTGAATTAGGGTTATGTAGAGTTGTTTAGTATTTGTTGGACTGAAATCCCTTCTTCCTCACGACGCGGTGCTCATAACGGGGAGAAGGATTGAAACCCCCATAGCGCCCCATGTATTGGTGTTGGGCTACGCTATGGGGCGCCATAGCGCACTTGTGCGTGATATACACCATTACACATAGACTTAAAATATTCAAGACAAATTCTTTTTACTATAATGACATATTAATGGCATATAATGACAATAAAACACGCTTTATAAATGTTTGAGAATCAATTTATAATTCAAGTAAATATAAACGGAAAATTAAGCATTCTTTATAGGAAAAATATTAAATGATACGTATGCATTAACATTTTTTTTTGTTTTTGTTTTTGTTTTTGTTTTTTTTTTTTTTTTTTTGAACGGAAAATTAGGATTACTGACGGACCACATGAGTATCATCGTGCCACCAGAACCACCCGATCATATCCATCTCCACTAGGCTATAATGGCTATACACCAATGCATACCCAATAAATCTAGGAAAAACCGCCATTTGTGAGAATCGAACCCAGGAGCTAATGGTCCCAAAGTCTTATCCCATTCTAAAATACCACTAGGCTATAATTCCATGGGCCATTTTATCTTGTAAATTAAAAATTAATGATTCAAACTAAATATAATACTAAAAGGAATTAAATTAAATTGATTTCATGAAATATCTTTCATTCAAACACACTTCCTTTTGGGTATCTTTCTTTCTCATGTCACCAAGGTTTTTTACACTCATGTAGAAATAATTTATTAAATTAAACATCTATCTATACTTTTTATAAAAGGAGAAATCCAAGTGACATAAGAAAAGCTGATGTGTCAGCAGGAGAGCATGTCCAACAAGGCTTTTCTTATCTCATTATTACATCATAAACCTGAATATATTAAACACTTTAAAATACATTTAATGTTCTATGAAACCACTGTCTTGTGTATTTTCAAATGTTAAAGGTCTGGCCCACATTCCAAAGGGCAAACCACTGCCCATCTACGAGAAAGTAGTAGTTGGTTTCTTTGGCAAACGTATACTTAGGAGCAGCAGTTGTTGATATCTTCCGTAATGCTTTTAGATCAACAGATGTTTAACGCTAAGTACCGGGAAATTCAAATTCAAATATGCATGGGAATAAGTAATTAGCAATTAATGCATGTCACTCAGAAACTCCTGTCAATCATCCTTCTTATATAAGGTTTTTCTTCTCATTTCCCTCTTCATATTTCATCACGCTTTCATCTTCTCTGATTTTGAAATTTGAAATTTAATCACAATCCGAATTCCGAATTAGAAGCATGTCAATATCAGTTGACAGTAATAATCTTAGTTTTGTTAACGATTTGAATCCTGGGAAGGATATGTGGAACATGAAGGCGAGAATTCTTCGAAAATGAAATCAGGGTTACAAGATGGAGATCATCTTCATTGATGAGAAGGTAATTTGTATCTCTGCTTTTCCGTTTTGTTATTATTTTAGAAAATGTAGTATTGTATGCTAAGAAGATACTTTCTTTAAATGTTCTTCAGGGTGCTAAGATTCAAGCAGGTATTAAGAGTCATCTGATACCTGTTTTTGATGGACAGCTGCAAGAAGATGCTGTTGTGATTCTGTCGAAATTTGGTGTTGGTGAGAATAAAGATTTATATAAAGTAGTAGTGCAGCCTTATAAAATCAACTTTTATAGATGCACGATTGTTACTCCTTTGAGAGATTGGCAAGGTGTTGAATATGGTTTCAATTTCAGAGCTTATGAAGATATTCTTCAAGGAGAGGCGTTAAATGCTTTGAGTGTTTGTAGTGTATATTTTTGTAATCATGTCTTGCTTGTATAATATTAGAGAGTTTTACTTATCTTCTTGTATAATGTGATCATATAGATGTTGCTGGATCTGTGATTTGTTGTGGAGATCTTGAAATCTTTGATCGACCTCCAAAGGAGACTAAGAAGATGAATTTCGTGATTAAAGATTTGGAGTAAGTTGGTGTTTATATGTTCAGTCATGTACTGATCATTAAATGTATTTAATGATGTTAATAAATAAGATGAAGAATGTTTGTATTTAATGTGGGATCATGGTAATGGTAATAAATGAGATTTATAGTGTTTGTATGTAATGTTGAATAATGGTAATAAATGAGGTCTACAGTTTATTCTTAGTGAATATGGTAGTTAATTTATGGCTCATTTGCTACTTTAATAAATGTTATAGCTTTCCTGGTTGATTTTCTGTTTTTATTCATTGAATGTTGTTTTGATATGAATATTCTTTACATGTAGGGGTAAGGTTTTGCGGTGTACTGTGTGGAATGATTATGCTCTGCAGATTAAGGACTTCATTTCTAAAATCCCACCTTATGAGCATGTGATGGCTGTTATATAGCATGGAAAGTGTAAGGAATGGAAACGTATTTTTGTAAAAATTTTCTGCAAATCATAACTATACTGTTTATTTCTGGCAATATAAACAACAGGTATACATTAAATATCTATATACTTTTCCATGTAGGTGAATATACTGTTCAAAGTGATAAGTTTGCAACACAATTTTTTATGAATGAAGAAATTGATGAAGTTGATGAGCTAAGGAGGAGGTAATTTTTCAATGTAATTTCTATTGTATATAGATGTTCAAGTCAAATACTTGGTTTCATCTCATTTCTATACTAATTCTAATTATTTGGGGTATTCAAAAGACATATACTGAAGTTTGGACAAGGGAGTGGTTCTACTTCTCAAACGATACTATCGTCTCAGAGTGTTTTTCCATTACATAAAGAATTTGTAACTGAAGGTGTGAAGAAACATGTTGATGAGATTAGCAAGATAGAAAAGGTTTCACATCTTTGTATATAGTTTGGTTATTTGTTTGGTTTGTCACCTGCGTGTTTTTACAGGAAGTGTCTTGTGTTTTTACAGGAAATGTCTTGTGTTGTGGTTGCGACAATTAAGATTGTGCAAGAAGAGTATGGTTGGTTTTATGCTGGCTGTCGTAAGTGTTTCAAGAAGGTGATGGGTAAAAGTGAATACTTGCAGAATGTTGAAAATGTTTCAGATGATATTCTTCGATTGCCTGCGACTTCTTTAGTTTGTATCAGATGTCATACTGAATGTACATCGATCACCACAAAGTAAGTAATGATGATTATTTAGTGTTATATTTATATAAGTAACATTCTAAGACTGATATTTGAATATAGTTTTGCAGTTTACTTAGTTAGTTGTGTATATTTCAGGTTCAAGGTGCAAGTGCGGGTGCAGGATGAGACTGGTAGTGTTTCTTTTGTTATGTTTGATAGAGATGTTCAGAAGCTTCTTGGATTAGCGGCGAGTGACATAAGAGAGAGGCAGGTTAAGGCCAATGATACTGGATTCCCTCATGAGTTATTTCGATTGGTTGATAAGAAGGCTACTTTTAAGATTGATGTTTCAGAGTTCAATCTTAAAAATGACTATCGTGTTTATACTGTGCAAAAAAACATGTGATGATCCAGTAATAATTGATGAGTTGGTTGGTGGAGATGGTAATGGTGATGAAAATACTGATGAGGTAGCATATAAAATTACTCTTTTAATCTATTTATTTTTCTTTTGAGTTTTTAACACTGCATTCTGTACTTTTTTATATGATATCATATATTATGATCCTTTAGGTTACTCAAGAGGTAGCTGACGTTAAAGACGTTAACCTTTCAGACTCTTCCCAGGTGTCTGCTGAGCGAACTTCAAGGGTGAGTATTTATTTTTAAAGTATGTTTAGTACGTTTAAAAAGAGTTCATTATTTTATTAAATGAGATCAATAGTTGTTTTGTGATCTGTTGCAAGGATGCTGTCTCGGTTACGGCCGACTCTTCAGCCGTTGAAGTTGAAAAGGATTCTGGATCAAGTCCCAATGGAAAGTGGATGGCTCGAGATGCTGATGTTGTCAACGTTGGTGAGCTATCCACTAATGTGAGAAGAACCCGGAAGAAGCTGACTAAGGTTAATAATTAGATGCTTATGAAAAAACAATTCTTATGAGAGATAAGTAGAAACCACTTATTTTTGAAGAATCCTTGTGGTTTTTATTTATTTCTGTTAACTGTTGTTTTAACAAACTGTGGTTAAAAGTTTGGTTTGTAAGGGCTACGATGATGAAAATGATATGTAATGTCTATGGTTTGAATATCAAGTAAGGTTAACCTTTTGTTTGTTATATAATATAATATTGTTATTATACATTATATACATTTTTGGTGATATTGATGGACTGGATAAGTAGTAGGGCTGTATATTATTGTTAGATTGATGAATGAAAATTTAATCAATTGGTTAGTCGGAAAACTGTTGGGGTCTGAGATACATTAACATCTGTAAGAGGCTAAGCACTATTATAGTGTGCAAACATCTGTTAACCCCTAAGCACTGTTAAAAGATCTGTTAAAGGCTAAGCACTATTATATCGTGCTTCAACAGACCTTATGAGTTGTTGATCATCATCTGTTAAAGATCTTATATTATAGATCTTCTGTTGAATTGTGTAATATCTGTTGGTGAACAGCAGGACTTAGGTTCATCATACATTTTACTTCATCAGCAGAGGTTCTCTTTAGCAGACCTTTGCTTCAGCAGTGTTTGTCTTAACAGACCTTTTGGTTCACCAGCAGAGTTTGTTTGGCTATTCATGGACTGGATAAGTAGTAAGGTTGTATATTATTGTTAGATTGATGAATGAAAATTTAATCAATTGGTTAGTCGGAAAACCGTTGGGGTCTGAGATACATTAACATCTGTTAGAGGCTAAGCACTGTTATAGCGTGCAAACATCTGTTAACCCCTAAGCACTGTTAAAGATCTGTTAAAGGCTTAGCACTGTTATAGCGTGCTTCAACAGTAATTATGAGCTGTTGATCATCATCTGTTAAAGATCTTATATTATAGATCTTCTTTTGAATTGTGTAATATCTGTTGGTGAACAGCAAGACTTAGGTTCATGATACATTTTACTTCATCAGCAGAGGTTCTCTTTAGCATACCTTTGCTTCAGCAGTCTTTGTCTTAACAAACCTTTTGGTTTATCAGCAGAGTTTGTTTGGCTATTGATGTACTGGATAAGTAGTAAGGTTGTATATTATTGTTAGATTGATGAATGAAAATTTAATCAATTGGTTAGTCGGAAAACTGTTGGGGTCTGAGATACATTAACATCTGTTAGAGGCTAAGCACTGTTATAGCGTGCTAACATCTGTTAACCCCTAAGCACTGTTAAAGATTTGTTAAAGGCGAAGCACTGTTATAGCGTGCTTCAACAAACCTTATGAGCTGTTGATCATCATCTGTTAAAGATCTTATATTATAGATCTTCTGTTAAATTGTGTAATATCTGGTCATGTACAGCAGAACTTAGGTTCATCATACATTTTGCTTCATCAGCAGAGGTAAAACCACAAAGTTTTGAAAGTATATACTAAGACTACATAACTTCATTCTTAAGTTAGTTTCCAAACAAGAAATTTGTCCATCAAACATGTCAACTAAAACATAAATTATACAAGGCTAAAAAGGTGTTCAAAGATCATGTCAACAAACTTCAAAGTGTATTTTTTTTCTCCTCTTACACTTTTTTCTTCGACTATCTCAAACCTCAGCTTTGTCCCCACAGATATTCCCGTTTGGTCCATGATACGCTGCCAGTCTGTATGCATCACTAGATGGTTGTTGTCGTCAGGTCTTCTAGGATCTCTCCTAACAACCAGCTGTACCAAAAACTTCACATGACCAAATGACAGCACAGCTCTACGGTAATCATTTAGCTGGTGTTCTCGAACAAAGTTCCTCGGTATTGCCTGTAAAGGAAAATTGTTTCTTTAGTTATTCATTCAAAACAGCATATACTTTAAGTAATAACAGATAGATCCAAGATTATAAGTAAAATCAACCATATTAAAAGTAGATATGTAAATACCAAACTGTGTGTCTCTAAAACATGGTATTCAAACTATTTTTTATAATGTGGATGCCTTTTGCGGTGTTGGTGATTGGTACGGCTGCAGTGATGTTTTGTCTCCCCGTGAAGTGCAATCCCGTCTTTGTTAAAAAACCTTCACAGTGAAGTTAAAGTCGTCTTCAGGAGTACTTCCCATCCATTGAAACAGCAGTTGGCAGCTTTCCTCAATGTCATTTTCGAAGCAAAAAGTTGTCCATCCTGGTCCCATAAAACCAGCAGCTAATCCCTTTTTGTTTTCAGGAGAGAAAACATAATGCACATCAACTTTACTACTCTGCTTTGGTCCATGTACTTTGGCAACCAAGTTATCAATTTTTAATCTCCTTTGCGACAACAGCTTCAGCAAATCGTGTGGTAAATGCTATAATTTCATATATTTTAGAAATGTCATATTAGATTTTATATAGGATACAAAATATAAATTAGAAGTTTTTCTAACAGTCCAAAAGATACACTGGTAATATATAAAAATAAGTAACAGTTTTTAACCTGCTTGCAGTATGTTTCTTCTTCAGCCTGTATTAAGCATCCATGAACATAATCTCTGTTCGAGCCATCTTTTCTAATCTCCAATCCCTCATTGTTCAAAACATTTAACTCAAATTTTGCTTCCTTCAATTTTTTTAAACACAGCTTGTCTATTTTGTTATTTCTATAAGTTTCAACAAACCGGGTCCATTCTGGCCCGTTTATCCTCTTACTTTTATAACCGATGCTCTGTACTGCAATCTTATACTTAAAACCCGTATAATCAACCAACTTTATCACTTCACACTTTCTTGGTAATTGGTTAGCCATTATCTTTGAAAGTACCTATGTATATAAAACACACAACATTTAATATATCTTTAATTTTATAAATACAGTTTTTAGCATACAATTGTGATTTGAGCTAATTTGTTCTAAGAATATAGCTTACCAATCCCTCATTTAGGTCTGCCAATTGAGAGACGTTTAGGGCCGTAAACGAACCGAACGTTCAGCGAACAGTTCGTGAACCATTCGGCAGAAAGTTCGTTTATGTTCGTTCGTTTAATAAACGAACGAACATGGACAAGAAATTCCGTTCGATTAGTTAAATGAACGAACATGAACAAAGGTCTCGCTCGTTCAATTGTGTTCGTGAACATTCGGTAAGGTGTTCGTGAACATTCATTCATTTGCGTTCGTTTATGTTCGTAGGTTCGTGTTTTAGTTAAAGATTTTTATACTTTCATATATTTTATCTATACTTTCTATACTATTAAACTTTTATTTATATCATTATCCTAACAATTAAACTAGGAAACACTCTTTCACCTTGTTTATGCATTATTTCCCTTTCTTTTCTCATTATTTACATCGACGAATATGATCTACCTTCGTTCCACAATAAGGGATTCAAGTTCTAGTGCTGCTCTCTGGGCCATCCACCTGTATCCTTCATCGCATTCGCCAAATTTATTTGTGTCCGCTTGTGTTCGTGAACCGTTCGTGAACACGCTCATTTCCTTAATGAACAAACACGAACATAAAATCTCGTTCGGTAAGTGTTCATGAACCGGTCGTGAACACATTTATTTCCTTAACGAACGAACATGAACAAGGCATCGTTCGTGTTCGTTCGGTTCGTTTACAACCCTAGAGACATTGATACTTATCATAAACTCCATCTGAAAGTAAAAATTACAATAACAGTTAAATACTAAAATATAAAATCAATTGTATCTGAAAAGCATTCTATTTAAGGTATAAAAAATATCCAACACTCTGTAGGACCAAACTTATATGTTGTGTACTTCAATATGGTCCCTACAACCAACAATATGAATCTAACACTGTGTATTTAAATGGAATGAATCAAAATGTAACTAAATAGGTTGATATAAATCTTATTATAAAATAAAGAAAATAAGTTCATATAAGTTTATCTATTTTAACATCAGTAGATTATGATTTTGATGTTTATATAATTTGAAATAAGGAAACTGAAAGGAACATGTCAAAGCATACCTATAAAATACACAAGAGAACAAAAAAAAAAATACCTGATCTAAAACTTTAAACTTCTGATCGTCAAGTCTGAGGAAGAAGAAACTGTAGAGTTTTTTCGCCGAAGAAGAAGAGGTGAGATTGTATTGGGATTGTTGAAAATAAGATATTTATCTATTAACTTGTAATTGTTTATTTATTTAACTTATAATAATCTTTAATATCGGGATTTAAAAACTATTTTTAATTATATAAATATAAATATATTAAATTAATAGATAAGTTTTTCGTATTTACCATTTTAAATTTATATTCAAACAGTGGTTATTGCTATGCAAAAATTGCGATGTTTTAATGTAAAAGGGGGTAAAGTATAAATTTTACAAAATTTAATTTCAACCAACCAGTGTAAATGTAACATCTGTATTAACTCCATTTAATATACTTTTCATCTCCATTATTGAATATAAGCTCCAGAAAAGATATTCGGAAGTTTTCTCAAATAACTTTCTTATCAAAATCGGTAAGGTTATGTTGCATAATATAGAGTAGACGCTATAAAATCAAGTATTGTTTTTTTCAATTTATTGTTTGTATTATATATGTTAGATTAATCATTATTTGATGTTATGAGTATGTGTTTGTCACTGACGGCGTTTCATATTCTCTCTTGAAGCAAATAATAGTTGCTGTAATCCGGTGTATTTTTATTGATTAACTACTGCATTAACTTAAATGAAGTTACTGATAGCATTCTCTGTCACAATTTGTGCATGCATCTTCGTGATGTTGTCTTCTACATTATGATTGATAAATCAACCATATAATTTTTGGTTGATGCTCATTTGCTTAATTGTTGTGAGAGACGATGATTTTCGTTTTGTGCTTTGTTTTTATTATACCTTAAGTGTGTGAATATACTACTTGATTTTTATAATAACTTGTAAGTTTAAATTGTTTATTTGCAGATATGAATCTATCCAATCAAACACCATCCTTTTTACAATTCCTTAATGAAGATGATATTATATTTTTGGTATGTTTTTTAACTTTCTTGCTACTATTAGGATTCTACGTTAATTTTTGATGTAAGATGTTTGTTAACTACTGTTGCAGAATATACCACTTGATTTTCAGACTCTGTTGTGGGGCAAGGAGGTCCCGTATGGGCGAATTGTAGAGTTACTTGATGGTGACAAATCATGGTTAGTACGAGTAAAGAAGAGAGATGATCATTGCATATTTACAGATGGATGGAAAAAGTTTGTTAGAGATTGTTGTTTGAAAACGAAAGATGTTGTATTGGTGAAAGTTATTGGACGTTTGTCATTCGTTGTCTCATGTTTTAAAGAAAAAGTGTACGAGAACTCTTACATTTCAGCAAATATTAGCCCTGAAGTTGGCATGACTGTAAGTAACGAGATATTATTCCGTTACTTACTCTAAATATTTTATGCTATCTCAACAGGTTGCTAACATCTATTTGCCCTTTTAACGTCTGTTTCCTTATAATCTTAACATTTGTTGACTAACCTTTTTAACTTCTGTTGACTAAGTATTTTAACCTCGGTTGACTAACATCTGATATTTAAGATTTGTCCATGTTGCAACCTCTGCTGGACAGAATGGATGACAGTTGTTACGAAACCTCTGTTGGATAGCAACAGAGGTATGTAATAGTTGATAGCCAAACAGTGGTTAGGTTGTGTGTAAATACTGTAACTACTGTTGACTAACCCTGTTGAGTAATTCTCATTTTAACTTTTGTTGACTAATCCGTTGTAACTTCTGTTGCTCATTAGTTCATATCAAATTTGTAAGTCTGCGCTAAATATTCCTTTGCTTATTCAATAGCTAATTGCGGACAAATTTTTGAAACAATTCTATGGTAAAAATTACGAGTATGGGATGGCAACTATCTATGTTGGCGAAAGGTTTTGGAATGTGATGATGAAAGGATGGACTGATGGATGTGGATTTACTGATGGATGGTCAAAGTTGATTGAAGAAGTTCCCATACCAGTTGAATCTTGGTTGGTTTTCACCATGATTGCATCTAAAACATTTGAGCTTTCTGTTTTCCATTCCGAGACTGGAACTGAGGTTTCTTTCAAGAAGGCTGATGTAGTTGTTTTGGATGATTCAGTTTATGGAGATGATGGATTTGATTTATTGGTTGTGGTATAAAATTTTGATGATATAATACATTGTTTGATAACATGACGGTGATAAGTAACTTTTATTATATTATGCTAATAACTTTTGAAATCTCATTTTGTAGGCTAAACACAAACAGCTTCTGGATTCCGGGGAAGTTGCTTTGGATGATGAGGATGCTGGAGCTTCGGTTGGTAATTCTAAGCAGCTTACGAGTTTTGAGGATATTTTTAATGTATATATACACATGTAATATTTATATATTATTATGATTTAAAATATGGTTTCTTATATATGATTCTTCTTATAAATATAGTTTGGTGATGATGGGCTATTTGATTCAAAGATTGTGTGTCTGATTGATGAGTCAGATGTTAAAAATGCTGTAAATTTATAATTTGCTACGCATATATTTTATTGTATTATAAGTATAAGAAGGTTTTTTTAAATTTTGTTGTAGCCTGAAGATCATTCTGTAAAAATAGCTGATGATGTTAATGATCGTCAACTACAGTCTAAAGATTTTGTTGTTCGTGACATTTCTACCTCTTCAAGTGTTATATCTAATGTAAGTGTTTGTTAGTTTTATACTTCTATTTTATTATTGTCTCAATATATTGATATTCTTCTGTATGATTGAGTCTTAAACTTCAAAGTTGAGTTGAGAAGATAGTTTGTGTTCATAAAGAAAGTTATAAAATTTCAAGAATTTAGAGTTGTTATATTCTAAATTAATTTACTTAGGTGGAAAAGATGCGCAAACTTCGTGGCAAGACAATTGTAGAGGATAATAAAGCTGTTGATAGACCATGTAAAGTTTGAAAGGTTCGTTTAGTATCATCCACTTCAGAATCAGTCTTACACTTCACCACACATGCTGAAGACAGACTTGTAAGCTTTTGCAGTCGTTGCTTTGTTTCGTTATTTCAACAACTTCAGTTATATATCAATATTTTATAAAATTCACTATTCAATTTTCTGTTTTTTAGCAACTGCCATCAGATGTATCTTCTGCGTTGGATCTGCATACTGATAATCCTAAGCCTATCAAGATCCAGAATCTTAAATGTGAAGTCCAGAAACTATTTACAACATCTCAAAAAACCAATACTGGATTCAACTATGCTGTTGTTGGATGGTCTTCTTATCTGAGATCTTGCAATATTGCTTTTGGTGATGAACTTTCGTTAGAGTTTCACAAGTCTACTCAATTGCTGAAGTTAAAAAAAGTTGTGCATATCGTGACAAAGATAAAGTCCTCTTTCATGTCATGATTGTTTGTGGTTGTACATTTGGTTTGTTGCTGGTACTAATTTTGCTTCTTAGACATGTTCTATATGTAGTTATGTCTATAAACAAGTTTCATTGTCAATGGGTGGTTGCTACTTTTTTTTGTGGATAGTACAATGGAAATACTCATATGTATCTTATATATTAACTGATGATGCATGTCTATAGTTGTCTTTTAGCTATAATAGATAACACGTTTTTGTACAATATCTATATACATATGTATATGTTCTATCAATATGTGTTATGCATGGTTTTCTAACACATGTTGTTAATAACATTATCAATATGTGTTATGCATGGTTTTCTGTTGACTGACCTTTTTAACATGGGTTGACTAACATCTGATAGTTACTATCTATCCATCTGGCAAGCTCTGTTGGAGATAATGGATGACAGTTCTTATTAAAGTCTGTTGGAAAGCAACAGAAGTTTTTAACAGTTAATAGACAACAGTAGTTTGCTATCAACATAATGCAATTGCTGTTGAATAAACCTATTGACCATTAGTGTATATCAATTTTATAGTTCTGCACTTTGAATTTTTTTACTCTCTGTCAATATGGGCTATGCATGGTTTTCTAAGAAACGACTCGTGTTTGCACACGGGTCTTACCGCTAGTACTATATAATAAAAGAAACCATATAAGGGACACATGGCATTCTATGAAATACTGTATATGAGATTTTTCCGCCAAAAATATTATATTATTAATTAATTAATATATCCAATCATTCAAGATTTATATAACCCGTTTAGATAATTAATAATATATGCTAATAAAGATATTGGATAATTAATAAGATGATATACTAATTTTATCATGCATAAAAATTTAATAATATGTTAATATTATCATGCCTCTTCTTTTACATATTTTATATTAATTAAATAAATAATAAATGAATATTAAATTTTATCTTACTCTGAATTTCGAACAAATACTATACAAAATTATATTTATTTAAGTCATGTATTACACGGGGTTTCTAAAGTTATAATTTATTTATTATTTTGTATATTTATTCAACCTATATAACACACGGGTTTTTAAAGATATAAGTTTTTTAGTATTTAGTACACAAAATTACATTGTTCAATCCGTATAATACACTGGGTTTTAAAATATATAACTTTTTTTATTATTTGATATATAAAATTACATTTATTCAACCCATACAATACACATAGATTTTAAAGATATAACTTTTTTAGTATTTAATTATATAAAATTATATCTATTCAACCTGTGTAATAAACGAGTGTTTAAAAATATATTGTTTTATTATTTAGTATATAAAATTACATTTAGTCAACCCGTGTAATACACGAGGTTCTAACCTAGTACTATAATATACAAGATAAAATAATAATATATAACTTTTTCTTGAAAAGAGCATAAGCTATTTTTAAGGGGTTTTCTAATGGCACACCCTCTGTCTATCTACACACTTTTTCAATTCAATACGCATCGTATAGGCCTATACGATGTGTATTGAATTAAAGTAAAAGACATGGCAGACTGACAGGTGCAGGTTATGTCTGGCGGCGGGCCTGATACGCATCGTATAGGCCTATACGATGCGTATCAGGCCACTATTTTTTTTGAATTTGTGTTGTGTTGTGTCGAATGCGAACCCGAGAAACGAAAGGGATTTCAAGCAGTTGGTCGGTGATATGATTGATAAAGATCTTGACACGATTATTTCCATTTTCAAGTATTATTAAAACCATTCAAGCCAACCAGTCTACAATGTGGTTCCCAATTTGCGGAACATAATCCCAGATTGTCTAAAGAAACGCTTTTATCATGTGTCATGTCGTAAACAAATACCAAGGGTGTATACAGATCTATATTCGGTCATCTTTCCAAGCTTTTACACACGAATATGTGGTTCCCAATTTGCGGAACATAATCCCAGATTGTCTAAAGAAGCGCTTTTATCATGTGTCATATTAGATGTGTTATGGTGAGATTTTTCAAGTTTGCACAGTGGGAGAAAAGACCAGCACCTATGTTATTGTCCTTTAAATTCGCATAAACATATTTTCGTTTCATAACCTCCTCCTATAAATCAACCACAACTCATCCGATACGTCTTCTCTGGATCACACATGATAAAAGCGCTTCTTTAGACAATCTGGGATTATGTTCCATTTCTTCAAGATTTACGTCTGATGTCCAAGTTTGATCACATTTGACTTCATCTGCGGAAGTTAATGAAGCAATGAAGATTGAATGTGGAAAACCGCAACCGTTTTTTTACTACGGAAACGGTGGCTATGGGAAATACAAAGCTAACACGAACCACAATGGAGTCAGACTCATACTACCCTTGTCGTTCCGTATTTTCTCCTTTTCTAATTCTCGAAGAATCTCGTAACTACCGATATCTCATCCTTCTGTTGTTCAGTACTTCCGAGACGATTCAAGTGAGTCCTATGAAGCAAGTGTCTGTCTATTCAATTGAGAGGAATCATTGCATTACATCCCCGTTGAAAACAAATTGTGTCTGTCTGAACCAACCAAAATCCACAAATTTCCAACAATTAACAGGACATTGTTAAAAGGGATAATCTAATCGAACACCTGATTGAGAGAAACTTCTTCGAGCTAACTGCCGATATCTCATCCTTCTGGTGTTCAGTACTTCCGAGACGATTCAAGTGAGTCCTATGAAGCAAGTGTCTGTCTACAAATTCCAACAAATTGTGGGTTAATAGATTCTGAAGGTGTTATTTCAGTTATTTATGTTGATTTAGTACTTCAAGGCATGCCTGTTTGATCCAGTATTTCAGTTATTTCTGTTGATTCAGTACTTCAAGGTGTGTACGTTAAATACCGTTCATCGCTTTTTTAGTTGCTTCTCTTATTAAGTGAGACATTTCATAGAGAACAAGTTCACAGCAGAATGAAATTTTATTCAAAACTTCTAAAAATGTTAAGTGTTTGAGGCATGCCTGTTTGATTCAAGTAAGTCCTATGAAGCAAGTGTTTGTGTATTCAATTGAGAGGAATCATTGCATTACATCCCCGTTGAAAACAAATTGTGCCTGTCTGAACCAACTGAAATTGTAACACCCCAAAACCCGAATGTTTATATTCGTTAAATGTTATGATATGGTGCATCAAGAAATGAATGACTAGGTTATTTAACCAAGTTAACAAAATGGTGAAAACAATTAAAATAAAGAAAGTTGTGCCCCTTTATAATTAGTGACAACTTGAGGGGTTAAAGTGGGTTAAGTTGAAAGTTGAATTAATAAATAAAAATTTACACACACAAACACACACACGATCGTGTGTTCTAGAGGGAGCAGGAGCTCTCATGAAGTCAAAACCCTAACTCCATCTAATCCATCAAATTGGAAGGATAAATGAAGCTCAAATTCAGAACCGAACACGAATTTGTGATCACCTACACTAGGGAATCATAAGGTATATCTTAGATTCTAGATTGGTGGTTACCCACGAAGTGGGTTATGTTGTAAATCATGAATTGGTATGAAATTGGGCATGAGGATATGTTAGAATCATCATATAGAACATGGATTATGCATGGTTTAGGTTAATTTGATGTTTAGAGGAAAAACCCATTAGTTATGGTAAGAATAATGGCTTGAATCATCATCCATGTCTAATTCTTGTTGCATGTTGTTTGTATTATGTGGGTATGATGAGTTCTTGTTACATGGATTGAAAGAAATATGGTGTTGATATGCTTGATGTTATGTATGAATGATAAATGCTAATTAGTGGGAGGATTGGATGAATTATGCATAAGATTAGAAGAATATGCATATATTAGTTGTACATTGTGCTAAGATAGTGGTACGCACACCAAGCGTTTGATGAAACGCCTATGTGAGCTTAATCGATGAAATTGTATGTAAGTAAAAGATGATATGTATATAGTGTTGTCCGTATAGGCTATTATGATGTTACGGGTATATAATGATAAGTCGAAAGTTAAACTAAATGAACCGTTGACTTCTAAAAGTCAACCGTGTATAAGAAGGATGATTAGACGTGTTGTCATAATTGTAAGATTAAGGTAAGTTATATGGAGCGTGTTTGACGAATGTGGGTTTAATGCGATGACATGATGGTTTACATGAGTTTGAAATGATATGAATTTGGTCACATGTATTATGCTTGCTAGAAGTAACTAATGAAAGTCAAATAGGAATTATGCGATCGATATGATCGTTAACATGTACAATTATGTATGCTAATAAGAATGTGATTTCGATGACATGGAAGTATAGGAATCATGTCGAGACGGAATCAAGCACGGAAGGCTAACGGGTCAAAAAGTGGCGAGGAAACGAGTATGAACATGGACGCACGAGGTAAGTGATTTTTTTAATCACTTCTTAGTTGTTTATGTAAAGTTATGTGCAATTTAATTAAGTATGATGATCGAGGTCAAGTAGGAAAGAATTGTATGAGACCGATGAAGTATTAAACGGATCTTAGCTTTGATCCGAGCTAGGTATGTGTGATTAAGAATTGTAGCTAAGTAGTAGGATTGGTTACTTATGGAAGGGAGTCCTTTGTTGTTAAGGATAGAGCAAAGTTGACAAAAACGCCCTTGATGGGTAAAACGAGCAAATGGTCTTAAAAGTTGATTACAAACAAGCTATTTGATTAAATGAATGTTTTGAAAAAGCAAGAAAACGAGAAGTATGGTTTTCGTAAGCTAAGGACCTTAAAATGCGCAAATACCCTTAACGTGTCAAAATAAGCTCTTGAGCGAAAATGGGTCAAGAAGATGCAAGACATCCGAGAACTTAATCTTGTATGATATACAATGTTGACATTATTAGGTTCATAAGAAGTTATGGTCAAACAAACAAGTTTTGTGGATGAATGCATGAACGGGTCGAATAAATCATAAATGAATAATAGGACAATAGCGTGTAAGTTAAGAATTTCCTTAATCCGGATGTGGGATTTTAAGTTCATATGATAGAATGTGAATTTACAAGCATGTAGGAAGAAACGGGAGGTTAAACGGGTAAACGGTTCAAAAGTTATGCGCGTTTTAGAGCGTACGGACGATGAAACGGAACTGCAGAAAAGTGCCATTTCTAGAGGTAGTCGCCGACGGGTTAAGGGTAGTCGCCGACGGGCTCTAGAAAGTTAGTTTTTTTGCTGACGGGTTATTTACCTGTCTACGGGGTTTTTGGCTACGGGAAGAACCACGGGTCGTCGCCGACGGGCCCTAGGGCCGTCGCCGACGCCCTCCCCAAGTCCAAAAACATGAAATTTGTTATTTAAGTTGATTCATGTATCGTAGGCTTCGTTTTGTTATCCGTGGACTACGGCGGGCTTCCTAAACATGATTTTGATCGATCCTTAGATGTTTATGGGCTATAAATCAAAGTCTAAGTCCCATGTAATCAACGCATGAGTATGTAAGAAGTATGCAAGATCTTGTACGCGTATGTAGATGTGTATGTATGTATGTATGTATAAAGATATGTATGAGTGTATGCATGTATGTAAAGATGTAGGAAAGGTATGTACGTATGTAGATGTGTATGTAGGTATGTGTAAAGATATGTACGAGTGTATGCATGTATGTAAAGATGTAGGAAAGGTATGTACGTATGTAGATGTGTATGTATGTATGTATAAAGATATGTATGAGTGTATACATGTATGTAAAGATGTAGGAAAGGTATGTACGTATGTAGATGTGTATGTATGTATGTATGTATGTATAAAGATATGTATGAGTGTATACATGTATGTAAAGGTGTAGGAAAGGTATGTACGTATGTAGTTGTGTATGTATGTATGAATAAAGACATGTATGAGTGTATGCACGTATGTAAAGTTGTAGGAAAGGTATGTACGTATGTAGATGTGTAAGTATGTATGTATGTATGTATGCATGTATGTAAGTACGTATGTATGCATGATTTAGACACGTTGAGTGTTAACGTTATTAATGGTGTACCTTGAGAATGAACAGTAATGCAGGTACGTTATTGAAGCCTCACCAGGAAATGGATATGCAGATGAAATGCTTAAAGTTTGAAAGGACAAAATGTGAAGTGTACGTGAAAGAATATTGTTTATATAATGTGTGCTAATGTTAGGAATGTATGTGGTGAGTGCAGGTTGTACGGATCACGGGCGATTATCACAAGGAATAGAGATCGAAGACCGAGTCACAAGATAGATTGTACGGGAATAATCGAATATGTACTTTAGTAAACGGGAGTTATGCTTTTGTTTTGTAAAAGAGATATTTTTAAAATAAACCTTCAAGTAAGTCAAGACGTTTGTAATGAAAGAAATTTTATGGCACGAATTTCCGCTGCGACTTTTGTCAAATACGTGTTAGGGTCATACAAGTTGGTATCAGAGCCCTGGTTTGAGAGAATCAAGTACAAGAAAGTAAGCACTTGAACTCAAACTTGTGTGCTCTTATGATAAGGAACCCGTACAATCTAAGACTCGATCAAGATCCAAAGGTAGAAGCAAATGTAAGTATGTACTTATGTATACGTTTAAGGAAACTGACGGTATGTTATGTGCAAGGTAAGTATAAGTGTTTGAAGAAGATGACCCTTGAATGCAGTCTAGGATGGATGCTAAGGCAGGCAAGGATGCGAATGGACAGACGGACCCCAGGTACACAATGTTAATATGTATGGTACCGGTGTTAAAAGAAAAAGGAAGAAATCTCCTTGGGAGGGTAAGTACTAAATGGAAGACAACGATATTGTCTTGATAAGATTGTAAAAATGTAGCACGAACTGAGACCCACTACTGCAGACATAAGACGATGATTACCTGAAGGCACGAAATTAGTATGTGAATTGCGCACCTGGCCAGTACGCAAGAAGCATATGACATTCGTGAGACCGTGGTAATTATCGCAGGTATGTCCGTTAGAATTGGGTAGCATGTGGGCGTGCGGGTGAAGTGGGTATTAAGACTCTCAGGAAATTGAGAGTACTATGTAGGAATGAAAAACATGAATGATAAGAATGAAAGATATGAATGCAATGCTTGAATCCGCGAGACGGATTCAAGGGATGAAAAGCGTAAATGCAATGTTTGAATCCGCGAGACGAATTCAAAGAATGAAAGATATGAATGCAATGCTTGAATCCGCGAGACGGATTCAAGGGATGAAAAGCGTAAATGCAATGTTTGAATCCGCGAGACGAATTCAAAGAATGAAAGATATGAATGCAATGCTTGAATCTGCGAGACATATTCAAGGGATGAAAGGCGTAAATGCAATGTTTGAATCCGAGAGACGGATTCAAAGAATGAAAGATGTGAATGCAATGTTTGAATCAACGAGACGGATTCAAAACATAGAAGGTACGAAAGGTATGAAAAATGTGTTCGATTTCGCGAAACAGATTTAAGATATAAAAGACGAAATTAGTCTACATAAGAAGAAGTCAATAGCTTGACCATGTATACGTCAAACAAGTCATATAAGTAAATGTAAAGCAAACGAACAAAAGAATGATAGGAATGAAAATATCCGAATGTGTAAGTAACGTAAGGATATGTATGGTACAAAAGACTATAGAAATGTAGAACGATGTTAGCTACGGAGTTATGCACGTAGGTATGACGATGACATAGCAGTTTTGTTGTGATAACAAAACAAGGGTTAAATGTTATACAATGTGTCTATAGAATGGAATCTTAAAGGATGAAGATGAAAGTACTAAATCCGTTATAAACGGATCATATGAGTGTAAGCATTATTATAAGTTTGAATAAGTATGTATATTAACCTGTTATTAACGGGTCAAAGGAAATGAGAATGTTATATGAAAGTATGCCATGGAAAGTATAGACTTGTTAAGAAGAAGAAGCCAATTGTATGAATAATTATGAAATGAGATAGGAGGATTACTTATGATTATGATGTGAGTGTTAAGTCAAACATAAATGTGTGTGTGTGTAAGAGGAAATGAGAAAGGTTTCGGGGACGAAACCTTATTTAAGTGGGGTAGACTTGTAACACCGCAAAACCCGAATGTTTATATTCGTTAAATGTTATGATATGGTGCATCAAGAAATGAATGACTAGGTTATTTAACCAAGTTAACAAAATGGTGAAAACAATTAAAAGAAAGAAAGTTGTGCCCCTTTATAATTAGTGACAACTTGAGGGGTTAAAGTGGGTTAAGTTGAAAGTTGAATTAATAAATAAAAATTTACACACACAAACACACACACGATCGTGTGTTCTAGAGGGAGCAGGAGCTCTCATGAATTCAAAACCCTAACTCCATCTAATCCATCAAATTGGAAGGATAAATGAAGCTCAAATTCAGAACCGAACACGAATTTGTGATCACCTACACTAGGGAATCATAAGGTATGTCTTAGATTCTAGATTGGTGGTTACCCACGAAGTGGGTTATGTTGTAAATCATGAATTGGTATGAAATTGCGCATGAGGATATGTTAGAATCATCATATAGAACATGGATTATGCATGGTTTAGGTTAATTTGATGTTTAGAGGCAAAACCCATTAGTTATGGTAAGAATAATGGCTTGAATCATCATCCATGTCTAATTCTTGTTGCATGTTGTTTGTATTATGTGGGTATGATGAGTTCTTGTTACATGGATTGAAAGAAATATGGTGTTGATATGCTTGATGTTATGTATGAATGATAAATGCTAATTAGTGGGAGGATTGGATGAATTATGCATAAGATTAGAAGAATATGCATATATTAGTTGTACATTGTGCTAAGATAGTGGTACGCACACCAAGCGTTTGATGAAACGCCTAGGTGAGCTTAATCGATGAAATTGTATGTAAGTAAAAGATGATATGTATATAGTGTTGTCCGTATAGGCTATTATGATGTTACGGGTATATAATGATAAGTCGAAAGTTAAACTAAATGAACCGTTGACTTCTAAAAGTCAACCGTGTATAAGAAGGATGATTAGACGTGTTGTCATAATTGTAAGATTAAGGTAAGTTATATGGAGCGTGTTTGACGAATGTGTGTTTAATGCGATGACATGATGGTTTACATGAGTTTGAAATGATATGAATTTGGTCACATGTATTATGCTTGCTAGAAGTAACTAATGAAAGTCAAATAGGAATTATGCGATCGATATGATCGTTAACATGTACAATTATGTATGCTAATAAGAATGTGATTTCGATGACATGGAAGTATAGGAATCATGTCGAGACGGAATCAAGCACGGAAGGCTAACGGGTCAAAAAGTGGCGAGGAAACGAGTATGAACATGGACGCACGAGGTAAGTGATTTTTTTAATCACTTCTTAGTTGTTTATGTAAAGTTATGTGCAATTTAATTAAGTATGATGATCGAGGTCAAGTAGGAAAGAATTGTATGAGACCGATGAAGTATTAAATGGATCTTAGCTTTGATCCGAGCTAGGTATGTGTGATTAAGAATTGTAGCTAAGTAGTAGGATTGGTTACTTATGGAAGGGAGTCCTTTGTTGTTAAGGATAGAGCAAAGTTGACAAAAACGCCCTTGATGGGTAAAACGAGCAAATGGTCTTAAAAGTTGATTACAAACAAGCTATTTGATTAAATGAATGTTTTGAAAAAGCAAGAAAACGAGAAGTATGGTTTTCGTAAGCTAAGGACCTTAAAATGCGCAAATACCCTTAACGTGTCAAAATAAGCTCTTGAGCGAAAATGGGTCAAGAAGATGCAAGACATCCGAGAACTTAATCTTGTATGATATACAATGTTGACATTATTAGGTTCATAAGAAGTTATGGTCAAACAAACAAGTTTTGTGGATGAATGCATGAACGGGTCGAATAAATCATAAATGAATAATAGGACAATAGCGTGTAAGTTAAGAATTTCCTTAATCCGGATGTGGGATTTTAAGTTCATATGATAGAATGTGAATTTACAAGCATGTAGGAAGAAACGGGAGGTTAAACGGTTCAAAAGTTATGCGCATTTTAGTGCGTACGGACGATGAAACGGAACTGCAGAAAAGTGCCATTTCTAGAGGTAGTCGCCGACGGGTTAAGGGTAGTCGCCGACGGGCTCTAGAAAGTTAGTTTTTTTGCTGACGGGTTATTTACCTGTCTACGGGGTTTTTGGCTACGGGAAGAACCACGGGTCGTCGCCGACGGGCCCTAGGGCCGTCGCCGACGCCCTCCCCAAGTCCAAAAACATGAAATTTGTTATTTAAGTTGATTCATGTATCGTAGGCTTCGTTTTGTTATCCGTGGACTACGGCGGGCTTCCTAAACATGATTTTGATCGATCCTTAGATGTTTATGGGCTATAAATCAAAGTCTAAGTCCCATGTAATCAACGCATGAGTATGTAAGAAGTATGCAAGATCTTGTACGCGTATGTAGATGTGTATGTATGTATGTATGTATGTATAAAGATATGTATGAGTGTATGCATGTATGTAAAGATGTAGGAAAGGTATGTACGTATGTAGATGTGTATGTAGGTATGTGTAAAGATATGTACGAGTGTATGCATGTATGTAAAGATGTAGGAAAGGTATGTACGTATGTAGATGTGTATGTATGTATGTATGTATAAAGATATGTATGAGTGTATACATGTATGTAAAGATGTAGGAAAGGTATGTACGTATGTAGATGTGTATGTATGTATGTATAAAGATATGTATGAGTGTATACATGTATGTAAAGGTGTAGGAAAGGTATGTACGTATGTAGTTGTGTATGTATGTATGAATAAAGACATGTATGAGTGTATGCACGTATGTAAAGTTGTAGGAAAGGTATGTACGTATGTAGATGTGTAAGTATGTATGTATGTATGTATGTATGTATGCATGTATGTAAGTACGTATGTATGCATGATTTAGACACGTTGAGTGTTAACGTTATTAATGGTGTACCTTGAGAATGAACAGTAATGCAGGTACGTTATTGAAGCCTCACCAGGAAATGGATATGCAGATGAAATGCTTAAAGTTTGAAAGGACAAAATGTGAAGTGTACGTGAAAGAATCTTGTTTATATAATGTGTGCTAATGTTAGGAATGTATGTGGTGAGTGCAGGTTGTACGGATCACGGGCGATTATCACAAGGAATAGAGATCGAAGACCGAGTCACAAGATAGATTGTACGGGAATAATCGAATATGTACTTTAGTAAACGGGAGTTATGCTTTTGTTTTGTAAAAGAGATATTTTTAAAATAAACCTTCAAGTAAGTCAAGACGTTTGTAATGAAAGAAATTTTATGGCACGAATTTCCGCTGCGACTTTTGTCAAATACGTGTTAGGGTCATACTGAAATCCACAAATTTCCAACAATTAACAGGACATTCTTAAAAGGGAAAATCTAATCGAACACCTGATTGAGAGAAACTTCTTCGAGCTAACTGCCGATATCTCATCCTTCTTTGAGAGGAAAGATGACCGAATAGAGATCTGAACCAACCGAAATCCACAAATTCCAACAAATTGTGTCTAACGCAAGGATCTTCGAATTAGTTGCTTCTCTTGTTAAGTTTCTGAACCAAACAAAATCCACAAATTCAAGTGAGTTCTATGAAGCAAGTGTCTGTCTATTCAATTGAGAGGAATCATTGCATTACATCCCTATTGAAAACCAGTGGTTGTAAACTTGTAATGATGGAACCCTTGATTTGAAAAACATTTTTGAGAAATTTATAGTTCAATACGCATCGTATAGGCCTATACGATACGTATTAATCGATGATTTTACTGAAATACCCCTGGTTTTTTTATAAATTCAGGGGTATTTTTGAGAAAATTCAAAGTTTAATACTAATCGTATAGGCCTATACGACTCGTATTAAGCTGATATACGATACAACCTAGGCCTATACGATCGTATATGGCATTATTTCAAATTTAGTGTTATCGTGTTTCCCTCGGTTCGACGCGTATACGTCTCGTTTTTGCCGAACTTTTACATATTTTGTCGTTTTATTACGTATACCTTCAACATAAGTCGTTTCGGTGCCGTTCGGTTGCGTGTGAATATCGTATTCTATGATTACCTACAGTTTTGTTTGAAATCCACTTGTACTCCATAGTGCCGTATTATATGTATACGTGTGTAGAAATATCGTTAGTCACGTACTTTGACGTATTTTAGCGTATTTTAACGTATTATAACGTAAGTTAGCGTATTTTAAACGTATTTTAGCGTACCATGAACGTATTTTACATATTTTAACGTATTTTAGTTGGTTTCAAATATACCCAACGTATTTTATTCAGTTATTTCTGTTGATCCACAAATTGTAACAAAGTTAATATTCACTGTGGTGGATGCAAGCATAAAGTTAGAAACCGGTGGTATTGAACCAACATTTCCTTCAAGCATTCTAAACCTTACAAGGATGTTGGGAATTAAACGCATGTACGTGACAAAACAAGGATCGTTCTAATAGATTAAAGAGAATAAACCAAGTACAAAATCATCTGCTTTCTAAATCTGAATATGAATGTTAACTTTGACTCATAAACCCTTGAATCCCAACGCTTCTATGATGATATCAGCGTTGTTTATCACCCTGTGTGAGCATTGGAAGCCCGACCACTAGCAGAAGAACCCGACACGTCTTCTATGATGATTCGAAAGATTCACGAACAACAATGGACTCAGACTCATTGTTGCGAATTTGGTTTCTTCGGGACCCTTGATTTCAACGTTTCTCCTTACAACTCTCATCAAATGCCTCACCGGCTTATGTTGATGGATAACGCAAACAAGTTCTGCACAGTTTGTTATTCAAATCTCTATTCGGTCATCTTTCCAAACTGCAACACACGATAAGTTCTCCAAAAGAATGCATACACAAATAGTATCGGGACCACTGGAATAGACACATGTCCAAACTGCAACACACGATATGTTCTCTAGAACACTCGTAATCCTCAACCGGATTTGAAACTGGACGGAATCTACGAAGAAACTGTTCGATTTCATGGTGAGTGGAGAAATTAGCGACGGAGAAACTGTTGGAATTTGTGGATTTCGGTTGGAGGTGATTGCTACTTTTAATAAGCTGTCATAGTTGTTAAATTCGATTTCAACAAATCGTTTCCTTTTCCTTCAATTTCTAGAACATTCTCCGTAACATGAAGACGTGTCGGGTTCTTCTACTAGTGGTATTTTAATGAACTATTGAAGATTGAATGTGCAAACCGCAACCGTTTTTTACTACAGAAACGGTGGCTATGCGAAATACAAACCGCAATCGTTTGTGACTATGGGAAACACAAGTTTTCTTTTTGAGCTTGATGGATGTTCGTTATCTCAGTTGAGGCGTGCATTGTTTAAATCTGAATACAACTAGATGTTATGTGTAACTTCATTAAACCAAGAACAAAGCCTATTTCAAAACACATGTGTTCGTATCAGCGTTGTTTGTCACCCTGTGTGAGCATTGGAAACCCAAAAAACAGTCTTTGACAACTGTGACAACTTATCTAACTGTGTGTGTCACATCCATCCTGTTATAGCAATCGATATGATTAATTTTACAGATTTTTTTTCTAATTAGCGTTGTTAACTACCAAAAGAATGCATACACAAATAGTTCTAGTGGACGAAGCAAAGAGACCGTTGTGTATCTGAATCAGGTTCTCAAACAAACCATGAAATCGAACAATTTCTTCATAGATTCCGTCCGGTTTCAAAGCCGGTTGAGGATTACGAGTGTTCTAGACTCGTTCAAGGCATGCTTGTTTCAAAGCCGGTCCGGTTTCTCCGAAGCTGTTATTTATGTTGTTCAGTACTTCCGAGACGATTCAAGTGAGTCTTATTTCTGTTGAAAAACGTAACCGAATTTTTGAAGTACACGTTCTCTGATACCTGATCGTATTTGGATTTGTTTGCGATTGAATCATCGATGTCCTTTATGTCGATTTCAACTTCCATTGATCAAATAATAAAAACCCTAAGAATGCATACACAAATAGTTCTAGTGGACGAAGCAAAGAGACCGCCTTGTTAATTTTAATGAAGCAATGAAGATTGAATCTGCAAACCGCAATCGTTTGTGACTATGGGAAACACAAGTTTTCTTTTTGAGCTTGATGGATTTCCGCTATCTCAACGCTTCTCCTTACATTATTGATCTGGAATTGGAGAACCGTTGTTAACAAGAGTACGTTGTTCCAAGATTATTGATGGTAACAAGAGTATGTTGTTCCAAGATCAATTCCAATTGCAGTTGATGAAACAAGTGTCGGTCTATTCAATTGAGACGATTCAAGTGAGTCCTATGAAGCAAGTGTCGGTCTATTCAATTGAGAGGAATCATTGCATTACATCCATGTTGAAAAACATAATCGATAAATTTAGGGAAAATGGGGTTGAAAGATGATAACCCAACAGTGGAGGATCTCATTCGACAACTTCGATAAATTCAGGGGTATTCTCAAATAATGTTTCCTAGATGTTTGAAGACCAACAAATGTCCAAAGTGCCGCTTCTTCGTTTGCGTGACGGAAAGCTACCGCGTGACAGGAAGCTACATTGCAAAAAAAAAAAAATCGACACCCTCAATACGCATCGTATAGGCCTATACGATGCGTATTACTTTTGGTAGGGGACAATGGCAGCCTTTGGCAGCCATAGAAGTTTGAACCCACCTCAATACGGATCGTATAGGCCTATACGATGCATATTGAGGGTGTCGATTTAATCCCCCAAGGTGTGCCAATAATACGACCCTTTTTTAATCTTTACCGGTGTGCTTCCAAATTCGATTAAAAAAAATCTTACAAATTTTCATACGTTTTCATATTATCATTTATTGTTATATTTATTTCTCATTAGCGTTTTATTATTTGAATAACTAAATTTAGTTTTTAATATCGTATAAATAAATATAATACAATTCTAGGGTGTGGGGTTCTAGAGTGATCAGTAGTGTATTTGTGAACTTAGTGAACAAATTCTGACCATTGATATACATGGTAAATCGTAAAATACACTAGTGTATTTTCATCATCAAATCTTGGCCATTGATTTACATTTGTGTATACACTTGTGTATGCACTTGCGTATTGATAATCAAGGGCTATGATTAGTTCACAAGTGTTCACAATCAAGGGGGTTGTTCACTAATGAACCTAACCCTATACTGATTATTTAATGTATTCAATATTATATTGATTAACGCAAAAGTACAATTACTTAAATTTCTACGTTTTAAAACTTTACATAATCTAAAATTAAAAATATATATAATATTAGAGTTAATTGCCAAAATCGTCCCTGAGGTTTGGGCACATTTGCCATTTTCGTCCAAAATGACAATTTTGTACCATTTTGCCCCTCAAGTTTGTAACTTTTTGCTATTTTCATCCAAACCACTAACTTAGTTTATTTTTTCTGTTAAGTTGAATGATATTTGGATGAAACTGGCAAATATAAACCACAGGGACGATTTTGGCAATTTACTCAAACTCTTTTTAATTTCTTTATTTAATTAATTTTGTCACATATATAATAAAAAAGAATATACATGCAATTTGAAATTAATTTCCAATTTCTTTATATAAATCAGTTTTATTAAGAGAAAAAACTGGTATATACTTTTCAATATTTTCGCTCTTAAACTTTTAATAAATATATGCAGTTTGAAATATAAGAAGAAAAATAAATCATACATTTTCTATTAGTTTTTTATTTTCGTTCTTATCCGAAGAAAAAGAAATCATACATTTTCAGTTAGTTTTTTAGTTCTTATCTATTTTTAGTTTTTAGTTTATTTTTATGTAAATGTATTATTTTGCTTAACATATTCTATTGTTTTTTTTATTACCAGAGTTTTATGAATTTTTTTATAAAAGTTATTTGATTTGTTATCTTTAGTGATGATTTCTGAAAGATTTGGGAGTACCATAGACCAAACTAAAATTACGTAAAGCTGTTCACTTTTTATTCCTTTATAACATTATTTTATTCAAACAGTTATCAACTTTCAACCTTTATAAAATTTTGTCAAAAACTTTTATAAATATTTAGTTATATACTTATATACGTCTCAATATTTTATAGTTCTTAAATTTTTAATATAATGATATAATTCGAAATTTAAGCAAAAAAAATTTTACACTTTTTTAGTTCTTATATATATATATTAGTTTTTTAGTTCTTCAATTATAATAAATTAACTTTAAGTTTGATATGTATGTTACAAATTCTTTTGTTTTTTACCTGAATTATGAAAATGTTTGTTAAAACTACCCAATTTGTTTTTTTCCTAATGACAATATTAGACGTTTGAACTAAATTCACAAAGTTTGATTGTATCATCCCACAACCTTTAGTTACATAATGCTTGAGTTATAACATAAAGCTTACTAGAAAGAAAAACGAGCTAGCGTGACGATTTATTATATTTCAAACTGCATATATTTATTAAAGTTTAGGAGAGAAAATATTGAAAAGTATATACCAGTTTTTTCTCTTAATAAAACTGATTTATATAAAGAAATTGGAAATTGTTTTTTGTATTAATTTATAAAATTTAAAACATCCTTCGCCTTAGTAGAAAAAATTAAATTAGTTAGTGGTTGGATGAAAATTTATAAAAAACATGTGACAAAACTATTATTTTTTTTTCATAAAAAAATTGCATGTATATTCTTTTTATTATATATGTGATAAAATTAATTAAATAAAAGAAACTAAAAATCGTTTGAGTAATTTGCCAAAATCGTCCCTGTGGTTTATATTTTCCAGTTTCATCCAAATATCATTCAACTTAACAGAAAAAATAAACTAAGGTAGTGGTTTGGATTAAAATGGCAAAAAGTTACAAACGTGGGGGGCAAAATGGTACAAAAGTGTCATTTTGGACGAAAATGGCAAATGTGCCCAAACCTCAGGGACGATTTTGGCAATTAACTCATAATATTATAAAGTAATAATTTAACAGATTTGATAAGTGAGTTTATTAATTTAGAAAAAATTGTTTGATTTAGCAAAATTTTGACAATAATTTAACAAATCATCATTTTTTATAAAGTAAACTAATTTTTGGGAAAAGATCAAATAGGAAGTTTATTTTGGCTAGGAAGTCTAGGAAGCAATAGGATTAGGACATGTGGCAACATTTAAAATAAAGAAAAAGGGTATTTTAGTCAATCCAACCATTTCTTCTTCCTTTTCAAAACCCAATAACTTCAAAACCCACCATTTTCAAAACCCACCATCTTCAACCATTTCTTCACTTTCTATCTCAATAATCACTACATTATAGTGCGATTTTCATCACCAATCAATGATTCAAACACCCGATCAACGTGTTCTTCAGCTTTTTTTGAAGAAAACCCAGTTTAATTTCATACAAAATCTCGTTTTTTCCGGTGATTTTGAAGATAATCACTCGATCCGTTCGATTCGAGCGCTGATAAGTGTTTCAATCATTCAAAAATCGTCAATTGTTGAAGAAATCACTTCGATCCATGTAAGAAATTCTTTAATTTCATTTTTACGATATGGGTTTTTGATTTAGTCATTGCGTTTTACGATCTTGGCGGGGGTCCGGGGGCAGCCCCCCTAGTAGCGGGGTCCCAGGGGCGGCAGCCCCAGGCGGGGTCCAAGGGGCAGAGCCCCTGGCTGGGGTTGAGCTGGAAACTGCATTGGTAAATTGCCTCTGGAAACTGCATTGGTCCAGACAGTTCACAACACAGACAATTCACAACACAGACAAAACTATCTTTGGTGTTTTTAGGTAATTGCGTTTTAGAACTAAAACATTTTTATGTGTTTTCTGGCCATTGCGTTTTAGAAAAACACATTCTTGAAGTGTTTTTTGTGCATTGCGTTTTAGGTAAAACACTTTTTTAGGTGTTTTCAGTCCATTGCGTTTTACAGAGAACACTTTCTTTTGTTTTTTAGGCAATTGCGTTTTAGAATGAGTCATTTTTAAGTGTTTTCTGGCCATTGCGTTTTACAAATAAGACATTTCTTTTTGTTTTTTGTGCATTGTGTTTTAGGTAAAACACTTTTTTATGTGTTTTCAGTCCATTGCGTTTTAGAAAACATACATTTTAAGTGCTTTCTGGCCATTGCGTTTTACAAATAAGACATTTCTTTGTGTTTTTTGTGCATTGCGTTTTAGGTAAAACACTTTTTTATGTATTTTCAGTCCATTGCGTTTTAGAAAACAGACATTTTAAGTGTTTTCTGGCCATTGCGTTTTACAAATAAGACATTTCTTTGTGTTTTTTGGTGCATTGCGTTTTAGGTAAAACACATTTTTATGTGTTTTTAGTCCATTGCGTTTTAGAAAGTACATTTTCTTTTGAGTTTTTAGGCTATTGCGTTTTAGAAATAAGACATTTCTTTGTGTTTTCTGGCCATTGCGTTTTACAAATAAGTCATTTATTTGTGTTTTTTGTGCATTGCGTTTTAGAAAAATGTCATTTTTAGGTTTTTTTTTTTCATTGCGTTTTACGTAACTGGGGGTTTTTCTATTGCGTTTTACGCAACTGGGTTTTAATTTTTTTTTTAAATATAGCAATAGTATACTCGTTTTAAAGATAAAAAAATGCTCGTTTTTTTGGTGCAATTTTTATAAAAAAAATAATGTCGTATGAAAGAGTTATTAACGTTTAAAAATTGGGGGGATTTGAGGAGAGAGAAACTATTGGCTTGGATTGACTAGAACGCGCATCTTTTCTTCCCTTCAATTTCCCTGATTTAATCTTAGCCCTTGATTAACTAAATGGATGGTCAAGATCACTTCCTAGTCTTCCTAGCCAAATAAACTTCCAATTGTATCTCCACCCACCAATTTTTATATAGAATAAAATACATGAAATGAAATGGATTTAAAACAAATACATAAACCCAACCTTTCCTCCACAAACTAGTCAAAACCATGGGCGTACCCAAGGACTCAAGTTATCATGAGTGGTCCTTAGCTTCCCGTCCATTACTCTCATATACGCGTCATTGACCATCAATTATTTTATGTCATAATATATTTTAATTAAACAAGAAAAACGACAAAAAAAAAAAAGAGAAGTTAACAGAATATTCTAACACAGATTGCTAATTGGATGAAAATGACAACAAAAATAAACTTCAAGACCCAAATTCAAAAAAGTTTTATTTTTATATTGAAGTGATCAAAATGTGTGGATGGTGTGTGATTCTTCATACGTCATGAACTCTATGCATGTAACAGGTAGTGAACAAGTGGCAGTGAAAAGTGTATACTGAAAACCATGTAGCGAACAAAATATTTTTAGTTTTAGTGAGTAGCAAACAATACCATTTAATATATAGTTCTAAAAAATCAACATCAATTGTATCGCAAAATAATAATTAGTAGGGTTAGACTTAGGGTACTAAACGAAAGACTAATGTATATGACTAGTTCTAAAAAATCAACATCAAATGTTTGTAATGTCATAGCTTGTAGTTTACTTCAATTGTATCCATATTAATGTATATGACTAGTAAAAAAATTCATTACAACTTTGTCTGGTGGTAGAGGCTCTTATCTTTTAAAAAGAATATCAGTCTTTTGGCAACTTCTAAATTGGTAAGTGTTGAACCAGTAAAAGGTCTGAACCATTAAGTGTTGAACCGGTAAAATATCTGAACCATTAAGTGTTGAACCGGTAAAATGTTTGAACCATTAAAAGCCAGTATAATGTTTAACCATTTAGAGACAAATGTTTGACCAATTCATATAAGAGGTCTTAATCATTCGGACTCAGTATATTGTTTAACCATTCAGAGACAAATGTCTGAACTATTCAGACATCTGCTTGTGAATCAAACAGTCTGGATCATTAAGTGTTGAACCAGTAAGAAGTCTGAACTATTAAGGACCCACTAAGAGCTGAAACAAACAAGCTCAAATTCCTGACATGTGGTAGATTATGTATTATTTAGTGTAACTTAGGATTAGGGTTATTGTAACATTTCGTCGTTAAAAAAAAACTAGCAAAAATTTATAACTGTTATAAGCTTCGATGAAGTTATAAGCTTTTGTCATATTCCTTGTTTAGTTGTTTCCACTTGACCACTTGTACATGTAACAATACTTGGTTTTAAACTTGTTCATTCGTAGGTCTCGTATTACAATTTGTTTTAAAGTATTTTCATGTGTACCAATATGTTTTGAATCCGTCATTACTCCTTAAATAAACGAAGCAACAACCACCAACGATCAAAACATTTCTCTTTCTCCAATCCGTTAAAGACCTTCAATACCACATTCGTTATGACCATCGTCGCCACGTTCATTCTCACTCTTTATACTCGTCGTCTCTTCTATATTGCCGATGTCGACCACTTATACACCATTCCACCATCAATGATCAAAGCATTTCTCTTTCTCCATTCCGTTAAAGACCTTCAATACCACAGCCATTATGACCGCCGCCGCCACGTTCATTCTCCCTCTTAATATATATATGTATATATTATGTTATACATAAAAATTATTATAAAAATATAATTATAAATGTTTATAAATTAACTAATAAATAATAAAAAGCCTAGTTCGAGTTTTAAAAATAAAGCTTCAACCAAGTTGATCTCAATCTCGAGCTCTTGTAGCTTAAACAAGGTGAGCTTAGCCTAGTCGAGTTCGGGCTCAGCTAGCTTACACCCCCGATGTTGGAGAGATATGGAATACAACGGGATACAATGGTATATGTATATCCATCAAGAATTTTAATGAGGCAAAAAGTGGTGGAACGGTAAAAGTGATATATTTTACTTTTATATACAATGACAATTATTGTGTAAATAAATAAATATATATTAAAAAGAACTTATCTAAATAATAGTCATGTTTAGGCCCGCGAATCAACGAAAACTCAATAAAAGAAGCTCACGACCGTGACTAGCTTGATTGTTTAGTTATACTTAATTAATTATACACGAAGGATGGGTGTTCGTCCCCAAGAGTTTGAGGGTTTATAATCAGTTACTTATTTATCAGGTATAAATAACTCTTTCCCGGTAAATTCTCAAATGAACGATAGAGAGACCTTTCATTACATCCATCCAAATCCTTTATACCCCCCCCCCCCCCATTTCCCCAATCCGATCGACTGGTCGTTATTCATTCAACACCAGTCCCCTTCTACCCTCCAATCTCCCAATAATTCCATGGCGAAACTTCGCCGTTCGCTAGAACAACGCCGTGAATTGCTACAGCCACACTCGCCATGTAAAGCCAGACGCATGGCGGAAGTGGTAGGCGGGACAACAGCCGAAGTAACGGCTGTTTGCTGCTGCTTCCCATGCGCAGCAGTCGATTTCACGTTTTTGACAATGTACAAGGTCCCGGCGGGTATGTGTAGGAATGCTATTAGGCGAAGGAGGCACCGGCCGAGGCTGATGATGCCCCGAAATGGGAAAGAAAGGCGGGTCGAGACGCAGCTGGCGATGCATCCTGCGGTCGTGGCCGCGGCGCAGAGGTTTGTGAAGCCGGAGATGGATAAAGATATGTTGGCATTGGAGGATGAAATGTGGAATAAGTTTGCTGATAGTGGATTTTGGAGGGGTACAAGAGAGGATTGAAATTGATATCAACTAACTTAACTACCATGATAACAATGAAAGTGTACAAGTTGTAACTGCTTATTTCATCAGGGTTTGATTGGAGAAAAAATATTGAACTAAAAGTTATAATTTATAAAAAATTGATTGTATGGGATGATTATGAAACTGAGACTATGTGTTGTCGATTAACTAAATTACTGTCACGTAGGAATTTGAGTAATAACTAAACACCAATAACTAGGTGTAGTCATGGGTGTGGATTTCTGATACGACCCGAAAATACGACACGAACCTAACATGAAATTTGCGGGTTTTGGTTTAGTCTAAACGGGTTCGGACCAGTTTTAGGTTGAACCCGCGAACCTGTTTAGCTGAACGGGTCGAGTTTGGGTCAACACAATCAGTTGGCGGGTTGATACCATCAGACGGCATAATCTAACCTAGTTAGGTATTTGGATGAAAATGGCAAAAAGTTATCACCGTGGGGGGCAATATGGTACAAAAAAGTCATTTTGAACGAAAATAACAAACAGGCCCAAACCTCATGAACGATTTTGGCAATTAACTCTTACTTTTATGATATCCAAAGTAATACTAATCAGTTACTTAACAATTTGCTGGTGAGTAGGCTTGACCCGATCCAATCAGTTATGGAATCCGAGTCCGACCCACCCACAGTTTGATCACCAGCCCATATATGAAACCCAATTATAGCCCACATAATCATGTGTGTTTTTTACTAGCCTATCTGTCACCACAATAGCACATGCTCGTATTCAAAGGCCCAATTACTAAAGGTAATCGACTAATGGGCTTCTATATTAATTTTCTTATATAGTAAATTTATTCTGAAACTAGTCGGAAGCCACCCACGCTTCGCGGTGGGTTCAAAATGTAGATAAAATAAGTCAATTACGAACGTGGCGATAAAAAAAATCATGACGATATATTCAGAGTCACCATAAAGTTACGTCATTGTATCCAAAGCCAAGTTATTCGGAAAAAAAAATTGACACTAAAAAGTATATAAAGATAAACACGATGTATTTAGAGATGGGTGCCGAACAGTTTAAAAACCAAACAATTTATAACACTGAACAGTCGAAAGAAACTTTAAAATAATTGGTTGTCATCCAAACAATCTTACAAAAATTCATGTCGAAACGTTAAATAAAATAACCTGCGTTTAATTATATATTACAAAAAAAAAATCTCATATTGAAGGGGTATGGTCCCAGATCTTGCATCAGACTTAGGTGCAAATGACCATCACCCGGTTTACTTTCCCACTCGACAAAGAACATGACTCAGTCCTTGCGGGCGCACGCGGACCCGGTTTGCTTTCCCACTTGGATAAAGGTGAGATTCTCACATTGTGTATGAAAATGGTTGTTTTAGACAGCATACACAGAATGTGGTGATTGCTACTAAAGATGGTAGTTGTTACTATCATCTGAATCCACATCTTCTACAACTGTCGTGTTACTACATTTCACACATTGCCATGTACAAACCCGCACGGGGCGCGCGGAGATGACATCAGATAATGCAACCTTCCGATTTAGATTTTAAAAGTCCCACCCCTACTGAATTTTCGATCAAGCTCCTTTACTATTAATATAATACTTACTACTATTTTCATAATGAACATTAACTATTCATAATTACTTTCTTATCTAGGTTGCAACTTTGAGTGGTAGACATTATCTTTTAGGTTCAAAATGAAAGATAACTTAAGCATATATAAATGTGTTGGGCCCTTGTTAATAAATGCACATGCTTTCACAAATATGATTTAAACAAATAAATGGATACAAAGGAAGGAACATAATGTCATAATCATATTAAGGAAAGAAACTTAGATCCCATCCTTTGCTTTCAAAAAATAAAATAAAAAAGGCCCACCCTATTTGATTGATGCCTAACGACTTTTCAAACACTACCTCACTCAACGCAATAAATTATCAAATCATCATTTTAAAATCCAAAATATTCGAAACTTATTAAAATATGCTAGCATTTATCTAATCTAACTTTAACTAAAGCGTCTAAAACAAGTAAAGTTTAAAGATACATAAAACAACTACCAACATTCCAAGTGTATAGGCCGACATGTGATTATAAAGATGAAATAACTTTCTTTATGATTGATTTATAGAGGTATAACTAGCATAAAATCAATTTTAGAGAGAAAAATAACACAATCCTATAAGATCATGTGTAGTGGTTAACACCCCACCTTTGGACGTTTTGCGTCATGTGGCAGTACAGTCAGCAATGGGACATTATGGAGCATTTTCTAAAATGGGTGTGGTGGGGATGTGGACATTGTGGAACATTATGTTAAAAGGGGTGTAAAATTAAATAAAATAAAATAAACCAACAACAAAAACTATTGGACAAGAAAAAGAAGATTAAATGTGACTGGCCCATTCAAAGTTTGATCCGGCGTTAAAAAAAGAACGCTCCATACAATTTTTTGCACAAAAAACGCCCACAGAGGCCGCTTGGGGGCGTGCTCCAGCGTTCTCGTCCAAAAAAAGACCCAAATTTGCATGAGTACGGATGGTCTAAACATTTGTACATTTAACCTTCTGCCTTATACTCTTTAAGTCTTATTAAATTGCTAAATTAAGGTTATTGCTAAACATCCCTCTTTATTGAACGTATTTCCCATATGAGACGGATGACGTTTTTTAATAGTGAGCCCTCCACATTTTTGTGATAGGGGAATATGTACATTTGGCAACACTCTAAAATGCTACGTATAGATATCTATATTATGTGATTTTTATAGCTAAATCCAAATCATACATCAAAGGTCTTGTAGCCTATAAGTGTGATGGAAAATTGAAAATATGTTCTTCCTGTGAGGTTGAGAGATCTAATCCTATCGTGAACAAATGTATACATTTAATCAGTGTTGGAAAATCGGGGTATCGGCTACTAGTCGGCTATTAATTGCTATTTGGTCGGTCACTGTTTAATTTTCTGGTAATCGGTGAATTAATCGCTAGTCGTCCCTCGTCGACCAGAAAAATCGGTCCTAGTCGACTGGAAATCGACGATTTTGCGAGATTCCGGTCAAATTCCGACTAAACTATGACAAAAACCTATAAATTCTGTTGATTAATCTTGTAGACTTAAACAATGGGTAGAGGATGGTTAAAACCTGTATACTTAAAAAATACATAAAAAATGTGTATAGGGTAATGCTCCATAGGAAACCCTTATGTTTTTAAAAAACCCTAGAAAACCCAACCTCCCGACAATTTTTTTTTTTTTTTAAAAAAATAACACATGTAATATACATGTTTTTAAGAGTTTTGGGCCAAAATAAAACAAAAAAGCGCCGAAGGAGTTTTTTTTTTTAAATAAACAAGTTTCAGCATTTTTTGTCTAACACATGTTAGTCACAAAAGTTGCTGAAATTTGTTTATTTTTTTTTAAATAATCCTTCGGCGCTTTTTTGTTTTTTTTTGCCCAAAACTCTTAAAAACATGTATATTACATGTGTTATTTTTTTCAAAAAAAAAAATTGTCGGGAGGTTGGGTTTTCTAGGGTTTTTTAAAAACATAAGGGTTTTCTACCTAACCCTACCCAATGTGTATATATGTATTGAAAATCACATAGAAAAATCTCAATCTGATTAATCACGACTAATCCCAACTAATCGCTAGTCAACACCTCACCGTCCGACTAGCTCCTAGCGATTCTTACATCCATGGATATAATAACAGAACGAATAAAAACATACTTTATTATTTTATAATATTTATAAGACCATGTGTAGTGGCGAAGGAAGACCCTTAGGCATTATTCGTCATGTGGTGGTCCAGTCAACAATGGGGTATCAGGGGGCATTTTTCTAAAATGAGTGTAGTGGTATAATACCCCATCCAATGATTACCTAATTATTTTTTTTTGTTTTTTAATTAAAACCAACAATATTTCGTTGGCAAAGGCATGATTGGCCCAAATATCTCAACCCGACGTTTGATTTGGAACGCCTCAACTCAAATTTTCAAGAAAAACGCCCATGGAGGCGGTGGACTTTTTTTTAGGAAAAAACGCCAAAAAAAACCCAATACTACGAGTGGTAAGTAGAGATGAGCATTTGGTACCGGGTACTGGTACCGAACCGTATCGGGTATATTCGGCACCGGTACCGGTTTCTATTTTCCCTGTTTTTCAGTACCGGTATCAATATTTACAGGTAAAACACCCATAAGTACCGGTATCACTTTTCCATGTTTTTCGGTACCGATACTTTCAGCACCGGTACCGGTTCGGTATCAAACAAGTACCGTGTGCTGATCCCTAGTGGTAAGAATGTGGATGAATGGTATTGGTAAAATAAAAAGGTAAAGTTGTACTTCATGAATTTTCCATCTCTCCACTCATCAAACCCTCTCCTGACGCTATCTTCCCTCCGTTTCTTCCATCAAACTTTGATGCTTTCCACAACTCTTGGTAGATCAAGAAAACCATAAATTTTCATCTTTTTCTTTCAAGCCACATTTTTTAGGGTTCTTGATCACAATCTTTGCAACATTCTACCAATTCCCATATAGGTAAATTCATAATTCCACAAAAAAAAAAAAAAAAAAAAAAAAAAAAAAAAAAAAAAAAACCCCTCTACTGGATCCATCTGCTATCTGGGGTTTTCAAGATTTTGTTATAAAATGTTGTTTAACCATAAAATAACTTAGTTTTGATGTAAAGCTTTAACCTTAGTTATTTCTCTTCATGGGTTTTCTTGTTTTGTAGTTTTTTTTTTTTTTTTTTTTGTTCATATAGGTGTGTGTTATCTTTATTGTATGTGATTGTTATCTGGTGATCAATTAGGTTAAAATTGAAGTTTAAGGGATTATTTAGTACACATTTATGGTGTAATTGAGTTATTTTAAAATTTTACAATCATAGAAGAAAAAATGTTGAGGATCTAATGTTAATTTTGATGTGAGTTATTGGTCTTTTACTCTTTTTAATGTCAAATTTATGATTTTTTTGTGGTTATTTAGGTTCCAAAAATGGAAGATGGAAAGAATGAGAATCATCTGATTTCACCTGCTGCTTTTGTGGAAGGAGGGTTACAAGAAGCTTGTGAGGATTCTTGTAGCATTTGCCTTGAAGATTTTTGTGATAATGATCCAAAAACGGTAGTGATCGTATTGTTTTTACGTATACAACGGGTTTTTCTTGATTTAAATGGTGTTATTGATGTAATTTTTAATCCGTTATAGGTCACTTGCTGCAGGCATGAGTTTCATATTCAATGCATTCTTGAATGGTACTATACATTGTCTTTATCGAATAGCGAATTTGCATGAAATGCAACGGTTTTGATACATTTTTTTATTATAGGAGTCAAAGAAGCTCTAGTTGTCCTATATGTTGTCAAGTGGTTAGCTTGAAGGATCCATCCAGGTGACCTGTTTTTGTCATTAGTTACGCTTTCCGATCGAGAGAGAGTGTGTGTGTGTGTGTGTCTTATTGGTGTGCTGATGCATGTGCCATTTGCAGTCAAGAGCTACTGGAGGCTGTAGCGCGAGAGAGACGTGTGAGATATAACCCAACAAGAACTTCCGCGATATTTCATCATCCGACTCTTGGTGATTTTGAAATTCGAAACGTATGTCGTGGTCATTTCTGTAAACTATGAATGTCGTCATTTATGCCAAAACAAAACTTTGACTTTTGACTTTGACTTTTTATTACAGTTGCTGGTTGGCTTTAGTGGTACTGAACTTGAGGACCGAATCTTTCAACATCTGGCTGCAACCGCAGCTGCCATGGGGAGTGCCCACCACGTGGGCCCAAGGAACCGTGTGTCTATCGGTCACAACCAATACGGTGCCACCATGTTGGTTACTGACGGTTTGGTTCAAGAGCAAGCTGAACCAGTTGCTGAACCGGCTGCTGTTGACTCTGCTGGTGGGGGTGGCACGGTTCAACATTGGACCACATCTGGAATGGTGAACGGGTCAGATAGTCAACATGGGACCTCGGTTATTCATAGGTATTAATGTTTGTTCAATTATTCTTTTTCAGTATTTACATGCTAGTTGTTTATTCATTGTCACACATTCTTTAGGTTATATTTTAATGTCTGTTTCATCAATTTAACCAATAAATGAGCAAAATATCACCATTACTTTAAAGTTTAACTTTTGGCCCATTGGTGTTGGTGGATCCATACAACCATTAAGGTTTTGAGTATTAAAGGCCCGATTAAATGATTAATGTTTCAAATGTTCTGTCTGAACTTGGTTCTGATAAAAAAATTTATTTGTTTGAGAAGCATTGTTGAATTTGAATCAACAATCAGAATGACAAAAATTACCATTTTAACCCTCTGTATGCTTTAATGTTAACTAAACCATGACTGCTTCATAAGGATTTCAAATCGAAAGAATTATAACCTCTCGTTTTTTTTTTTTTTTTTTTTTTTTGATGAAACGAAATAGTACAATTGGAATTTTATCATAACATCATTAATAAATTCAATATATTTACACAAAATGTAACATAAAAAGTTAAAGTTATATATTTTATTTTTGAGTAAAATGCCAAAATCGTCCTGAGGTTTGGGTTGATTTGCCTGTTACATCCAAAATAACTTTATTTTTGTATCTGGACACCTGACGTTTTGATTTTGTTGTCATTTCCATCCAAATCACAAACCCAGTTAAAATGTATCGTTAACTCAGGGACGGTTTTGGCAATTTACCCATTTATTTTCCTGTTTTTTAATTTTTTTGAGGTTTGGGTAAATTGCCAATCGTCCCTGAGTTAACGATACATTTTAACTGGGTTTGTGATTTGGATGGAAATGGCAACAAAATCAAAACGCCAGGTGTCCAAATACGAAAGAAAATGTTATTTTGGCATTTTACTCTTTATTTTTTTTGGTTTTTTTATTTAACATTGTTTGAAAACTATATTATTTTTATGTTGCTTGTTACAGAAGCTCGAGCGGTCTATCTTCTGGGCCTGATCAGGTTAATGCAGGGCCATCAGAAATAAACGGAGCTTCAGATACATGGAAATCGAGATTTAACGCATTTTCGACAAGGCATCTCTTTAACTCTTTAAGCCATTTTATTTTTAAACTAAGTCTTAAGTTCTTAAATAAGTTTACTAATTTAATTAATATTTTGATTGAAGATATAAAGAATCATTTTCGAAGAGTACACGAGGGTGGAAAGATAAACTTTTTAACAAAGGTCCTCCATCCATGTCAAATATCGGTTCAGAAGTACAGAGAGAAGTTAATACGGGTATCGGTAACATTTCTCGCATGATCGAACGCCTTGATGAACAGGTTTCAGATGCTAGAGAGAGTAATCATAATCGAGTTGAGACAGCTGGCTTGAGCGGTACAAGCTAGCGTGTTTTGCTAAATGCTTGAGCAATAAAATCTTCTGCTGGCACTTGCTTTGAAAGGTGAGTTATGTTTTCTGTTATGTCTTTGACTATCTGTCACATGGTCAAACATATATTCTAATTATCGGATTTTTGCAACTTCAAATGACAAACACATCCAGGCATTGTTGCCACAACCCGTTTCGTTAAAGCTGATTGTATAATCCTGATATGTTAGTATTTTATTTTCTTGATTTAGTATATCTTTGACTTTTGTAGTCAAACATATCGGTATTCATCTTTTCTTATTAAGGTTGATCATGCTTTGTAACCATTACTTTTTTTTTTTTTTTGCAGATTGCCGGAAACGGACCTATATCGATAAACATTTACAGTCTGCTTGCAAATGTGTTGGTAATTTAACTAGATTTGGTATCAATCATGATCTTTAGATTATCAGAATTTGCTTTAAGTGTTACTTTTGTGTTTTATTAATATGATAAAGGCTATTTTTGTTTTAGAGTTAACTGTCATTTTCGTCCCTGTGGTTTGTTCACTTTTGCCGTTTCAGACCAATTTTCAAAAATGCACCACATACTGGAAACGTGCCACTTCAGTTAAAAAACTAAAACCCAGTTAAGTCAGACAGGTTAAATGAAGGGTATTATTGTCAATTCATAAAATAAGGTGAAAATAAAAGATACATGAATTGACAATAATCCCCTTCATTTAACCTGTCTGACTTAACTGGTTTTAATTTTTGAACTGAAGTGGCACGTTTCCAGTATGTCAGGGAGGAAACTCAGGGAGGAAACTGGTGCATTTTTGAAAATTGGCCTGAAATGACAAAAGTGAACAAACCATATGGACGAAAATGGCAGTTAACTCTTTGTTTTAAAACACTAGAACAGTCTGCTTATTAAACTAAACTGATTGTTGCATAAAAATTGTGCAAGTATGAGTGATGTCATTGCTATAAGCAGAAGCTGTGACGCCCCCAATATTTATCTTATGGAGGGCAAACGAGAGGCTTAACCGAACATTTAAGGGAGGTGATCGGGAATTTTGCCTATAAAATACACTAAACTTTTTTTTTTTTTTTTTTTTTGGGGGGGGGGGGGGGGGGGTAGGTCCACCGATGAGTAGAAGTGAGGTTTTTGTAATAACAAATTAGTGCCGGGTGGGGAATCTTTAAACATAACAACGCAAAACTGGGCACTTGGGTCAGCTTTGGCAGGTCTAGTTTATACGTTTCTTGTTGTTCTTTGCTTTAAAATTCGTTATAATGGTTGGTTGTTTTTCATTTGTTTCATTTGACTTCCAAGCAACCTTCAACTTCATTACAAACTTTCTCATCTTTGACTTCTGCTATCAAAACCTTTTCTTTTGACTTACTTCTTGTAACTTTGTCTCTTGAGGTGTTAGTCAAAGATTTTCGGTTCGGCTGCTTTAAAGCAGCAGTATGGTTGTCACGGTTCGTGGGGTTCAACCCAGGGGACATGGTTCGGTCTTTAACGGCCCGTGGGCTATGAGCAATCTCTATACATTCCAAAGAGTTGCTCACCATACCCACATTGCTCTTGTTTCTTCCCAGCTTAGGTGATACGGGCCGTGTGGTTGGTATCTATCATTACATATACAAAAAGAACACGATATTATTTCACACAACGTATAAGCAAAGGGGGTGTTTGGATGTGCGTTTTGAAAGTATTAAGAACCAAATATTTTATAAATGGGAAAATCAAGAAATTAAACATTTGATCCATCCACTTTAACAAAATAAACATTGATTGTGTTTGGGGACTCAAAATTTGCGACTCGGGACTCAAAGTTTGTTTCTGGCAAAGACTCATACTCTTCGGCCAGTAGAAACTTGACACGTGTTATCATCCTTAGTTTCTTTTTTCTTTTCCACCATGATTTTTAAACGAGCATAACTTTTTCATACGTTAATATTTATTTTAAAAATTTACACCCAATTAAAGAGAATTTTATTATCTTTAATTTGGTTTAATTTTTTGTAAAAAAATAATATCGTATGAAAAAAATTATGCTCGTTTGAAAATCGTGGTGGAAAAGAAAAAAAAGTAGGCGCAAAAACCTATGACACAATCATGGGCGCAAACTTTACCTCAGACTCAAACTTTGAGTCTTAGAAGCAAACTCTACCTCAGACGCAAACTTTGCATAAATTTCAGGGATCGCGTGCGATGTTCATTTCCATTTTGGTGATTTTCAATTTATATATTTACCTTTTTGAGTTGAGGTTTTGGTGGGGGCTCTTTGTAAAAATTTGGCAGTGGTGTAGCTTTAAAAGTCAAACTCTTCCTCAATTTCTTTATCTCCTCTTCCTGGTTCTCCTGCATTTTCACAAATTTAAAAACATAATTAGCTTTTGATCAATGACAATCTTTTGGTTGACCATAGAGTAAATAAAAACCACACCTTTGACTTTGCTTGCAAGTTAGTCTTTTCTACTTCTTTTGCATGAACCTTCTCCTCTATCTTTGAATAAAACTAGTGAATAAAGATAAACCATAAGTTATTGTTACTGATTTTCATTTCAAGAAAGTCAGGAAGTTAAGAACTACACCTGTTTCCGCCTTTCGGCTCGTTCATCCAACCTGAACGAAAAAACCGAAGTACTGTTCCTACGCCGCCCTCCAGAGCCGGTGGTCGCATTTCTAGTAAAGTCAAACGACGAAAAACAAAATTCAATCACAAGTCAAACAATTGATCATAGACTAGTATGATTAACCTTTTAGTCAAGTAAAGAACAATACGGTGAAGCAGTGGAACTCGCGCCATCATCTTCTTTATCCGCCGTAGTAGTTTTAACTTTAACCGCTTTCAATCCACTAGAAGTGTTTTTCGCAGAGTTTGATCGAGTGGATGATGTTGGATCATGGGCTCGGGTCTTTGCAGGGAAAGATAAACTTTGAGACAAACTCGGTCTTGTGGTTCGACCAAATGCACCCGTATTATTCCCCCTTTTAACCACTTTACCTTTCTTAGATGATCCAACATCTTCATCAACTCTTCTCAAATCTTCCATAACTTCATTAACATGTATAACCGCGGTTTTAGAATCTAACGGAGCCTCGTTTCCAGACTCCATTCCTACCCCAAAATTTCAGGTTTTAGTAACCAACTATCAACCCATAAAAATCAAACATGACATAATTTTTCTATATATATATATATTGCATACACTATTTACTCGTTTACTTTCGCGGGTTCACCAAAGCCACAAGTAATGAAAGAAGATTAAACAAGATTTTCTAAATTTAAGATAACTCGAAAGTTGAAAGTGTCAAAAGAACAAAACTAATGTAACAAGTTAAGCACAAAACAAGAAAGTATTGATCATCATCATCATCATCATACTCATACTCAGCAAATCCCACCAATAGCAAAGCTAAGGTTGGGTCTAAGGAGGGTAAGATGTAGACAGCCTTACCTCTACTTCGTAGGAATAGAGAGGCTGCTTCCAGTGAGACCCCCGGCTCAATATTAGTTTTGCATCAAGCCTTGGACATAAGGCACATAACACTCAGCAATTGAGACAACTACTGATTAGTGCATGTACCCCCTTGTCTTTCGGCTATCAACGCCACCGCATGATGCATGATTACCACCCCCTCTTTTAACGCTATTTTCACGAAATTAGTAAAATAACGTTAAAATTAGTGCACTTTCACTTTTGTCCCCCGAGCGCCCACACATATATACATTATATGCGCATACCGCAAGTGGGGCGTTAAAACAAGAAAATATTGATGATGAATAATAAGTTATGAACTTATAACTAAAGGGTGTACCTTGTATACAGGTTTAATGGATGATCTACACAAGAAGATGAATATTGTCACAAAATTTAAATGTTATAAAGTTGGTGATCATGGGTGAGTTGGTGTCCGGAAAATAGGGGGAACAGGTGAGTATTGTGATGGTGCCAACGTGGCACAACGGAGCAATGTGATTGGTCCCATGTATACCCCAGCAGCACCGTTGGATTGAGCTGTCTTAAGATGGGTTGGTTGTATGTTTTCATGTTGATCAACGGCTTACAATTGACAGTTATAATGGAATATTTGAAAGTGTTATATGGGTTGGTGGTATGTATGTTATATTATTCATGGCCGGTTTGCCGTATTTGTGTAACATTTTAACGTGTTGTATACTGTTTTTATTTAATTAATTTTTTTATTGAATTAGAATGTGATTTTCAAAATGATTCCTGAGTCATATATTTTTTATAGAAGCATATACATACTCACATATTATTTATTTTATTTATCTTTTTCTTATAATCCGGGTTATTTAATATCCCCAAGTCTGTTCGAATTCAAAAAAAGTTTTAGAATTTTCAAATTCGGATAATTTGACTTGTTTAGACTTTAGCAACCCTAGACATCCGTGAGTGTCACATCCGAGTGCCAATAACCTTGTATTGTATTGTAAGTCATAAGTGCGAGTGAATATGATGTGACGCTGATGTGGAGGAGAGAGAATTGCGGGATGGATGAGAAAGAAAAGTATGAATAGCTTAATGGCCTTAAGAATCTTTGTTAGTTAATAGTATATTTGTTAACGTAGTATATAAATATAGCGAAAACATTATCTGGTCATCTACCAATCTTTAAAAAATAAAAATGATTTTTTTTTCTTTAATAATCAAAGAAACTAGGTAATATACATAATTTTGGCCACAGTTTCAACAAAGGTTGTATAGTTTTGCCATTTAGATATATGCATAGTTACATACATTAACCAATGTCACATCAACTTGTTAGGATGCAATATGTGACAATGTAGATCGAAAAAAAACCGAACACGAATAATATCAACAAACTGGCACCGGCTCCCTTAACCCGACACTAAAATCATCCTTCAACTGCTTCTTTGTCAACGTCGCGCTTCCCTTGTGCATCATTGCTACAAACTCATTATAATCTATACGGCCATCCTGCAAGTCAACAACATGAACGGATTCAACACAAAAAGTCAAATCATTGCGATTCTTTTACACAAAAATGAATATTGAACATCATACATATATAAATGATATATTGGTGGCGAAAAACGTACATCATTTTGATCAGTTTCTTTTATAATTTCTTCTAAATGAACATCATTTACTCCGAATTCTTTGCAGGCTTGTTGGAGTTCATCAAGGGTGATATAACCACTGCCATCTTTATCAAAATATGAAAAAGCAGCAAACATATAGTCTTCCTTATCGACTTGATTCATATGTAACGTTGCAGCGATAAATTCTCCATAGTCGATAGTACCATTATTATCAATATCCGCCTGCGTTTTCATTTCAAAACATTAAAAAATCCATAATATGCAACAAGAAAAACAAATAAAATACAACGAAATACTTACAGATTGCATTAGATCATATATCTCAGATTCTTTAAGATTAGAACCAAAACGCGTAAGTCCAGCCTTTAGCTCTTCAAAAGTAATATAACCACTGTTGTCCGTATCTATAATCTTGAACATCTGTTTTAATCCGGCGATTTCTTCTTCTGAGAGTTTTGACGCGATAACCTGTGAAAACATGAGACGAGTAAGCGTAAAGTTGACATTTGCAATGAAATTGTGCGTTATTTTCTTGAAATCTTTACCCTTAGAGCCATTTTCTTGAGCTTGTTCATGGCCGAAAACTGAGTCAACCGGCTCAAGACTGCAGAGTCAAGAGGTTTGTCTGGAGCAACACCGTCTTCATTAATCCAAGGGTGGCCTACGGTGATCAATACAAGAATTAGAAATATAATTGCGACTTGAAAACATAATCACTTTTAAAACACAACCCTGTCAAACGAATAAAAAACAAATGAAAACGAAACAAACTGGACTTACAAAGAACTTCATGAGCCGTTATTCGCTTTCTTGGGTCTCTAGTAAGCATTTTTCGAACCAAATCTTTAGCGCTTTCGGAGATACTAGGCCATCGATCAGAGGAAAAGTCAAGTTTGCCCCTCAAAACCTCTTCAAATATCTCATTTTCAGATTCTGTAAGCAAACCAAAGATTGTAAATGGCGACGAACCAAAAGAAAATACAATCGTTACCGAATTATTGTAGTTTTCTAGACTTACCACCCCAAAATGGAGGCACCCCGCAAAGAAGAATGTAAAGAATTACACCCGCACTCCATATATCCGCTTCTGGACCGTAATGTTTTAACAAAACTTCTGGTGCCACATAGTAAGGACTTCCAACCACATCACTAAAAGTTTCCCCTGAAATTTAAACCAAAATTTATTAACTCATATGCAAATGAGAAGTCATATGTAGGGCTGCACAATGAACCGAATGTTCAGCGAAACTCACTTCTGTTCGTTCGTTTAATAAAATGAACGGACATGAACAAAATTTCATTCGTTTAGTTAAATGAATGAACATGAACAGCTGTCGCATTCATTCATTTGTGTTAGTGAACGTTCAGTAACGTGTTCATTTATGTTTCGATAGTTCATTAGTGTATTTAGTTTTTATATTTTTATTTAAATACTTCAAAATTCTAACAAATAAAATATTTAATAAATATCAGTGTGTAATATATTCTGTTCATGAACGCTTGTTTGTGTTCGTTTATTTCAATATGTGTTCATGAACGTTCGCTTGCGTTCGTTGTTCATTTCCGTAACAAACGAACACGAACATATAAACAAGGTCTTGTTCGTGTTCGTTCGGTTCGTTTGCAGCCCTACATATATGTATATGTACGTATACGTATATACGATTAAGTAGGTACCTGGTTTAAAGAAAACCGATAGCCCAAAATCTATAGTTTTAAGAGGCGAATCTTCATCTTCATCAACAAACAGAAAATTCTCCGGTTTTAAATCCCGATGCATAACGCCCAACGAATGACAAGCTTCGATCACACCAGCAATCGTTCTAACAAGATCAGCCGCTTTTCGTTCCGAATAATGTCCCTTTTTAGTAATCCTATCAAACAGTTCACCTCCAGCACAAAGCTCCATAACCAAATGAACCGCAACAGAATCTTCATACGCCCCTTGAATCGACACCACATTAGCATGTCCAGATAAATGATGCATGATTTCAATTTCCCTCCTAACATCCTCTACATCCTCTTCGGTTAGCAGTTTTCTTTTCGCGATTGATTTGCACGCGAATTCTTTACCTGTAGTCCTCTCTATGCAAATAAAAGTTGTACCAAACTGACCATGACCCAGTTTAGGACCCAAGTTATAGTACTCTTTCAAATGCCCGGTTTTGGTTTTTAAAACCGAGTCAGCTCTTAACCCTGCACTCAACATTCTCTTAACATTATATGCCACCTTCGGCTTCAATGATGCGTCCTCTGACCGCTTGACGTCTTGATTAGGGGCTGTGTGCGGCGGAGATGGTTTAGTGTCGTTTTTTGCTATGATCATCAAAGGTGAAGGTGCGTTTTGAACAGCGACGGGTGGTCTAGGATCTTTGTCTACTTTGTTACATGCTTCGTCTTTGTAATCGATCAAATCTGGTGACCGAGACCACAAGTATGGATATGACACTAACTGGAAGAATCCATCTTTTGAGTAGCATGATCCTCCTACACATACATTTCCCATAATTCCAATATGATGTTACCAACAACAAAGAGATATTCAAGAATATAAAACAAATGTTCAAAACAACATGATACTTAGGCCGGAGGGTGTGGGAGGCGCCACCACCGCCACCTCAGCACCTATAGCGCCGCCGGCGCCATCGACCCACACCCACCACTTTAAGTTGGGGCGCTATGGAGGTGCCGCCATCATGGTAACGGGGAGGAAGAGGTGTTCAGGTGGGGCCCACGTCAATTTCAACCAATGAAATCTTTTTTTGATTTTTTTTTTTTTTTTTTTTTTTCAAATATAGCGCCTAGACCACACCCTCCATATTAAAGAGGGGGCGCCATCAAGCTTCAGCCCACGTGGCGCCTACGTGGCGCTGAGGTGTCCTTTATAAAGCCCCAAGGGGGTTATCCCACACCCTCCAGCCTTATAGAAAAAAAATGTGATGTAAATTTAAAGGAAACAAGATTGAGATTGGTGGGTATATTTTAACATGGTATGGGTTGGGTTGGTTTACTAGGTCTTTTGTTTGAGAAAAACCTTGGAAAAAAAGGGGGACTTTTTCTGTGTTTGAATGTTTCTACATTTGCATGTTTATATATATATATATACACACACACACACAATGGAATATGGCTGGCACTCTGGCAGCGAGTGAGAAGCTTAGAAAGTGACGGGTAATTCAGTTGGGATGTTTACGTACGCGTTAGGCACACACGTATATGATATATTCAACAAGCTATGATACCTCTTTTGGATCTTAATGTGACTTATAAAGAGTGATGATATATACTTTTACATTACACGGTTAATATTAAGAACCTTTGTCAATTTTAGTATGACTGTAAGTGTAACACATATATAAAATAGCGGTTATTTCAAAACCAAGAATACGTTTAAAACTGTAAAAACAGCAGATGGTTGCATAACTTTCTACCTAACTATATCATTGAATCATCAATGCACCGTGTACAAGTGATTTCTAAAATAGATGCTCTACTATATACAAGTGTGTATGCATATAGTGACTTTTTATATAACTCAATTTTTTTTTAATTTATACTGAAATCTAAAAAAATCATTTAAGTGAAACTAAAAAATTAAGGATAAGATTAAAAAATAAAGTTGATTTATAATCATTTGTTAATAGGAGGTTAAATTGTTTTTAGCATATATTAGTTAGAGTAAATTGCCATTTTAGTCCCTGAGTTTTGTCCAAATTTGCCACTTTGATCCAAATAGTTTTTTTTTCCCCTCTGGGTCCCTGACTTTTACATTTTGTTGCCATTTTGATCATTTTATCTAACTCCATCCAAAAACCCAGTTTGTAACAGGGGTATTTTGGGGATTTCCTTAAAAAATGTTTTCAGTTGCCATTTTGATCCAATTCCAAAAAATCAAAAAAATTCCAAAAAATTCTAAAAAATTCAAAAAAATCTAAAAATAAAAAAAATTCTAAAAAATCATAAAAATTCTAAAAAATCCAAAAATCATTAAATGTTTCGGCACGAACCGTTTCGACCCGTACCGTTTCGAACCGTACCGTTTCGACGCGAACCGTTTCGACGCGTACCGTATCGAACCGTACCGTTTCGACCCGTACCGTTTCGAACCCGAACCGTTTCAACGCGAAGCGTTTCGAACCGTACCGTTTCGACCCGTACCGTTTCGACCCGTACCGTTTCGACCCGTACCGTTTCGACCCGTACCGTTTCGACCCGTATCGTTTCGAACCGTACCGTTTCGACGCGAACCGTTTCGACCCGTACCGTATCGAACCGTACCGTTTCGACCCGTACCGTTTCGAACCCGAACCGTTTCGACGCGAAGCGTTTCGACCCGTACCGTTTCGAACCGTACCGTTTCGACGTGAACCGTTTCGAACCGAACCGTTTTGACGCGAACCGTTTCGAACCGTACCGTATCGAACCGAACCGTTTCGACGCGAACCATTTCGAGCCCGTACCGTATCGAACCCGAACCGTTTCGAACCGAATCGTTCGCGTCGAAACGGTTCGGTTCGATACGGTACGGGTCGAAACGGTTCGTGCCGAAACATTTAATGATTTTTGGGATTTTTTTAGAATTTTTATGATTTTTTAGAATTTTTTTGATTTTTAGATTTTTTGGAATTTTTTTGATTTTTTGGAATTGGATCAAAATGGCAACTGAAAACATTAGTGATTAAGTACAAACTGGGTTTTTGGATGGAGTTAAACAAAATGATCAAAATGGCAACAAAATGTAAAAGTCAGGGACCCAGAGGGGAAAAAAAACTATTTGGATCAAAGTGGCAAATTTGAACAAAACTCAGGGACTAAAATGGCAATTTACTCTATTATTATTAAGGGATAGAATATAAAAAGATGACTTTATGACTATCCACTTGCCTTGGTCTCTCTAAACTTCGTTTGAGTACACGGTTAAGCAAAATATTAAGTCTAGTCTTGTATACAATCATTATTATAATCAATTAATTATTAATATCTCAAACCTTAATCTATACAAAATGACAGTAAGACATGCACGAGCGTTAATGTTTAGCTAAGTCAGCCGGCCGGCCAGCCGGCCGTCCATTGCCGGAGACATTTTCTAAATTGTAAATGCATTTAAGTTTTTAAGTTTATCCATATTGTAATAATGGGAACTAGTGATGTTCTCCCGCGCTTCGCGACGGGGATTAAGTCGGTATCAATTTGGTTCGGTACAGTACATGTACTCGATATGAGTAATTGAAAGAGAAAGCTCTACATCGATCGAAAAAAAACACATACTGATATAGTACCTATATATGTTGTTCAGTTGATGTCGGTTCAGTTCACTTGCATTTTATGTTTATTTTATTTCAACATTACGATATTTTTTTGAAAACGGATATTCTGTCACTATCGTACCAAGCCCAATCAAAACCAATTGAAAACATTTGTATTGGTACCAATATTTTTTTTAGTTTTTTTGTTTTCAATAAATTGATACTGTATCGCTACCATATTCTACCGAACATCATCGGTACTGGTATACATTCTGTTTTATTGTTTCCTGTTTGATAACGGGTACTTTGATCGTATCTTAAAAGTATCTTAAAAGTTATATGAGATAACAAAATATACTTAAATCAATTAAAATAATAAAACCTTAGAAAAAACAATATTGAAAAAAATCAAAAACAATTGTTCCCCTCTTTTTATTTCAACATTACGATATATATTTTTAAACGGATATTGTGTCGATATCGTACCAAATTCAATTAAACCCAACTGAATAACATCTGTATCCGTATCAATATTTATTTTTAGTGGTTTTGCTTTCGATGAATTAATATCGTGTGGTTTTGCTTTCGATGAATTAATATTGTATCGCTACCATACCGTACTGAACAACATCGGTACCAGTATAAATTCATTTTTATGATTTCTTGTTTGATAACGGGTACTTTGATCGTATCTTAAAAGTTATATAAAAATATATATTTAAATCAATTAAACAAATAAATCAATATAATAATAAAAACCTAGGAAAAAAACAATATTAAAAAAATAAAAAGTAGTGTTCATGGTCACTTTGTTTTATACCATACCGTACTGAACAACATCGGTATCGGTATAAATTCATTTTTATGATTTCTTGTTTGATAACGGATACTTTGATCGTATCTTAAAAGTTATATAAAAATATATATTTAAATCAATTAAACAAATAAATCAATATAATAATAAAAACCTAGGAAAAAAACAATATTAAAAAAAAATAAAAGTACTGTTCATGGCCATTTTGTTTTAATATCTATAATATGTATAATTGTTTGATAACGGATACTTTGATCGTATCTTAAAAGTTATATAAAAATATATATTTAAATCAATTAAACAAATAAATCAATATAATAATAAAAACCTAGGAAAAAACAATATTAAAAAAAATAAAAGTACTGTTCATGGCCATTTGTCACTCTATAAATCCTTCTTACAATTAGGTTTTTGGGTGGTGGTGGTGGGTGTTTAGGTTTTGGGTGGTGATGTAATGGGTTTAATTTTAGATTATTGGACACTTGTCACTCTATAAATCCTTCTTACAATTAGGAGCCTTTGTAGAATAACTTAACCCCAAACAACACATAGCAACTTCAATGATTTTAACAAACTAAATTTGTATTCCAACTAGTAGGATTTCCCCGGCGGGCTTTTTGGTCATGTCGGTTGGTTCATTACAATACCAGTATGATATCGCCACCTGGCATAGCAATCGACATGTATTTTACATCGATTGAAAACCATATAAACGAATACATGTACCGGTGTTGTTCGGTTGGCATTGGTTCGGTTTGTTACGATACTGGTATGGTACTTGCACTCGATATAACATACAATACCAACAAATCTATTTTATTGTGAATACAACTTTGTGTTCGGCGAATTTTATACTGCCTCGTTGAGAAAACCCATATAAACAAAAACGGTACAGGTACTGATGTTGACCCTCGCATTGCGAACCGTGCTAAGTAGTAAGTAAACGGCGACCATACCCGAGAAAAATCGTAAAACAAAAACGTGAGTTTATACCGCCATATGGCGTAAAACATAGGCAAATGTGAACTTATACCACAAACTGACGTAAAATACAGATAAACTCACTTCAAGGCAAAAAGAATAAAAGACAAAAAATCATTGTTCATAAGAAGCTTCAAGATTTGTTATGTATATAAATATAAATAAATATAAACATATGTATTTCATGTAGCCATGAGTTAAAAGAGCTTATTCCAAAATCTGACTAGAATATAAGCATTAGTTCGCTACTTCAAACATCTCTAGCCAAGCCTGAAAGATCAACATGACCATCTGGTTTGACCACCTTGGAAGGCTCAGACTCGATAGGCACACTCCTTTTGAAAGTAGGTTTCGAATCTCCATCACGAACACGAGGAAACCCGAAAGTGGATTTGGAATCTCCATCATATAAATGAGGAGACCCAAACATACCGAACAACCCTTTTGTCATATCTTCAGCTGCCTCAAAAAAACGGTCCATGTTGCCAAACAGGTCACGTTCAATTGCTTCGACATCACTTCGTAGTCCAGGGAAATTAAATGGTGATGATTGCATCGGTAAAGAACCTTTTGTTACCTGCTCTGTTACGTCTTCTTCTGTGTATTCCTTGTTAGATTGCACCACCTCAGACGGCCTGAACACATAAGTTTAGAAAACTGGTATAAAACTTGAAAACTTATAAAGAATGCCTAGAGAATCTTAACAGCATCCATTGAGTGTCATGGAAAAAGACTAATACAATGGCTTCTTGTTCTTAGACTATATAACTATACAAGTATAAGATCATATAAATCTTGTAAAAATACCAACAACATACCACCTGGACCAGCGTCCGGGTGAAAGGATGGACCTCAACCCATTTTCTGGGCCAGCTTGCTAACGAACCAACGGTATTCCGGACCAAGAGCAATACAACATGCATTAAATGTATCATGACATGGAGGCACAGTGCAGAAGGGGACAACAAAACCTATACTTCCTACAATACATTATTTAATGTCACAATTCACAAAGCAGCAGCCAGAACGATTCAATGTCCTTGCTACAATACATTCTTTAATGACCACCTAACACACAGCCGCAGTCATGCACTTGCTATATAGTAATCGTGATTACGAACCAAACTATATATATGAAGAGCAACATGATAGTTTCGCCATTCAATCCTCATTACTCTCAAGCATTTACTCTCTCTGATACGCTAGTTCTCATTTAGTACACATTGAATCAGGTAACATCCCTGTAGCGAGGCTACCAGTTGCTTTGTATTGCACAATTATTCTACAATACATTCCTTAATGACCACGTGACACGCAAACCGCAGTGAGAACCACTCAATGTACTTGCTACAATACATTCTTTAATGACCCACCTGACACAAAGCCGCAGCCAGAATGACTCATGTATGGTAGGGGTGGCAATCGTGTCGAGTTGATGGGTTGGCAGGTTTACGGGTTGTTGGGTTGACATGTTCAACCCGAACCCGACTCGTTTAACCCATATTTTTAAATGAGTGATATAAGTTGATGATTTATAAACGAGTCGGTTTTAAGCGGGTTATCGATAACATGTTTACTGATGAGTGTGATAAATAAATAATATAATGTGTCAAAATTAACATTATTATAATTAACCAAGTAAAATAGAAACTGAAAAAACAAAAATATAACAGATTTTTTATGTAAATAGTTAAATGGGTTAATGGTCAACCCGTTTTATACGGGTCAACCCGGCCCGTTTTTAATACAGGTTATTAGTCGACCCAAACCTGTTTTTTTTCGTGCGGGTTAACGGGTCGTGTCAAGATACTGTAGCTCTCATTTATTGGCATTAAATCCCCATTACCCTCAAGCATTTACCTAGTATCCTCAGTCCTCTCAGATACTGTAGCTCTCATATACTACAAGTCATGTACCAAATCCCTATAGTGAGGCTAACCATTTCTTTGCATTGCACAGTTATTCTAAAGCACCACTTAATCGCCCACCAAACACGAAAACAACCACAATGTTGCAACAATTACATATGGAAAACTCTGTATTAAGATAGCCGATATGACGCAGTCCACTATTTCTTTCATCTAGCTTATAGTTCATCTCCCCTATATAATCCTAATTACAATATCAACCAGACCTAATGTCATAGCTCTAATTCAAGCATTTACAGCCCTTCGTCTTCTCATAATCATCAACTAAACCTAATGTCATACATACCTCTAATACAATCATTATATAAAACCTAAATTAATAACAAAACCCTAGCAAACACAAACATTTCCTATTCACCAATAGAAACAATATTTCAAAACGGAATTGAAAACAGAATCGTAACAATTACCTTCCAACGCAATCCTTAAGAAGTTGCTCAGTTTTTTCGCACTTTTTGATGAATTTTCCAGGCTCCACCTCCTCAGTTCTGCACTGCGAAGAGATAATCTTCCTCGTCGAGCATCGAGCTTCAGATCCACCGTTCAAATCGCTGATTTCACCGGAGTTTTGATGATGATGATCATCGTCGTCTTCGTTGTTCCAAACCCAACCCATTTTCTCGTTTGCTTCTCGCACATTCTGGAAACGTCGCTTTTATATCATGAGGCGGTTACTTTCTGATCAAGAACATGTTTTTTGAAAAGTGCAAATAAGCCCTTGAGGTTATAAGTATTGAATTTATAAACCTTTAGCTTTCTTTTTATTGGATGTAAAAAGTTTAAGGGAGTTTATTAAAACATATTTGAGAAACTTAATTACTATTGGTTGTGATTTTTTTCCCTATTAGAATTTTGTTAAGTTTTTTTTAATATGTATCATTTAGTCTTGTTATTATTCTATATAACATTTGCCGTATGTTCTTGGTAACAATCTTCTAGTATTAATTTCAGCCGAAAGCTCAATGCTCAAAATACAGTAATATTGCTAATTGGACAAAGGTAAAGTGGTATTTACTATGTTGTCACAAAGTTGTAATTACAAACGTAATAACATTTGTTTTTATGTTTGATATTAATGTTAAATAGTCTAATACTATTTGTAATTTTTTTTAATATTTTTGTTATAACTCTCTGTTTGTTATCGTATTGGTTTTTTTGTCTGTTTTTTTTAATATTATAGTTTTACATCCCCATTTCATTATCTTGACGGTTTTGTTATGTTTCACTCTTAGGTTTCCGTTTTGTTAACATCATGTTTTACTGACAATAGTGTAATGAACGGAACAGGGTACCAATCAAATTCCTAACAAGTCCCTGCGGCAACGCGCTCTGTCTTTACGGACAATGCCTTCTAACACCTTTGATTTTGACCACAGTTTTGATCCCTCGGGGTTTTTCTCTGCTTTTTGTTAAAGTTTTTCTACTTCCCCTTAAGTTTCGAAGATGTCACTTTTGCCCCCCGTTTTCTAAATACTTTATATAATATTACTTTGACCCCCTCAATTATGGTAGCACAGTTTTACCACCTCGTGGCGCGGAGGGTTGAAACTAGTTTGTACTGTATTTATAAATTTCCAATACTTTAGGGATGAGCTGGTTTCAATACAGTTCTAGATCGGTATGTGAATTTTTTTGGTGGCATATGAAGAGGTAAGATTTTAAGCTACTCCGACTAAGGTCTTTCGTACAACAATGTGAGACCAACAAGAGTTGTAATAAGCGCATCTTCGAATATAGCACTTATGAGTCTCAATATCAAGTAACAACCTCTAGTACCAGCGTACCACATCATCATCATTATGACACGGAAAATCCTAACTGATTAGGGACCACTGAATAACTAACTAAAAAAGCAACTGATCCGGTGAGGACCACAAACTGGCATCAAACATGCCTAAAAGTATAAATACCACCTCAAGAACACAGGAGAGGTGCACAATATTTGAGACTCCGAATCATACTCTCTTTTAATTCTTTATTTCCTCCTACAAAAGTATGCATTCTCACGTCGATGGTGGTCATAAAGAGAGTCTCTCTCTATGGTGAGGCTAACCTGCGATAATAGATATCTTAGAACCTGAAGCAGTGATTATCGACTTATCGTCCTCGCTGGTTCATACACTGCACCTCAATTCACTCATAAGCATCCATGTAAGTTTTTGAGTCTTTAGTAGACATGTCAATTGATTGCCATTTTATTCTTACCTTACGAAAGAAAATAAATAAAGAATATTCAAAATAAGCAGTGTGATTGAAGTATTCAAAAGTTTTTATCACTTACATACTTTACATTATATTCATATTGCCCCAAACCAATTAATAAACACTTCTGTCCTCTCTCCATAACCCTCCTGTAATCTTTTATATCTTCACATGTATAAAAAAGAAAACATATCTAGACCCAAATCACAAACCGAACCGCATAAATACGCCTGTTTATGTATAAAAAACAACAATCTTTCATGAGTTTAGCCTGCCAGAGGGAAGCCGAGACAGCAAAATCTTTGTTTTTTGACCTTTTTCTGGGTCAAACTACTTTCATCCATGTTCTTGATCAACTCTCTATTAATATCACCATTTTCTGGTAAAACCGCTTCATGAACTTTGTGCCTGAGAAAAAAAAAACACATAAAAACATTGCGGGACGTGTCTGAATGCGTTTAAAATCGCACCCACAATCCGAAAATGAGAAAAATTCAAACTTTTTTGGAAACTTAGTATTTGTACCCGGAGGTATGAATTAAAAGACTGTCCTTTGATTCTTGTGAGTTCCTCATTGTTAACTCGTCTACTAAATGTTTATGGCCGTTTGATTTATCGTCTTCAAGATCAGTAAACACGTTGTTAACGGATCGCGAGAGAGATAACGATCGAGTACTAAATCTAAATTCCCTAAAGATAGAAATGACCTTTTCAAGTGTTCCCAGAGCTTGATTCACTTCAGGATTTATAACTATTTCCTTGTTACCATCCACATATAATTCGTCGCTAATAATATTATTATTATCATCGTCATCGTCATTATCTTCGCATGATCTATACGTCTCTTCAACTTCCTCTATTTCACTAACTGGCAACTGATTTTCATCTTCTATTTCTTTCTTTGTGGTACGATGCTCTTCAGGTGGACCAATGTTGACCGTTTCTTGTTCCAAAACCCCATCATCTATCTTGATTTCGTTTTGTTCCAAAACCCCATCATCAATCTTGATTTCTTTCTGTTCCAAAATCCCATTTGAAATTTTGTTTTCGGAGTAAAGTGCTTCACGGATATTACCGTAAAATGGATCTTTTAAAGCCTTGCTGAAATCTACATCACCTTTGGTCACAGAGGCCACTTTCTGTAGTAGAATGTCAATTAGCATGAAAAAAAAATGCAGTTTACCTAAAAAGTCAAACATACGATGTGTGTTTTGAAGTGATTTGGAACTACACCTTTTTATAAAGCTTGAAGCCGCTACCTATAATTTGCCGGGAAATAAAGTTGATTATCGCTGGTGGAACAAAATCAAGTTTTATATCCATATTTGCAACGGCCCTGCAAACAATGAAATTTTCTGAACTTGTCTAAAAGTTTTTAATCAAATAAAAAAAATTGGCCACAAAAAGAAAAGGCTAGAATTAAAAGGAAAGCATCAAACAAAAAACAAAAAAAATCTTTTACCGGAAGTAGCTTCGATTAGCACTCACTTTCTGTAAAACAACGCCTCCAACAACATCTATCCTCGTCACATTTTCGACACCGGGTATGCCATCTCTCGTGAACCCATGAGTGCTTTTTTCAATGTTCTCTGTCTCGGGAATCTGAAAAAAATGAAATTGCACAATAAGTAATTAGCAGAAATTTAATATATATTAATTATACGAATTATTACCGTGTTCAAAAGGAGTATAATGAGATCCTCTTGGAAGTAGTCAACATTAACAAAATGGACTAACGCCTCTCGTGTTGATAGTGGCCATGGAAGCTTTATTCTTTCTTCCACATATTTAGAAATTTAGATGTCAATATCCATATATAATAACAGAATAAAAGGTTTTAATTATTGAGTTTAATGGTTGGTGTAATTTTACAAACCTTACTAAGGATATTTGTTCACCCATTCGGACCTTTTTCTCACATTCCGAATAGATAATCTTAAATGTTGGGATATTAAACTGAGGCCACCTGACAACAAACAACAATCATAGTAAGGATCATCTTTGGTATGGTTCAAGACAGGACGGGTTGGGTGACTTGCAAACGCTTTTTGTACATTTTGAAATCACTTTTTATAAAAAAAAATAATGCTTTAAGTATGATTATAGAAACAATATTATTACAATAATTATCTAGATCTTTGAATGTAAAGGGGGGTTGTGGAACAACTTGTTGCCCGTTTACATGCCATTCTTATGTAATTTTCCTAACGTTTAATGAAAACTTAATGTCATTTAAAAAAAACTTGATATGCATTAAACTAGACTTTGTGCGACTATTAACCAATTTGACCCGTTTGACCCATTGGCATATTTCCCCTATAGCTCAACTTTTTTATTTGACCCGTTTGGGATAAAAACACAACCCAAATCGACCAATTCACTATTAAATGGGTCAAAACTATCACCTCGATAGTGGAGATTACTCGAGTAGTTGTGGTTAAATAGGTTGGCTTCATTATGCAATTGTACTTTGAAGGAAAAAAGACGGTTTGCTTGCCAAACAAAAACACAAATACAATAGTTCAAATAGTCTATAACTTAAGGACGAACGTACCATTTCGGGTAAAGTCCCGCCTCCCACGTTATGCACATGCCTGTTTACAAACATACTATATAAACAAAAATCGGTGCGGACAAATGCATGAAATGCCTTAATCAAACTTACAAACATCTAGAGGCCCGTCTACATATCCTTCCACAAGTAAATTATGAAACGGAGTACCAGCGGGTCCCTCCTTATACATTACACGGCAATCTTCATTATCCTGTTTTATCTGTTCAGCAAGATAAAATTGAATTCTTAAATGGCCGAAACAAACAGACGGCTCAACATAATAGACACAAAAGATGAAAAAAATCAAGAAAAATTACAAATAATAATATTATTAATATAACATACTTTCCAACCACCATGTGGTATTTCATTAGCTTTTGAGCTTTCAACAGCATTCCCAGAAGCACTTTTAAGCATGCTGAGAAAATTAGCCACTTCCTTGGTTCTTTTTTGAATTAAATTATCATTTATTTCTGCATAACATAAAATCTTTGTAACTAGTATACATATTTACAACCGAAATTAATAATTCGCAAGACCGGCCATCAACAAATGCTAAAATCATATATAAAGAAACCTTGATCTTCACTTTGTGTTGACTTTGACATTTGATTTTCAACTAGGGTACTTAAGAATTCCATATTAGAAAGATCATGAGACATGAGTGTTTTGTCCAGCTTATCTCTATACTGAGATATACTTTCTTTTTCCTCCATCTGTAAAGTATAATTTGACTCTGATCTTCAAATAAAAATCTGGTCACTGTAAAAATCCACATCAACAAATAAAATCACAGTCAAGAAAGTTGACCTACAGTAAACAATAACTACCAAAATTGTACAAATTTAATGTTTTTAGCAACACCCATGTGCAAAAGATTTCAACTTTCATTCAATTTTCAAAAGGGTCATCCTCAAAATGGAATCATAGTCAAGAAAGTTGCCCTACAGTAAACAAGAACAACCAAAATTGTATAAATTTGATGTTTTTAACAACACCAATGTGCAAAAGATTTAAACTTTCATTCAATTTTCAAAAGGGTCATCCTCAAAATGGAATCATAGTCAAGAAAGTTGACCTACAGTAAACAAGAACAACCAAAATTGTACAAATTTGATGTTTTTAACAACACCCATGTGCAAAAGATTTAAACTTTCATTCAAATTATCAAAAGGGTCATCCTCAAAATGGAATCATAGTCAAGAAAGTTGACCTACAGTAAACAAGAACAACCAAAATTGTACAAATTTGATGTATTTAACAACACCCATGTGCAAAAGATTTCAACTTTCATTCAGTTTTCAAAAGGGTCATCCTCAAAATGGAATCATAGTCAAGAAAGTTGACCTACAGTAAACAAGAACAACCAAAATTGTACAAATTTGATGTATTTAACAACACCCATGTGCAAAAGATTTCAACTTTCATTCAGTTTTCAAAAGGGTCATCCTCAAAATGGAATCATAGTCAAGAAAGTTGACCTACAGTAAACAAGAACAACCAAAATTGTACAAATTTGAAGTTTTTAACAACACCCATGTGCAAAAGATTTAAACTTTCATTCAATTTTCAAAAGGGTCATCCTCAAAATGGAATCATAGTCAAGAAATTTGACCTACAGTAAACAAGAACAACCAAAATTGTACAAATTTGAAGTTTTTAACAACACCCATGTGCAAAAGATTTCAACTTTCATTCAATATTCAAAAGGGTCATCTTCAAAATGGCAAATTAAGTCAAGAATTGAAATAAATTAATCTACTTTTTGTCAAAAACCTCTATTGGTGACATTCTTTTCGTCTTCCCAAAGTAAAAGATCCCAGAAAACAATCAAATTCCATATAAAAAAGTAGAAACAGTGTTTAAAAATTGAAACTTTATGATCTTGAAATTGAACTTACAGGTTGACTTTCTTCAGAAATTAGAGGGGCTTTATGAGAACACTTAAATTTTATAAATATCACAAAAGGGTATGTGATTTGGGAGGTGAAAAAGGAGACAAGTTGAAGCAGAATAAGAAGGAACAAGAAAGACACATGGGGGTATGTATTGGAGATCAAAAGGGGAAGGTTGAGTTGGTCAATAGTAATTGATTGAATGGTGTTGTGTTGGAATTTTGTGGCTGTGATTGTGTACAGTTGGACTCATAAAAGTCTCCGCAGTTAAGATCACAACTGGAATCATTTATGGGGAGGAATTGCAGGTAGCTTTCTATTTATATGATGTCATTTTGAATATGCAGACAGCTTTTATTGGTAGTTGAGGTTTAAAAGTAGGGCTTGAAGCCTTTAAAAAGGAAGGCCAGAAGCCTTTGAAGAGCCGCTTCTAGTAGTGAAGCTTGAGATTTCCAACCAGAGGGGTCGGAAGTCACCGGATTAAAAATTATACCTAAAAAATCATAAACCGAAGAGTCGAAAACATATATGCATAAAAAATCATTACCGGTTAGCCTCGTTACCAAGAGAGTATGGAAATAGTAAAGAGGGTAAGGTTATTAAACAAAAGTGAGAAATGAATGGAGAAGTTTTTTATTTTTTGAATTTTTTTTTTCATCTAGTCTAGGGATGACAAAAAAACCCAACCCCGACGGGTATACCCGAAACATACTGGCCGGGTATACCCGAAGCCCAATGGGTATGGGTCGGTACGGGCTTAAAAAAGAAAAAAATCGGGTACGGGTATTGGATTTAGTGATACCCGCCCGATACCTGACTCATTTACCCGAATAATACCCGAAAGTATCATATTATATATTTCCATATATATAAACTTAGTACATGTACTTGTTACCTTCTTTATAGTCATATGTGGACATGTATTTGGCAGGTTCTTAGTGAACAAACAACTTATTTTTGAGCATTTATATTGGATATGGAAGTTATCACCCTTTATTATGTGGATGTTTATGTAATTTGGTGGTCCTGATACAATTACTTAATTAAGTAATCGTTTTGATTTAGTTTGGTATATGTGGTCTGAATATGATATGTAAGTTATTAATCATATTTTCATTTGTTATAGTCATTAAAATAGTAAGTTATATAAACATCAAAGTAAAAAGTGCACATTTGTCCCAACGGGTATTTTTTATGAAATTAATGGGTATACCCGATACCCGCGGGTATACCCGATACCCGCGGGTATACCCGATACCCCACGGGTAATTACCCGACTGGTAACGGGCTCGATATGAGACAAAGAGTTACAGCTGGGTACGGGCCTAGGATTACCAATACCCGGCCCATTGTCATTCCTAATCTAGTCAAGTATGTATTTAAGTCCTAAAATTTAGAAATAAAAATTAAAAAATATATATATAATTACTCTAGTTTTATAATTACTCTATTAGTGTAACTATACATAAAATATATATTTTCTGGTTTTTTTTTCAATTAAAAATCACATTTAAGTAGAAAAAAGTTCCTTCACTTCTCATGTTTTGTATGTTAAAAACCAATTTGTATTTAATCTTACTCATAGTATATAAAGGTAGTTAAGTTCAATTGATTATTTACTTCACCACTTGTAATTAAATAGCCTTTTATGAGTCTTAGTTTATGCTAGACAACATTATTTTCTCGACATGTTGCTTTCAGGTTAGTTATTTGTGGTTCCACGTCTTTATTGATAACAATCCGTGAATGGTGACACAGATCGGATGGTGTGGGAGTCTATGGCCCCTTGCAAGACTCATTACAAAATTTTTACCCACTAATGTAATATAATATTTAGGGATTTTTGAAGATTTTTGTTGAATTTTAAACTGATCATAACATAGGGTTCTTGTATTGACTCGGTAATTGACGGTTATGCCCTTTTTGCTAATAAAATGAGTTTTACACATCCTTTACATACCAAACCTTTTGCTACTGATTTTATATATTGAATAAGTTATTTTAAACTATAAAGGCTGTTCAAAATCTCAGATTTTCTTATGTAACCCGAATACCGTCAAATACCGACTTTTATGCGATTTAGGCGCATAGTATGGTTTAAAACCATATTTGGCACCTAAAACTTGTTACCTACTGATGTTATGAATAAATTTTTATACTTTAATATTAAGTAAAAGTTTTGAACTCAGATTTCCAAATTTGACCCTTATAGCATGTGTGAAATGACCAAAATGCCCATACGGTGCATAGTTTGGCCATAAAAGATAAATTTCACATATATATGATATCTTACTGATATAACCCACTAAAATAAATATTTTTACTAATCAGTTTAGACCAGAACCTCAGATTATTATTTAACCTCTTTTATAATCTTAAAAATGACCAAAATACCCATACGGGACTTAATTTGGTTTTAAATTCGTTTTGGGCATAATGGAAGGTATCCTACTGATATCACAACATATTTAAGACATATTAACTTGTGAAACCTGTACATGACTCATTTGGTTACCCGTTATGCACTTTTCGCGTTTGGTACGGTTTATGTGACTAGTTTGCATAAATTGACCGAAACGGGTCAAACCTTATCATTTTCACTTCAAAATCCAGAATGTGATTAGTTTACCCATATTATACAAGTATTCACACTTGTCAGGTCTAAATCACATTCTAATCCGATCTTCGCTTAATCTTGCGTTTTGAACCGTAAACCTCTTTTTAAAACTAACCGGTCTAAGTTTAAACTTAAGTAAGACCCGTTAGGAATCTAATAGGTTATTAAAACCTTTGTTCCAGATTTAGGAGCCTAGTAAAAGATATTTGCACTTGCTGATTGTATACGGCTGAGATAAATTTGTATATTTTGCTCAGGTAAATACTTTTAACTTATTTTCTGTATACGGGCTTGGGATACGGTATTATAATAATACCGCTTGGTCAGGTATGTAGTTATTTAAATAGGATTGTGATTAATATATTTACATAACCCGTTTTAATCTGTTTTGTTTGGTGCAATGCCTTTGGGGGGTTAATGACCATGTCCTGGATATCCTCGGCTCATTCATTGAAATGGCCACGACTTAAACACGAGGTGTAGGCATATTCCTGACAGTTGCGTATGTATAAATCCCACAATAAGGAGTTTTCCTTGTGGGCATTATACTTGTGGTGTGTCAATTAATCTTGTCCGGCTCTTCTAACCGGCCCTGACGGACGACAAACATATAAAACTGTATACAAGATTATTTTTATAATTGTCCCAAGTTATAAAAGATTATTTGTGCCTTGTGCATTTAAATCAATTTTCTTAAATATTTTCAAAAGAGTCGGTTAATTGTATTTACCAGTGTAAACTGACGTATTTTCCAAAAGGTTAAGTGCATGTACTATGCGAAATAGGTTGGCTACTCCTGAGTGAATAAATAAAGAGTCTTGCAAGCTTTATCACTTTAAAATCTGTTGAACAATATTTCCTTTGTTTTGATCCACCTGTGGATCCTTTTACATTCCGTTTGTAATACTTATGTTACTTTCATTCAGTTTGTAATATTTTACTTTTAGACTTCCGCTGATCATTGAACTGTGATTATTTGACTATGATGATATCAACTACGTCACGATACTCCCCACCGGGCCCACCGGTAATACGTGGAAATATCGGGCTGTGACATTAACATTCCAGTTAAACCCATTTACCCGACATTCCTCCCCGGAACGTATACCAGATGTCCTTCCCCGGGACGCATGCTTGGAAAAGAGAGCAGTGAACTCACCTTAGATTTGCTCGGTTTAATAAGTTACCCGTTCCAGTTAGTCAACCAACCCTACCTTGGTTACCAATAATATTAGTTTCATAGTCAATCCAATCACGTATATCACACAGATTACATTCAGTCACAAAGGTCACTGTATAACATGTAACAACTACTCAGTTCGCATACAAGCTCACATCCCACGTGGATGTCGCATAACAACACCCAACAGGTGAGTGTTCTAATTACACAAGTCAATTAGGTTTCTCATTCATAGCCAGCATTGTTATCATGTATCAGCTAGTATTCATAACACTAATATCCATTATCATATTCAACGTACTGTAACACCCCAAAAATGCATAAAAGCTTATTGTAATGTTTAAATGCTTCAAATGATTAATTAAGTTTTAAATATATAAGGGAAGTTTATAAACTTTGAAAGATATACAAAAAAAATGACAACAAAATCAACTTGGAGGGGTTGAACATGTAAATTATGATATTAATCATAATTAAAATAAAAACCCAACTTTGTGGGTGTGGGGTGCGACGCATAGAAGGCCAGGAGAGGGAAGAACCCTACTTTCTCCAAGTTAGCAAGAATTTAACAAATTGGATGCGTTTTTGGATGGAAATCGAATGCATGTTATCAATTCCTCATTCATCTAAGGGTTTCCAACATGGGGTAAGTCGAATTATGTGATTTGATGCTAGTTAATGATAAGGGTTTTGATTAATCCATGAAATAGTATGAAATTGAACTTATATATGAATTAGAATCATCATTTAAAAGATGATTATTGCTTGAATTTGATGGTATTGAAGGTTTGAAAGAAAACCCACTTAAACTAGTAGTATGATGATTCTATAGCCACATAAATTGAACAATTTTGATGGATAAATGTATATGTACTAGGATATTGATGGATTATTATGTTGTAGAATGAATGAGTTATGTGAATTTAGTTGATTAAATGAGTTGTGAAGATTACTAGTGAAATTGTGCATTGAATACTTGTACATAGTGCTTACAATGTTATATGCAAACCAAGTGTTCGATTAAATGCTTGAATAGTTGATTTTTGTAATTTTGAATGAATTAGGAAGTCTTGCATTGTATGTGGAAAATATGGAATTGATCTTTTGTGAAAAATGTTATGGAATGCGAATTAAATGTGAATGCAATAGTTATGTAAGTGAATGACAGAATTTAGAATGAGAGTGGATTATGTATAGGATTGAAGTTAAAAGGTAAAAGTTGTATGCAAGAAACTATTGCGTTATAAACTAGCTAGTTGATGTGTCATGTACGGTAGTAATAAAGTATGATGATACATATCCCTTATATGCGCTAATAAACTAACGAAAGACAAATATTGCATGATTTGAAAGCCGAATGAATGAATGTATGTTAGCTAACCGTGTTATGATTATGACATGTACGGATAGGAGTCATGTCAAAGGGGCACAAACATGGAAGCGCCACGGGTCGAAGGTAAACACGGAAGCTATGTGTAAATTCGGACGCACGAGGTAAGTATTTCCCGGACTCCCTCTTTAGTAGTAAAGAGATTCCTTACATAATAATGTTAGTAGTTGTGTCGAAATGTGAATTTGATGATAATATCAAGTATTAGTACCAAGTGAGTGATTATCCGGAATCACTCCTTAAGGTAGTAAAGTACGGTTATGTAATAGTTATTTAAGTATGTTATTGGAAATTAGAACGGTATGGGTATGTAGAAGTAAAGGTTTCCGCTAAGTCGATCAAACGGGTCAAAATGAGAGTTTACTCATTTCAGTATAATTTGCATAAGTGATGTAAAGTATGTTAGGACCGGTTTTCAACTCCGAAACGATTGCGTATGACACGTTCGACGTGCGGAATCCGTGAACGTGCGTGACCGAACACACGAGAACGTACTAAATCTGTGATTCCATTGATAATATGAAAAGTACAAATGAACCGTGAATCACCTCTTGCACTTTCTCTCTCTAGGATCCAAGCTCTCCAAGCTCCAAATGTGCAAAAGTTCTAAATGAGAACCCTAATGGTTCTATTTATAGGCCAAGGATATAAGGAGGTTCTCCTTATTTACAAATATGCCACCTTGCCTTTTAGTAACTAAAAATAACAATATAAGCCTAGAATTAAACCGTTTCAGCTACGATCTTGATTGACGGAGGCGATAGACATACTACACTAACAAAGTATAATAATTGTTAGAAGATAAGTGAATTTTGTTGTTGATGATAATATCAAGTAAGTAGTATTAAGTGATTTTACGGAATCACTTCTTAGTTTATTTAAGCAAGTTTATGCGCTAGTTATTTAAGTATGATAATCAGAGTCTAATAAGGTTTGGTTATATAGAAGTGAAAGTTTCCGTTAAGTAGACCAAACGGGTCAAAATAAAGTAAAATGCAAACCGGGTAACGGGAGCGTAAAATAAATGAATTATGGATCCGGGTAATGGATTATAGCTTATATATGTTAAGAAATGAACCTCAAGCGATTAAAATAAGTTTGGATGTAAAATGGGTGAAAAATAAACGTGTAGAGCTGACACGGCCGGGTGAACACTTGACACGGCCGGATGAAGGTTCTGTGAAAAATATATGTTTACTTGACACGGCCGGGTGGACACTTGACACGGCCGGGTGAAGGGGCTGAAGAAAAAAAAAGAAGAAGAAAAAAAAATAATTTCTTGTGTTTAATTCTTTTGTTCAAATGCTTTGATTTCTAATCGTTTAAATGAAATTCCATGATAGGTAATGATGTACTTTAGACCTCGGAGGTGTAAGGAAATTTTACTAATAAAATTTCACTTCTTATAGTTGATTTAAATTAATGAGTTTAATGTATACTGGGAATCGGGTTCATAAACCCCATGTACGGAACTCCGGATAATGTAAAACTTCTATAGTTATAATGTTCATATGAGTATTGAGTATAAACAAATGAGTTGTTTGTAAAAACATGAACGGGTCAATAATTAGTAAATGAATATTAAGTCGAAAACATTTAAGTCATAAACATGCGAATGGATGGAACTTGTTTATAAGTAGGTCTATTATCGGATGATATGATAGTATAAGTACATGAGCATAAAGTGGTAAGTAAGAGCTTGTAGGTGCGTGTGTATGTAGGAATGTATGCGTGTATAAATTTAATTTGCTATGAATGTACGTGGTTATGGTTTTCAATATGTATGAGTATCGATGAATACTAATAATGTGCCTTGAGATTGGAAGGTAATGCAGGAATGAGAACGTCAGGTTCATAAGGAATTGAAGCCGAACTTGGAACAAGAGACTTAAAGAGGATGATTGAGTGAATCCAAGCTTATATTGTGAAATGTTAAATGATTTTCGACTATATAGAATTATGTTGTATGGTGTTGCCAATGACTAACGGTTAAGTTGTTTATGATGTTCACAGGAATTACACGGATCTCCTCTATTGCTAACAAAGACAAGCGTGCGTAGATCGAGTCAAAGAGCAAGGATTGTACGGAAAGAACGGTCACATAGCTTTAATTATGTAACGCCTTAAAATGATACCTGGAAGTGAATGTTGTAAATTCATTTTAGTAAATGTTTAACTGTTTTGTATTTGGGCCTTCATGTAAGTAATGTGTCTAATAAAGAAAGAAATTTTAAGCCTCTTTTTCGTCGTTTTTAAGGTTAAACATGTTTGGGCGTAACACGTACACGATCCATTAACTCCTATGCAGCATCCTTACGAAGAATCAACCTTCGTGGGATGCTTTCACGGCGAAGATCCCCTATGACGAAGGATTATCCTTCGTCGAAGTTAAGTGTGGCGAAGAATCCCTCGGCGAAGAATCATTCTTCGTCGTTGCACCCAAGACAGTTACAATTCCTTTACATATGATAACACGTTTTACGATTTCTAATCGGATCAACAACACCTTTAATCATGACCATGTATCATAAACATGAACAATCCTTAACCATACAAACATAAAGTTCTCAATCAACATACAAACCATACTAACAATCATTGACCCTACTCATCCTATGACCACACAACATCAGAATATCATTTTATCAAGGAACAAGTTCGTCAAGCAGAAACATCAATCTCATCAAGACCATGAACGTATACAAACCATTGAACCTTCATCATACAAGTATTAGATTTACAACCTTAACAATGAAACCCTAATCTCACATAAAATCGCATAAAATCACATCATCAGTGTTTTAACAATTAACAAGGACAGACACTAACCATTATGCCGAAGCTATCAGTTTGCTCGGGATGGAGGGTTTCAAGAACTCGCAGCCGTTGCCGTTAGAGTTTTTGCAGGTTATGCACGAGTATGAGAATGAAATAACCTTAAAACTAAACCGGGCCACAAATGGATCTGGGCCGCGAGCTGTTATGGGCGAAGAATATGTTCGACGAAGATTATTCTTCGTCGAGATTTGAAGACGGCGAAGGATCATTGGCAAAGAGTCCATCTTCGTCGCAAGGGGTCATTGACATTTTGAGTTTTCATTAAACATTAAGGGGGTGTTTGTTTTTTCTTCAAACACCTTCAAGGGGGCTGATGTCTGCAGGCGCGCATACGTTACCCTTGAAGACTGTTTTTTTTTTAAATAGATCTGAACTCAGCTTTTTTCATCTTAAAAAATAAGCTATGGACCCCCTTCTTAAAACATCTTCACACCTCCCTCTTCTCCTCCCTCAAACATCAGCCCCTCCCACCGCCGCTCCTCCTCCTTCTCTGACCTCCCTCTTCTCCTCCGGCGACCTACCTCCTCCTCCGGCGACCTCCCTCTTCTCCTCCGGCGACGTACCTCCTCCGGCGACCTACCTCTTCTCCGACCTCCCTCCTCCTCCGGCGACCTGCCTCCTTCACGGGCGACCTCCCTCCTCCTCCGGTGACCAGCTCCTTCTCCGACCTCCCTCTACTCCTCCGCTGGATCGAAGCAGAATGTGAATGTTTCGTCATTGTTTGATGCGCTTCAGACCGGTATCAACTTATAAAAACAGTCTTATATTTTCAGCTTGCAGATCTTCAGACCACAACTTCAGTTGTAGACATAAAAACAGATTAAATCAACTTGCAGACAATTTATGTCTGCAAAAACAAACAGCACTTAAGCCAGCAAGCATAACCATACTATCATCATTCAATTAACTATACACGACATCCCGTAAAACAAATTGTAAAAACAAGGTTGTGAAACAAGTGATTCGTAGAGAAAGGGCCTTGAAATCTCGGGTTGTCACAGTTTATTTGAACGAACAAAACCCAACTCGTAAAGATCTCGTGAGAAAAACAAACAAATAATGATTATACAAAAAATGTAACATGTATATGAGTTTTTTTCTATGTATTAAATTTGAATTGAGTAAATTACGTTTTTGGCCCCTATGGTTATATCACTTTTACTATATTAGCCAAAAATAAGAATTTTTAACATATATGCTCTCATGGTCTCTATAACTAACCATTTTGGCCTCTTAGTCTAACCATTTTAGCCCCATTGTCTCTATAACTAACTATTTTGGCCCCCATGATCTCTAGACTTATGGGTCAAAATGGTTAGTTATAGAAATCATGGGGACAAATATGTTAAAAATTCTTATTTTAGGCTAATATAGTAAAAATGATATAATCACAGGGTTTACTCATTCGAATTTAATCCAATAGAGTTGATGAGAAATGGTTTGATGTGATAAGTCGTGATCTTTTATTTGATTAAATTTGACTTAATCAGTGTTACTTTCGTCTTAACTTTTCCTTTATTCTATTTAAGAAAAAGTATATTAAATTCTGTTTTATTTATTATTCTAAGTTCTAACTTTCTAAAACAATATTTTTTCAGTAGAATAAAAGACTATTTTGATCCTCTCTCTCTAAACTCTATTACAAAATTTAGATCTTCATTTTTTCAATTATTTAATAAAAAAATAAATTAAATATATTTGAACCATCTTAAATACATTTTAAATAAGACGAAAGCAATGGTTTAACTAATTTAATATAATCGAATATATTTAAACCATCTTAAATACATTTTAAATAAGACGAAAGCAATTGTTTAACTAAATATAGGGGAAGGTTTGGTCATCTTTATTAGTTTCCATAACTCTTCTAATTGCTAATTCATTAGGATTATTTTTGAGTTTGTGTCTAGTCATATATTTCTTATGCTAGTATTTTAAAATGATCTGTTTTATATTTGTTTTTACGCTAATATATTTTAAAACGACTTACCTACATATTTTAAAAAGAAAAAAAATATGCGTTAGCCTCTTTTATTAGGGGGAGAGTGGAGTTGGGAAAAGCCGGTGAGCTTCCAGTCCCGGATAGACGCACCCCCCCCCCCCCCCCCAATCAGATGGGAAATTTTCACCACAAACCTCGGGGTATACATGGAAACCATTTCAAATTAAAATAATTAATGTTTTAAAATATATTTTTAGCTATATCAAAGTTTTTTAAATATATTAAAACTTTATAAATATATATTTTTTGAACGGCCAACGAAATAAAAGTCCGCCTATCCAGGGTAACCCAATGACAAAAGGCGACCACATACGCCCGCGACCGCATACAGTGTTGGGTAGCCCAAGCCCACCATCACCAGTTCCGGGGAAAACCTGTTGTCCAAAGGCCCACTACGGTAAAACCCGGTTGGGATCGGATTCGAACTTCAGACCTCTAGCCTCAAACCCAAATCTTCACTTCCCCTACCGTGCCAAATAATTTTGTTTTAGGGAATACTGGGGAAAACTGGGACGACACCATACATTCTAGGGAAAACCAGAGTCCGTACATATTGGGGAAAACTGGACCTCTATAGATTGGAATGACAAATGAAACATCTAAGTTGGGTGACCTTTTACATCAACTTAACAGTTTTTAACATGTATGTTATAACATGGACAATCAATGTAATTTACGAAAATCATAAACAAATTATCTTAAAGTAAGTTTCATAAAGAACAAGTACACAAATTGTACCACATAAATCATCTTAAAGAGGCATATCGGTGCTTCTGTATCTCATAATCTCGACACCTAAATAGTCTAGAGGACCAGGAACAGCAACATGAGGCTTTCCAACAACCACACGAACCGCAGATATTTGGGAGTGGTTGTTTAACGTTGTTGTTGCAATCAGTTGAGCCACCGATTCTAATAGGTTTTGAGAAGGACCCTCTACGATGTTCTTCGCAATGCTGTCACATTTGAACATAATATATATTATTTCAACAAAAATAAATAAATAAACATTAAAGAAAAATTTAAAAACTTTCAAAACCTAGGAAATTCAAAGCAGACTGCGACACTTAGTCAACTCTAAAAGTCAACAAATCAATCATAGAGACTGATAAACAAATAGATTTCAAATAACGAAATTTAGGATGGATAAAAACCATCAAATTTCAAAAAAATAAAAAAAAATAATAATAATCTGAGATAATTTCCAATTCGATTTAGAAAGTGATTTGACCCGTTGCAGGCCGAAATTGATGATGTGGCAGCTGACGTGTTTGTACGTTTAGACCATGTTGAAAAGAAGTTTGATGGTTCTTTCTCGACTAATATAAAAGTTAGTCACATTTTTATGCAATTTGCTTTTTTTAAGGGTTACATAAAAAAATGCAACTTACTTTACCTTTGTGGCATTGCATGTAAAAAATGTTTTTTGCTTTGCACATAACATACTTTCGATTTTAACCACTGAATATAAGGCCTTTGGGTATACTTTAACACTTCTCATATCCACCTAGGTGCCAGTGTGCCACATCACCCGCTTTTCCTCATTTCACTTCACCTCAAGGAAATGGTCTACTCCTGTTAACCCCACCTAACTTGATTTTTTAGTGGTTTTTTGTTTAAAAAAGAAAGAAAACTAATTCAATCTTTTAACATTCGGTTAACATGTTAACAAGTAACCCCTTTGACGCCCATCAACACAAGAAGGGAATGGTATACAAGGTCAGTTAACATTGACATGTCACGTTTAACACCACATGTATTAAGGTACACCCCAAGGCCGAAGTAAACATATATAGCAGGAACCTAAAAACCTGCTATACAATATTACATACAATAGTAAAAAAATAGAAGCCAGTTGCATTTTGGTGTGTAAATTCACTTTTAGCTCATAATTTTTTCTACTTTGAGAATCTTAATGTGTATTAATGTAGCCAAATAATTGTTATTGACTTTGTAGTTGATATGAAAATACAAGGTCGAGATAGTTATTACCGGTAAATGTCGGTGTAGCTAACTGTATCAGACATGTTGTCAGATTGACCAGGTGTACGGAGATCCATCCATGCGTCAACGTCTATCAAGAACTTTTGACCAAGTTTCTTTTCTTCTTGTTTCACTCCATGAAAACCATGAAACATCAAACCCCTTAGAATAAGTTTGTCTCCTAATTTTGACGGATCTGATGTCATTGCTTCTCACGTAAACCTGCACCAAATTTCCAGTTAATTCTTAGTTTCATACATTATTTCTACTCAAATATGTTTTAAGAATCCTTTTGTTGATGATTATTTTAAATCTCAGTCAAAACAAAGCTGCTATCCATGTAGGCTATCTTTCTAAAAAATTAGGCTCTATTAGTAAACTAGTGTTGGTATCCACTAGGTAACAAAGAAAATGAAAAGATTTTAAGAAATGAACAATTTTTATGATATATTATCTACCGATTAGAGACACAAATGAATGGAATAACAATAGCATTCTGTACAACAACGCACAATCCAAACACATCAATCCTATGTGCAGGCAATGCCATCTATTATAGCAAACACACACATAGCCATAGTTGTTAATAGCGAATAGCAATAAGGTACCTATATGCTACATAGCGATAAATAGCAGGCAGCTATTTTATAAATAGCGATACGCTAGAAACAAAAAATTTAAAATTTTTTGAGTTAAATGCCATTTTAGTCCATGAGGTTTGGGCCATTTTGCGAGTTTAGTCCAAAGGTTTCATTTTTCGCCTGTGGGTCCAAATAGGTTTCACCGTTGCCATTTTAGTCCACTGGGTTAACTTCATCTATTTTTTCTATCAACAAGAAGGGCAATTCGGTCATTTTATATGGCCGAATTCCCCTTCTACTTAACAGAATCTCATATAAAATGACCGAATTGTCCTTCTCGTTAACATAAAAAATGGATGAAGTTAACCTAGTGGACTAAAATGGCAACAGTGAAACCTTTTTGGACCCACAGGCGAAAAATGAAACATTTGGACTAAATTGACAAAATGACCCAAACCACAGGGACTAAAATGGCATTTAACTCAAAAAAAATTATATGTATATAATGTCAAAATACCCTGGTATATATGCTATTTTACATATATATTTAACAAAAACCTAAAATCCAGCTATTTTATAGCTATATTTACTTGCTATTTATATTTTAGAAAAACAAAAAAAAATAAAAATAAATTGTCGCTATTATCGCTACAACCCTAATAGCGAGTCTAGACCTATACGCTACGTAGCGCGCTACAGCGATCGCTACGCTCGCTATTGACAACCATGACACATACAACTAGACAGATGCTGGCAAAGGACTGTTTTAGTATGTATATTTAAGTATATAGGAAACTTCAATATTCTGGGCCGCGAACAAAATGTGCGGGTTGGACAACGGGTCACAACTCACAAACAGGTCATTTTTAGTACACAGTAGAATGGGTCAGTTCGGGCACTGGTAGTGCCAACCCACAAACATTATTCCTGAACTTACAAGGAACTATCGAGTTTCAACCCGTTTGACCAACCTGACCCACTTCCTTTTTAGTTAAATCTTTTAGCATAATGATAGCATTGTGCAGTTTTTTTTTAAAGAAAAATCCACCAAAGTAAGAAACATAAACCAAATGAAATTGTAAGAGACCAAAAGAGATCTTTTAAACACTCAAATTCATTGATTATCATCATCATCATCCTAATATTCAGTAGGTAACATAACCAATGAGCCACAAGATTTAATGATTACCAGTTACCACCATGAATCCATAGACCAACACACAAACATCAATGGAGTCTGCTTATTTTAGACCTACAGTTCATTCGCACTGCTTACTAGTACTAATGTTTTCATTGGGGATTTTCATCGAACACTTGGTGGTCATCAAAACAACAAAGACGATGTTGCAAACCCATTCACAAACAAACGAATATGCTAACTAACCCACGTGGAAATTAGCTTAAACATCGCAAAGAAGATGCAGATAAATCGAAGATGGAACGTACCAGCAGACAAAATCGCAGCTGAAGCTAGAACCAGATCGAAGATGAGAGGCGGCAAGGCGCAGTAGAAAATAAAGAAGAAAACTACTTTTTATTTGCTTTCATTTTACCCTTTTTAAACAACAAATCTAAACTTCATTTTTAATACAATTATTATAACATAACAATATTACATTCAGATTGCTAAAAACACAAAAAATGCACAAGAATAACAAACTAATGTCATACTATGTTCTTCTCCGTACGATTTGTAGACGGAACTTCTTCATGAAGTTCATCATTAGTACCGCCGGGATTGTAAGATGTTACAACAATGGAACAATATTTATCCCAGAAATTAATTGCACAAAGTTTGTAACTAAATATTCTGATGAAGCCTACAATTTTTTGATTAATAAGCATGTCAGGTCCTAAATTCTCTTCAAAATTGATGCAAACATTTAAATTTAAATGCTGTGAACATGAAACTTAAATAGATTATGAATACGAAAACTAATCCAGTGTCTCTGTCTCTTCTTCAACATTTGCTTGAACAAAAACTAATCCAGTTAAGCAAAACAGAAACGAAGTAGGAAAATTTAGGATTAAACAAGAGTAAGTAACAAAACCTGAAGATTTTAGGAGAAATCGACAACGCAAACAGCGGAGATTGATATGCAGATTATGTTTGAGGCGGCAACAAGGGTTTTATGGTAATATTTCTTCAAAAGTCCTTTTTCATATTGACAAGTTACAATTCCTCACTTCTCAAAATGGGCTTTTTACAACACAACCTATAACTAACTTATTGTAGAAGGACTTATGGATTTCCCAAACACTATCAAGTTAACGTATTAACTTATAAAAGAGAAAAATGCCTGGATAGTCCCTGTGGTTTCGCCTTTTTTCACCTATAGTCCCTAACTTTCTAAAACTACTTGAATAGTCCTCAAGTTTTCAATTTTTGTTCTCAGATAGTCCCTGGGTCTAACTTCAGTTTGTTTTCTCTGTTAAGTGGGTGTGAAATTACAAAAATACCCTTAATGTAAAAACAAAACAAATTACACCTCCCCTGCTATGTAAGAGATAAACATATTGGATTGTTGTAGTGTTCAGTGTAGTGTATAAAAAAAGTTGCAGGTTTGATTCAGTGTTGAAGTAAAATCGATAGTGCCTTTTATGATGAAAAGGGATGTTAGGGCATAAATGACAGCTAGTATGTTGTTTGCGAGTCTTTATTGCTGCTGAGATTTAGAAAGTATTAGATTGTTGCTGTTTGTAGAAGAAGAAAAGAAAAATGGCAGCTTGAAGAAGATGCCCGGATAGGATAGTCCCTGTGGCGGTGATGGTGGAGGGTGGAGGAGGGTGATGGTGGGTGGAGGTTGAAGATGAAGTGTGGTGGTGGGGTTTTATAAATAAAAAGAGAAAAATGCCCGGATAGTCCCTGTGGTTTGACCTTTTAAGGAAAGGGTATTTTTGTCATTTCACACCCTCTTAACACCCACTTAACAGAGAAAACAAACTGAAGTTAGACCCAGGGACTATCCGAGAACAAAAATTGAAAACTTGGGGACTATTCAAGTAGTTTTAGAAAGTTAGGGACTATAGGTGAAAAAAGACGAAACCACAGGGACTATCCGAGCATTTTTCTCCCAAACACCACCTATATATGATGTTAAAAAGAAAATTACACCATAATATATAGAAAAAAAATAAAATAAGCACGTCCACGTATTATATATTTGTAAAAAAATTAACGAACACAAGGTATTACAGAAATCAAAATACAAAAAAGTTATATAGAAGTTGATTTGGGAAAACGAGGGTTAACTTATCGTAGAGTGTCCATCGCGGAAAAGGGGACGTTGCTTGACCGAAGTGTCATCGTAGAAAGGAAGATGGGTGGAAGGTTGTGAAAGGAATATGCGACCTCATAATTGAATTAGAAGAAATAAAGGTATGGTCGTCAATATAGAAGAAGATAAAATATTACTGTTGTTCAATATTTTAAGAGACACTAAGGAATTGAACAACTGAAGTTACAAGATAAGAAATCAAAACATGTGTGAAGAACTTTTGTTGGAAGTCGATTTAGGAAAATGAGAGAAAAAAAGGAGAAACTACTTAATTGAAGTGTTATCAGATAAAAAAAATAGGTAGCAAGCTCTGAAAGGAATTAATCTATACAGAAGAAGAAGAAGATAAAAAACATTGTTGCTCGATATCTTAGTAAGTATATATAATTCTAGTTTAAAAAGATACTAATAGCACACAAAGTTAAATGCTAAACAAGTTGCTATGTTATTATTTGTTTAGAAAGAAGAAATTATAATTCTTTAGAACCATCAATGTTTTGAAAACTGGAATTGATTGTTTTGCTGCTTTACCTATCTTAGTATGACGGTACCCATAACCTAGTACAAAAGTGATATGTGGTCAAATCTTTTCAGCTATTTACAACACTAAGGTTAACTAGTATTTAGGTGTAAAAATATTGTTGTTAAAAAAACCTATCTTTGTTATATATTTTTGAAAACCAAAATGACTTCATAATAAACCTTTTTTAACTATAAATGAAGCAAGACAAATATATATAAAAGCTTAATAGATAAATAACCTTTTTTAAAAAAAGTAAAAAGGTAGGGTGCACCATTTGTACCGAGGGAGTTCCCTCACACACGCCTCCACCTATATCTCTTCCTCCACTTGCAACATTTGTTACTAGGGATACAGACATTTTTTCCTAAATACCCGTTCGTACTCATATCCGTACCTTTATCCATACCGTCTTTAAGTATTCAGTACATGTATTGGTACCCAGTACCAATTTTGATATTCGGTACTTTCGGTATTAGTACAGGTAAAAAGGGGTACTAGTACCAAATTTTATATAGTATTTTAAAATTAATTTATATTATGTTTTATTTCGTATTATAGTATTTAACCATTTATGGTAGTCGTATTGAATTTATCTATTTGGCACTCGTACCAATTTTACCTATTTGGTAGTTGTACTATATTGGTATTCGTGTTGATTTTACATATTTAGTATCTATACGAGTGCTCAAAGCTAAAAAAAAAATATGGTACCAAACGGGTACTGCACCGAAATACCTGTACCCGTACTATACCAATATATTCGGTACGGTATTTGGTATCCAGTTTTGTTCAAATTCAGTATATATATTTTCGGTACCAGTACGGGTATTGTACCAATCCCATCCCTATTTGTTACCAGGGTACCACTTACCACATCGTGTGATCAACCGCCTCTTAATGCCGCATACACTTCATCGCCTACTGTCAAGTTCACCCATTCTTGAACAGCTGAACCCAGTGCAAACACTAAACCCGGGTCATCGATTCAAACGAAGTTCAAAATAACAGGCCAACTAAAAAGACAATCAAACCACACGGTCCAACTCAGCCTGGTTTTAAGCGCCATGATGAGTTGATACCTGATTTAAAACTGATAGGTGTAACGGTAAAAAATAATGAACAAACACAAACAAAAAACCAAACAATTTCATTTTCTCAACGAACAAACACAAACAAAAAACATGGTATTTTAGCGTTTTGTTTGGAAACAAAATACCAATCAACTACTCCCTGTATCGATAAAAGAGACCAATAAATGACGTCTAAAAGAAGCTGAAGCTGAGGTGGTGGCTGGCAAAAAAAAAAACAAGTCACATTTACAGCACAGTCCACCCTCCTATTTCTATCAGATGTAATGTAATCTATAAATAAAATCGCCCCGAAATCTACCATTGGGCCATAACTCCTCAGATTCTCTTGTAAAACAGCACATATGCTGCAGATGTCTTGATTTGGCCTTCACTAATGGGGAAAACCTGGCTATCATTAAACTCATACCACTGCTCACCACACTGCATTAACAACAAATAATTAGTCTTCTATTATATCAATAATTTAATATAGAGTAAAATGCCATTTTTGTCCCTGAGGTTTG